>JADLZL010003513.1:0-424212 GCA_015844335.1 Chrysopogon serrulatus | reverse complement strand
TGGCAAATATCGCCATCGCTTAGGAAGGATCTAGAAGACACCCGAAGAAGGGGACCCATAGGGGAGACCAGGTGGGGCGGTCGGCCCCCACCCCTCGGCGCCGGCGGTGCCCCCCTAGGTCAACTGACCGCCTCCTTCTGGAGTCTTCCTCCCACGCTTCCTTGGCACCAAAGTAAAGCATCCCTACATCGATCTAAGGTCGGTTTGATCCGATGGTGCACATAACATGAAGACGCGGATCGATGACATGGTGGTTTCTTGCCCCCTACTCCACCTCGGCCTATATAATGACGCCCTAAGGCCCCTCCTAGAGGTATTCTACACCCCGGTGCTTCATATTCTCTACATAAATTAGGGTTAGGGTCCCTCTAGTTGATCTAGTTCTAGTTCATCTAGTTCTAGTTCATCTAGATGTAGCAATTAGGAGAGACTAGTTCTTCTAGATCTAGTCTTGTTTAGAGATTAGAGAGATAGAGTAGAGGAGTAAAGATTCCGGAGGAGTTCGGCCCTGTCGGTGCTTCTTCGTGGTCAGTATTCTTTCGGATTCAAATTTCTCTCGCCGAGGGCTGCGTTCTAAGGTACTTTTGTAATCAACACTCCGATTCAAGTAAGCAGTTGTTCTTATTTATTCTTCAGTTTACAACTCATATTGAGTGCTTTGATCTTGGTAATTACTTGATTGAAGTAGTATTTCGTAGTGTAGGCATGGTGCCTAGGCTAGGTTTACTTGTGAATGTCCCCTGATTGGTCGGATAGTGGTAGCTCGCGAAGGTAACTTTATAGCTTCGTTGAATCCTCTGTAGTCCACTTCCCGTTGATAGGATCGATAGGCTCGAAGGTTCTTGGTAGGAGAGAACTCGATTTCTGCTCTTATTCAAAGTTACTTGCCCGGTTAGAACGGTATTATACAAGTTTACCTAAGGTAGTTGGAACTAGATGTCAATAGCTATTTCCTCTTTCTTGATATTATTCTATCCTAATTGTTGGGTTAAGTCTATAGACTTTGTCATCATCACAACTGTTCCCTGTGGATACGATAATTAAAACCTCCGGGTAAAATGTGATGTCGGTATGATATCTGTAAACTTGCGGATAATTTTACTTAAATCTTATTTAATGGAGTGCAGTTAATTTCTACCAACAACAGCTCCCTGGGCTTCCTATGTTTACTACCTTCTCCACACCTTATAGTCCGATGCTCCACCGTCGAGCAAACGGTCCCGATGGTGCATCAAATGTGCCTCGAGTTCCTCCACAAACTCCAATTCAAACTATTTGAGAATCCACCAATTCCAAAGTGTTGTCACACGTGATAACCTCCACCTTTTGCATGAGTTTATCTTTTCCAAGTCATTTCACAAAGGTTTTAAACTTTTTCAATAGCCCCGTAACACCTCGGTGTTAAGCATGCATTAGGCACCTAATTAATTAACTTAATCATCACTAAGCATGGCATGAGCATCATCATTAAGCATTTAATCCAAAGTGCATCATCATTTCATGTGCTTGTTTTTAATTCCCAAATTACTTGCTTAATTGTTTGATTTAGTTAATTAATTAGCTTGCAGATGCTTGATCAAGTTTGGATCCACTTGTCCTGCACTTTGAAAAGTTTTAATAAAATTTATTGTAAAAGATTTGGAGCATTTGGAGCAAAAAGAAAATGAATTGGAAAATTCCCTTTTATGCCTAAATTCAAAATGAATTTGTATTTCAAAATTTATTAAGAATTTCAAGATGAGCCTTAAATGAAAGTTGTTCAGTTTTAAATTCGCTACAACTTTTATTTTTGGCACTTTTCCTGAAAATACTTTGAAATGGGTCAAAAAGAGGCATTTTGGTCAGTTTGGTTTGAATTCAAAAATTCAAAAAAAAAAAAATAAAAAAAGAAAAATCTCAGCGCAAACGGCCGGGCCGGTTTCGCCCACGGCCCGGCCCTACCCACGCTGGCGCCAAGGCTAAAGCCTACGGGCCGCAAGCCGTGGCCGATCATGGGCGAGAAGCGGACGCCAGCGTGTGCGCCACGCGCCCGCCGCCGCCGCTTGGCGCCGTGCCAAGTGGCCGGGCGAGCCACGGCAAGCGGGGGGCCGCGCCCGGCGCCTTCACCCGAGCACTTTCGCCCGATGTGGAAACGGCACACTTCCCATTCCACACTTTCGCCGCCGCGCCCTCTTCTTTCGCTTCCGCTCGCTCTGTCCGCGCCTTCGCCACATTTGCTCCGAAGCGCCGCCGCCGTCGTTCCGTCGCCGTCGTGCACGCCGACGGCTCGCCGACGAGCGCTCCACCTTCGCCTCACACTCGCTTCCATCCTCGCGCACCATGAGCCGCCAGCGCCGAATTGAAGGGCCGCACCCTCAATCGAGGCAATGCGCGCCTCCACCGCCGAAGCTACGGCGCTCGCCGTCGCCGTCGCATCACGCCGCGCCACCGCCGCCATGCACGCCGCTGAGCCCCCGACGCCAGTCATTCCGGCCGCCAAGCTCCTAGCAGCCCCGCCTAGCTTCCGCGGAGCTCAAGCGCTCGCTCTCCGCCGCCTTGCCATCGCCGGAGTAGTCACCGGCGGTGACATGCAGGCCGCGGCCCGACCGCCGCTCGTCGCCGGCCGACTCCGGCCGCCACTCGCGCAACCAATACCCCCCACCGTGCGGCTCGTCGAGGGGGGAACACGCCGGCATTCCCGGCACCCGCCGTTAAGCTCACCGCCGGCGAAGCTAGCGCCGCCGGCAGCCTCCCCCGGCCGATCGGCCGGTGGGGCCATGGACCGCAGGGGGCCCGCGTGTCTGTGACTCTGGTCCACTGGACCAGGTCCATGGACCGGCCGGGTTTTCCCTTTTCTTTATTTTGTTTTCCGAAAAAGTAGTTTAAATGCTTTTAAATTAAATGCTGGTGCAAATGAACTCCAAATTTGATGATTCTTGTTTTGTTGGTTTCCTGATGAGTAGATCTACCATTTAAAAATATGAGATGCATTTTTGGTGAATATTTTCTGTGTAGATTTATTTAAATGCTTAAATGGCTGAAATCTGTTTAATTGCATAATAAATAGAAGATAACTCTGAAAAATATGATTCTTGTTTTGCTAGACTTGTTATGTGATATAGTTTCTGAGAAAAATATATGGCATGCAGTTACTGTACAAAAATATTGGAATATGATTTAATTTCAATTCTGGGCTGATTCTTGTATGATTTTTAATAAATAAATTATAAGGAATTAGGCCCTGGTAATTTTTGGTGACTGTTCTTATGCTAAGTAGGTATAGATAAAAATATGAAATCTGTTGTTTAACACTTTTCATAGTGCAAAGTTGTTAAATGTGCTTTTCTGGCCAGTAGCTTCATCTTTTTGTGTAGGCTGTTGTACTTGGTAAAATGAGATGAAAATTTTATCATGGCTCTGTTATAGCATAGTGTAGCTCCTGTAATTTTTGTAGAATTTTCTGAACTGTCTAGACAGAGGTCACAGTTCAAGCCTATTTATTCACATGAAATGATAAGTAATTGAACTAAATGATTTAATGGCTTTTGTATCAATTCTTGTGCTTTTTCAATTATGTTATGCTTGCTGGTCATGCATTGGAGCACCATGTCTGAAGTGTGATACTTGCCCATGAGTAGTGGTAGTACTCCTTGTATTCATGTTGTGCGTGTAGGCGAGTGTGTCCGCAAGACGCCACTCTTCTTTATGCACTTCTCTAAGTGTTTAGAGAAGAGGTATGCACATACTCAGTAAATGAGTTAAGTTGTAGTAGAGAGGAGATATGCACCTACTCTGTCAAATAATTTATTAATCATCTTCATCCATGTTCATCATACGTTGTGCATTCAAGATACTTATGCACGTGCATCGCATCATACAGGTTCGCAAGAGGACCTCCCTTATTCGAAATCGAGGAGAATCGTCCGGAGGAACCGCAGCAAGAAGTGCCGCAAGAGGAAGGCGAAGAGGAGGAGCTTCCTGAGAGTGCCCGCACCACCGCGTCGACTTTTTAGCAAGGCAAGCACCGAGCATTTACTTACCTATGCTTTCTAACAGTCTAATTATGCTTTATGATTGTTGCATTAAGTATAGGAGTTGTGTGACACCGTTCTTTTTATTATATCCTTGCTATACCATTGATTATCCTACCTTGATACACCCCTCGCTAGTCTAGGGGCGAGTAATATGCTTAGCTTGCTTAGACGGTAGAAGTCGGGTGATTTCCTATCATCCGCAGCGAGATAGGTGGTTACCTATGATTGATGGAAAAGCTTATGTTGATATCATCCGGTTAGTGGCTATGGTTGATAATTGAGACCTGGACGAGTCTTGTGGGGTTGTTGGACCATAGTGATTCCGTGCATTATCGATTAAGGACCGCATCGTTGTTGTACCGCAAGTCATGTTGAACGCATGCCTCATGTTTAGCCGGGCCGGATAAGTCGTTCCGACCGCCGAAGCCCAACACTATCCGGGCGGTTCTCGACCGCTCGCACCGTATTGGAGATGGATGGGGGACCACGGGGCGCCAAGAGTAAGTCCGAGGTCCAAAGATGGTCTGGCTAAGGCGGTCGGGCGGTCCCCGGCACGGTGGTTCCATGCGAGTCCGCGTGCTTGTCTTCCCGGATACGTGCCATGGTGACCTGTAGCTCACTTTAGCGGGTGAGTGTGGTTTGCATGAGGAATACCCCCGAGCTCGGTAGTAAATCGATTCGAATCGCCATCGTTCCTCGGACAAAGGAACACTTGACTTGAGCTGCATCATCGTAGTAATGATTATGGAATATGGTTAATGATGATGATGGGTTAAGTTTGAGGTTTATAATTATGGATACTACTTGTTTGATTAATCTCGACTAATATACTACATTGACGAATAGTATAGCTGCTCACCTAGCATAAATAGGGATGATTAAGCTGAGCTATCACTTTAAATGTTACTACTTGCTTTATGCAAAATGAGTCGAGCTACCTCCCGATAAAGTCTATCATTCCTCCTTGGAGTCTTTTCTTTTGAGTCGGGCGGGGTAAGTCTAGCCGAGTACATTCTCGTACTCGTGGTTTTTCCCCGCTTGTTGTTTGTGCAGACGGGCATACCTACCACGGTACGCGAGACCTGTCTTTTCCCAGTGGATTAGAAGACCTTGGGCAAGGTTAATCTTAATATTCTCCCCAACCGCTTTTGATGGATTGACTATCGAGCCGGCAATCGTATTAATCTCAAATGTGTGAGTTGGGTTGAGCTTTTAAAACTATCTTGTTTCCGCTATTTGGATTTAAAGAACTTCGGTTTGTAATAACTTTATTTCCGCACTCGATGTTGTTTATTTATTTGCGAAATGTTGTAACATGCGAATGGTGACGCTAAACTTGTACGATCTTGGTTGATGATGTTTGGTTTGAAATCCTTCGAGATTTCCGGACTACCGGGTTTATAAAGGCTTAAGTGCGACAATTGCTTGCTTAGCGAGTGATTTTTCACTTATGCTTTTATAAATTGGTCGGTTCTCACATACCGCATCGAGCAAGGTTTAGCGACATCGTTCACATGTCTATTTAAAACAAAAGAATTTGTTTTCAAAACTGGATTTTAACTTATAGATCTATAAGTCTTTTGAGAAAATTCGTTTGCAAAACTAAGAGTGTGCCAGCTGGTCATATCCTTTATGCCCAAATAAGGACTCTAGGTGGCTAATTAAGTACTAACTTGGGGGCTTGCATCATATTTTATTTTCACTTTGTTGCCCATGCGGCAAAGGGTAATTGTATGGGTGCCATTCGCTTGAGTGGTAATGTATGGTTCAAAATGCCTCTACGCCTCGGTAAGTGGGAGTTGTGAGAGCATGGTTGTCCAACCGGCAATCTAGGGGAGTGCTAGTGTGATACCGAAGTATGTACATGTCAAAACCATGTACTTACCAAGGTGTTTAATTGTGGGTTGTGCCGCCTATTAATCGACGATGCCGCCATTGGACGAGGATCGGGTAGTTGTACTACATGTGCGTGTATTCGGGAATGCACGTGCGTGTGAGTGCTTAATCTTTACTTTCGCAATGCATTTATTCATACTGTTGGGATGGGCTGCAATGGATTTTCTGCAGTACATAACAAACCGCTTAATAGAACGACTAGTCATACGCTATGAGAGAACGTTGTATGCCACCGTATATCCGTTAGAATTATTTTTGCTAGGCTTGTGAGAACGTAAGATACGTGCATACATCATGTTTGTTCATCTCATGTCATGACATTTACCTTCCTCTTCTACGTAATTTATTGCCGCTAATTAAAATTGGATAATTAATAACTTGTCTCACCGGATAAATTTCGACGGATGGCTCGCACCAAGCGCATAGCTTCGCAAGTCCACGGGAGGGCGTGTGCCACGTGGACAGCTTTGCACCACGCACGGTGATCCGGGAGAGTCACTTCCTGGAGGAGTTTGGCATGCCCACGCTCCTTTGGAGAGTGCTCGCCACGCAGATATACGGAGGAGCAAATGACCCGCATACTCCCCGGGTCACCGAGGAGCCGCCTCGTGGTGACGACTTGGTCGCCGTGGAGATCACCGTTCCTCCACTCCACCCGGATTCCGAGTGGTACGGGTGGCGTGTTCGCGCCACCGCCGCCACCGCCAGATGGGGCGGGGCGGGGGTCGCTTTCTAGGTCCTTCGCCGATCATGGAGCGTTTTCCCCTCGAGCCTAGCACAGGCTTTGGCGGGACTTTTCCCAAGGATGACCCCTCGCGACACTGTTTGGGAGCAGTCCCCTAGCCGAGCACGTTGGCTAATGAGTGGATGAGATTGATGGTAGTGACAACGCAGCCCATGAGCACTATGTTTGCACCGATGCGGGCATATGATGCTACCAAAACTACCATGTACAAGCTCGCTGGATCGAACAAGGCTATGTGGGAGAATGAGAAGAAAATGAAGAAGGAGCATACGAAACAAGTCCTGAGCCGAGGCAAAGATAGGAACCAGATTAGGGATGAAGCTGAGGCAGAATTGAGGGAGGCCAACAGGGAGAACACTGCCCTGCGTGCACGTATTGCACGCTACGAGCAGTACGAGAGGAATGCTGACAGGATGATGGCCCAGTTGGTCACTGAGAGGAATGAAGCCCTGAACGATGCTCACCACCGACACTAGCTCTTTGACCGCGAAGCAAAGACATTGACCAGCTTGCACGAGGACTACCACGCCTGCACAACCAGGTTCATGGTCACCATGGTCCCGGAGCAGGCGAGATGGAGCCGGGAGTCATCGACCCCGATGGAGGCGAGGAGGACGCCGACCTTCCACCGCACTGCGCCCGCACCCGACGACGACGTTGTTCTCGACGCTGAGTCCGACGTCGGTAGCGAGCACGAGTAGACTAGTAGTCTCATCGCTAGTCGTAGCCGCGCTCTTGTTCTTTTGTTGTTGGTCTGTAACCTTATGAGATGTGACTCATGTGTGTGTTGGATGTCCTGAGTTGTGGTGCTACTTGAACGCCTAAAGTCCAGTGTATGTATGCTGGCAATTTTGGATGTTGTATGCCTCGGATGACGCTTTGTTCAGTAATATGATTAGTGATGTTATGGATTGTGGAAATGAATCTTTATGCCTGTGTATTGATGAATGAATTCATTTTCTTCCAATAATTCATTGGCATGATTATTACATTCGCTTACAATGTTGTAACATCACCTAATAATTACTTGATGCTGAAATATGCATGGTTGATACTCGCCGCACCGCTAGTGGCTCTCTCGTTGAGATGGTTCCGGCCAGGCAAAGGAGGCAATGGAAATGGTGGAAATGGTAATGGAGGCAACGGAAACGCCGAGGGTAACCTCGCCACCACCACCTCCTCCACCATTGACCGCCGAGCAACTGTTTCAACAGCCTCCTTGGCGCCAAGAACATGGAGGCCGTGATATGCGACATTGCCGCTAACACCGGCCGCCGGGGCCACCGTGACCGCCCCGCCAACCAAGATAGCACTTTCAAGGACTTCTTGGATACCGATCCGCCAAAGTTCTTACAAGCTAAGGAACCACTCGAGGCTCTCGAAAGTGGATCAACACGATGGAAGACAAGTTTCGCCTCGGCCCCGTATGACCGAAGTCACCGAAGGTTGAGTATGGGGCACATCAACCGCAGGGGCCGGGCGGGAATTTGGTGGTCCCACCAACGCACCACTTTTTTCTCGCCGAATGCTCCCATCACCTGGGCGCTAGCTTCACTCGATCTTCCGCAGCACTTATGTTCCACCAGGTTTGATGGCTATGAAGGTATCTCGAATTCATGAAGCTCACTCAAGGCAATAAGAGCATGACCGAATATCTGCAAGAGTTCAACAATCGTCCCCGCTATGCTCCGGCATATGTGGACACCGAAGAGAAGAAGATAGAAAGTTTCAAAAGAGGGTCTCAATACAAAGATGGCTAAAACCATGGGTATCGGTTCGAGGGCTACATTCAATGAGTTCATCGCGATCGCTTGACTCAAGAGAATAATAACAATCGCATGCCGCTTCCAAGAATCGCAAGAGAAGCTTCGAGGGAGGATCTTCCCGCCCCGACCCCCAATGCCTAACCGCCGCCAGCATCGCCCTCCCTGCTCGTAACTCAAGGTTCCGCCGCACCGCCCAAAAGAAATGCTCCACCACCTCCGAAGAATCGAGGGGCTATCGCCCACCTGCACCTCAAGCTCAAGCTAGGACTGGTGGTCCTACTGCTAATGCACCCGCCGTGAGAGGCCCGTGCTTCAACCGCAATCAACCAGTCACTTCGCCAAGTATTGTCCATACCCGAAGAAGCAGACGACCTATCAAGCCCGTGCTCATCACACCTCTATTAATGAGATTCCCCGATGGAGAACCAGTCCACCGCTGGGTAATGCTTTTGTCGACAAACATCCTGCAGCTTGTTTTATTTGATTCTCGATCATCGCATTCATTTATGAGTCAATCATATGCACGATCACATGAGTTAGAACTTAAGCAATTAGATTATGGGTACCGTACGCCTCGGCTCGGTGCCGATGTCCTATCTAATCGATGCTTCAAAGATGCAATTTTTGAAATTGGAGATAAAGCATATAGAGTTAATTTGGTAGTTTTACCTCGGGTTAACTATGGATGTGATCTTGGGAATGGATTGGATGAAAGATAAACAAGTTGTGATTGATACTGAATAGAACAATTACCCTCACGGATCCTTCGGGCCAAGACACTTTCCAAGTGTTATTGCCTCGAAGTTGCGCACATGACCAAGTTGACCTATGCTATTCGAGCTTCTTCTCTAGCCGAGATTCCAAAGAGTATGTGAGTTTCCCCGATGTCTTTCCCCGAAGATTTGCCCGGATTACCTCCGAAAAGAGATATCGAGTTTGCAATTGATTTAGTGCCCGGTACAGCCCAATCTGTAAGAGACCGTATCGTATGCCTCCCAATGAGTTAGCGTAGTTGAAGAAACAGCTTGTATGAGTTGAAGAAGTTGGGTTTTATCGGGCCAAGTACTTCTGAATGGGGTTGTCCAAATTTTGTTTGTGAAGAAGAAAGATCATTCTCTCAAAGTTATGTGTTGATTATCGGCCACTCAATGCTTGTCACAATCAAGAACAAGTATCCTTTGCCGAGAATTGATATCTTGTTTGATCGCTTGTCTAAGGCTAAAGTGTTTTCCAAGATTGACTTGAGATCGGGGTATCATCGATCGATTTCGTCCCGAGGATATACATAAGACCGCTTTCGTTACTAGATACGGGTTGTACGAGTATCTTGTTATGTCCTTCGGCTTAACAAATGCTCCCCGCATACTTTATGTATCTTATGAATTCAGTCTTTATGCCCGAATTGGATAAGTTCGTGATTGTATTCTTGGATGACATTCTCGATCTACTCGCAAATGAAGAAGAACACGCCCAAAGATCTAAGAGTTGCACTTACCGCACTAAGAGAGCATAAATTGTATGCCAAGTTTAGCAAATGTGAGTTTTGGCTAAAGGAAGTTGCCTTCCTTGGCCATATCATTTCTGAAAATGGCATATCGGGTCAACCCGTCAAAGGTACAAGAGGTCATGGATTGGCAACCACCCACGCCTGTGCATGAAGTTCGAGTTTTCTTGAAATGGCAGGGGTATTATCGCCGCTTTCATTCCGTATTTCTCTAAGATTGCCAAGCCAATGACAAGTCCGCTACGTAAAAGAGCATAAGTTTGTCCGGACAGGGCATGTGAGGCGCCTTTTCCGCACCCCCGCGAGAGTTGCTAACCATCAAGCCCCCCTGCCTTGGCACACGCCTCGATATCGAGAAGCCGCTTTGATGTGTACCGTGATGCATCGAAGACCGGTTTAGGTTGTGTGCCGATGCAAGAAGGCCGAGTGATTGCTTATGCTTCACGCCGCTTGAGAAAGCATGAAGTCAACTATCCCACGCATGATCTTGAGTTAGCCGCAGCTTGTGCATGCCTTAAAGATCCGAGGCACTATCTCGTTGGGAAATGTGTGCCACATATACACCGATCACAAGAGTCTCAAGTACATCTTTACCCAACCCGAACTTAACATGAGGCAAATAAGATGGTTAGAGTTGATCAAGGACTATGACTTGACAAAGGCACTATCACCCGGGGAAAGCCAATGTAGTTGCCGATGCTCGAGTCGTAAGTCACATCATCATGTTGTGCGCCCACTAATAGAAGAGAAGTTCGATCCGATGCATCCCCGCAGCTTTTGCATGATATCCACGTCCGATGTTCCCTCGACCAACGATCATCATTGAAGGTCAAAAAGCCGATCCCGGTATTTATCACCTCAAAGAGAGAATGAAGAAGGCACCAATTCCGCACTTTCGCTTGATGACGATGGTGTGCTTTGGTTCGACAATCGCCTTGTCGCATCAAGGATCGAGAACTCAAGAATAGGATGATGGATGAAGCTCATCTTTCCAAGCTATCCATTCACCCCGAAGCAACAAGATGTATCATGACCCGAGACCTCGATATTGGTGGACCAAGATGAAGAAAGAGATAGCGACCTATGTGGCTCGATGCGATACTTGTTGTCGTGTCAAGGCTATTCACATGAAGCCTAAGCAGGTTACTGAATCCGCTTGCCGCCTCGCTTGGAAGTGGGATGATATTAGTATGGATTTCATCACAGGTTTGCCAACCACACAAAAAAGGGAATGATTCGATCCGGGTGATCATCGATCGGTTAACAAAGTCGCCTCACTTCTTACCCGCAAGACCACTTACGCACCACCTCATTATGCTGATCTCTACCTCTCCGAGATTGTTCGCTTTACATGGAGTTCCTAAGACCATCGTATCGATAGGGGGATCGCAGCTTCACCGCTCACTTTTGGACCCGCTTTGCATGAAGGTATGGGTACTAAGTTGCTTTGCACAAAGACCGCTTATCATCCTCGACTTGGTCGACCGAAAGACTTAATCAAATCCTCGAAGATATGTTGAGAGCTTGTGTGCTATCTCGCTAAGGGATCATGGGAGTCATGGTTACCTTTGGCCGAAGTTCTCCTACAACAACAGCTTATCAAGAAAGTATCAAGATGGCACCGTTTGAAGCTTTATATGGCGTAAAAGTGTAGAACTCCGTTGAACTGGGTCGAAGCGGGAGAAAGAAGATACTATGGTATTGACTTTGTTCCCCGAAGCCAAGAGAAAGTTCGGATTATCCAAGAGCACATGAAAGTCGCCAATCCCGACAAAAAGAGTTATGCCGACAATAGAAGAAGACCTTTGGTATTCGAAGTTGGTGACTATGTCTATCTTAGAGTTTCACCGAAAAAGGGACACAGAGGTTTGGAGCCAAAAGAAAGCTTGCACCAAGATATGTAGGTCCGCATAAGATTCTTGAAAGAAGAGGTGAAGTTGCATACAAGTTAGAGTTACCGAGTCTATGAGTTCTATCTTTCCGGGTCTTTCACGCCTCTCAACCGAAGAAGTGTTTGCGTGTGCCCAAGAAAGAATCGATGAGCAAGATTTGAAGTTAACAAATGATCTAGTATACAAAGAAGAGCCCATCGTAATTGTTGATAGCAAAGAGAGAGTTACCCGAATCGACTTGTGCGCATTATACAAGGTCGTGGGAGCTACCATGATGATAGAGATGCATCATGGGAAACCGAGGATTACCCGAAAGAAGTTTATCCCGAATTCCATAAAAAACGGTTAGTAAACCCAAATCTCGGGACGAGATTTCTTTAAGGGGTAGGGCTCAGTAACACCTCGGTGTTAAGCATGCATTAGGCACCTAATTAATTAACTTAATCATCACTAAGCATGGCATGAGCATCATCATTAAGCATTTAATCCAAAGTGCATCATCATTTCATGTGCTTGTTTTTAATTCCCAAATTACTTGCTTAATTGTTTGATTTAGTTAATTAATTAGCTTGCAGATGCTTGATCAAGTTTGGATCCACTTGTCCTGCACTTTGAAAAAGTTTTAATAAAATTTATTGTAAAAGATTTGGAGCATTTGGAGCAAAAAGAAAATGAATTGGAAAATTCCCTTTTTATGCCTAAATTCAAAATGAATTTGTATTTCAAAATTTATTAAGAATTTCAAGATGAGCCTTAAATGAAAGTTGTTCAGTTTTAAATTCTCTACAACTTTTATTTTTGGCACTTTTCCTGAAAATACTTTGAAATGGGTCAAAAAGAGGCATTTTGGTCAGTTTGGTTTGAATTCAAAAATTCAAAAAAAAAAAAAAAATAAAAGGAAAAATCTCAAATAAGAAACGGCCGGGCCGACTTCGCCCACGGCCCACGGCCCACTCCACGCGCCCGCCGCTGCCCGCGGCCGCGCCGGGCCGATCATGGGCAGAAGCCGACGCCGCGTGTGCGCCACGCGCCCGCCGCCGCCGCGCCGCCGTGCCAAGTGGCCGGGCGAGCCCCGGCAAGCGGGGCCCAGCGCCGGCGCCACCCGAAAGCACTCGCCCGATGTGGAAACGGCACACTTCCCATTCCACACTCGCTCGCCCGCGCCCTACTCGCTCGCACTCGCTCTGTCGCGCGCTCGCCACCAGCTACTCTCCGCCGCCCGTCGTTAAAATCTTGCGGTCGTACCGCAGCGCCGCGGCTGCCGGCACCGCTCCACCTTCGCCTCACCTTGCTCCATCCTCGCGCACCATAGCGCGGCGCCGGGTGAAGGCCGCACCTCGGTCGAGGCAATGCGCGCCTCCACCGTCGAGCTCTGGCGCTCCGTCGCCGTCGCCTCACGTCGCGCCCCGCCGCCATGCGCGGCTGGCGAGAGCCCACGGCAGATTGGTGGTCGCCAAGCTCCTGGCGACCCCGCCTAGCTTCAGCGGGCTTCGCTCTCCCCTTTCGCCTTGCCATCGCCGGAGTAATCCGTGGGCGGTGACATGCGGAGCCACGTGGCCCTTACCGCCGCTTCGTCGCCGGCTGACTCGGCCGCCACGCGCCAACCATACCCCGCGGGTGCGGCTCGTCGAGGAACCGCAGCCGGCTCCGGCACCGCCGCCGCTAACCTCACGGCGAAGCTACGCCGCCACGGCCTCCCACTCCCTCGCCGGCCGACCGGGCAATGGCCATGGACCGCGGGGGGCCCGCGTGTTCGTGACTCTGGTCCACTGGACCAGGTCCATGGACCGGCCGGGTTTTTCCCTTTTCTTTATTTTGTTTTCCGTAAAAAAGTAGTTTAAATGCTTTTAAATTAAATGCTGGTGCAAATGAACTCCAAATTTGATGATTCTTGTTTTGTTGGTTTCCTGATGAGTAGATCTACCATTTAAAAATATGAGATGCATTTTTGGTGAATATTTTCTGTGTAGATTTATTTAAATGCTTAAATGGCTGAAATCTGTTTAATTGCATAATAAATAGAAGATAACTCTGAAAAATATGATTCTTGTTTTGCTAGACTTGTTATGTGATATAGTTTCTGAGAAAAATATATGGCATGCAGTTACTGTACAAAAATATTGGAATATGATTTAATTTCAATTCTGGGCTGATTCTTGTATGATTTTTAATAAATAAATTATAAGGAATTAGGCCCTGGTAATTTTTGGTGACTGTTCTTATGCTAAGTAGGTATAGATAAAAATATGAAATCTGTTGTTTAACACTTTTCATAGTGCAAAGTTGTTAAATGTGCTTTTCTGGCCAGTAGCTTCATCTTTTTGTGTAGGCTGTTGTACTTGGTAAAATGAGATGAAAATTTTATCATGGCTCTGTTATAGCATAGTGTAGCTCCTGTAATTTTTGTAGAATTTTCTGAACTGTCTAGACAGAGGTCACAGTTCAAGCCTATTTATTCACATGAAATGATAAGTAATTGAACTAAATGATTTAATGGCTTTTGTATCAATTCTTGTGCTTTTTCAATTATGTTATGCTTGCTGGTCATGCATTGGAGCACCATGTCTGAAGTGTGATACTTGCCCATGAGTAGTGGTAGTACTCCTTGTATTCATGTTGTGCGTGTGTAGGCGAGTGTGTCCGCGCAAGACGCCACTCTTCTTTATGCACTTCTCTAAGTGTTTAGAGAAGAGGTATGCACATACTCAGTAAATGAGTTAAGTTGTAGTAGAGAGGAGATATGCACCTACTCTGTCAAATAATTTATTAATCATCTTCATCCATGTTCATCATACGTTGTGCATTCAAGATACTTATGCACGTGCATCGCATCATACAAAGTTCGCAAGAGGACCTCCCTTATTCGAAATCGAGGAGAATCGTCCCCGGAGGAACCGCAAGCAAGAAGTGCCGCAAGAGGAAGGCGAAGAGGAGGAGCTTCCTGAGTGCCCGCACCACCACCGCTGTCGACTTTGTGCAAGGCAAGCACCGGAGCATTTACTTACCTATGCTTTCTAACAAATCCTAATTATGCTTTATGATTGTTGCATTAAGTATAGGAGTTGTGTGACACCGTTGTTTGCATTATATCCTTGCTATACCATTGATTATCCTACCTTGATACACCCCTCGCTAGTCTAGGGCGAGTAATATGCTTAGCTTGCTTAGACGGTAGAAGTCGGGTGATTTCCTCTGTCATCCGCGAGATAGGTGGTTACCTATGATTGATGGAAAAGCTTATGTTGATATCATCCGGTTAGTGGCTATGGTTGATAATTGGAGACCGGACGGAGTCTTGTGGGGTTGTTGGACCATAGTGATTCCGCCTCGTGTCGATTAAGGACCGCATCGTTGTTGTACCGCAAAGTCATGTTGAACGCATGCCTCATGTTTAGTCGGGCCGGATAAGTCGTTCCGACCGCGAAGCCCAACACTATCCGGGCGGTTCTCGACCGCTCGCACCGTATTGGAGATGGATGGGGGACCACGGGGCGCCAAGAGTAAGTCCGAGGTCCAGCATGGTCGGCTAAGGCGCCCGGGCGGTCCCCGGCACGGTGGTTCCATGCGAAGTCCGCGTGCTTGTCTTCCCCGGATACGTGCCATGGTGACCTGTAGCTCACTTTAGCGGGTGAGTGTGGTTTGCATGAGGAATACCCCCGAGCTCGGTAGTAATCGATTCGAATCGCCATCGTTCCCGACAAAGTGAACACTTGACTTGAGCCGCATCATCGTAGTAATGATTATGGAATATGGTTAATGATGATGATGGGTTAAGCTGAGGTTTATAATTATGGATACTACTTGTTTGATTAATCTCGACTAATATACTACATTGACGAATAGTATAGCTGCTCACCTAGCATAAATAGGGATGATTAAGCCGAGCTATCACTTTAAATGTTACTACTTGCTTTATGCAAAATGAGTCGAGCTACCTCCCGATAAAGTCTATCATTCCTCCTTGAGTCTTTTCTTTTTGAGTCGGTCGGGTAAGTCTAGCCGAGTACATTCTCGTACTCGGGGTTTTTCCCGCTTGTTGTTTGTGCAGACGGGCATACCTACCACGAATGCTACTGCGAGACTGTCTTTTCCCAAAGGATTAGAAGACCTTGGGCAAGGTTAATCTTAATATTCTCCCCAACCGCTTTTGATGGATTGACTATCGAGCTGGCAATCGTATTAATCTCAAATGTGTGAGTTGGGTTGAGCTTTTAAAACTATCTTGTTTCCGCTATTTGGATTTAAAGAACTCGGTTTGTAATAACTTTATTTCCGCACTCGATGTTGTTTATTTATTTGCGAAATGTTGTAACATGCGAATGGTGACGCTAAACTTGTACGATCTTGGTTGATGATGTTTGGTTTGAAATCCTTCGAGATTTCCGGACTACCGGGTTTATAAAGGCTTAAGTGCGACAATTGCTTGCTTAGCGAGTGATTTTTCACTTATGCTTTTATAAATTGGTCGGTTACGTTACATAGCCACTCGATCTTAACAAATGCATGGATAGTTAGATCGCTCAAGTGGCATTAGATGAACGTTAAACAAGTTTACCTCACTCAATAGTATGACCATCTATCCTAAACCTGGTCAAACACTTTTCTACTTAATATTAGACCAGCGAAATTGAATGTCCTACAAATATATACCTTTGTCTTGCACATTTCATCTTCATGTTGGTGATGCCACAAAAAGCATCCGATCTCCATCATCCTCCATCAAGCCACTTACTTATCAACACGATATAATCCACTTCTTGTCATCACGAGGCCTTCTTAGTTCATCGATCGCGACTTTATTTGCTTTTCACCACTACCTTGGTTTATCGACGCCAAGCTCTCTACTCATGCATCACCACGGCAACAATACGCCGCCCTGAGCGTCTAGCTTGCCCTTCACACATGCAACCCGATCCACCATAGCTAAGCCACGTCTCTCGATCTTCTCTAGCTAGCCACATGACACATGCCATTTGCACAGATAAGCAGGCCCTATTTGGTCTGCAACCTTGCATGTACTCTGTTCGTAAAAAAAAAATGCATTTCTAATTTTTGGAAGTCAAACCATTTGATATCTAACTAAAGTTATATTAAAAAGCACCTATATTTATATTAAAATGTGTTATTCAATTATATTTTATAATAAATCTAGTTGGAGATATAAGTATTAATATTTTTATTATAAACTTGAACAAAATTACTCCCTCTGTCTTCGTTTGTCTGTCCGTTCGGTCTTCTACTAGATAAATGAAAGATTCTTAATTTGGATATGCTCACATGCATGACATCCAAAAAACGTAGAAGATGCGCTGAATCTACGTACTTGTACACTCAATTTAGACATACTCCGTACCATGACATCGAGACAAACTAACTACCTTTAGAAAGGCGGAATAGCCAAATTCATCCTTGAACTATCACCGAAAAGCTCAGTTTGGTTCCTGAACTATGAAAACGGTCGTTCTAGTCCTCAAACTTTTACAAATAGGCTCAATTTCATCTATAAACTATAAAACAACCGTTCTCATCCTTAAACTTTTGTAGCCGGCTCAATTTCATTCCTAGTCTGACATGGAGCGTCACACTGGCTCGCCTCGTCACGCACGATCAAGCTGAAATCGGGTTCAAAAGCCCGCTGAAAAATATTCTTATTTCAACTGGTTGCAACTAGTTATAACTCTTCAACACAGTATCCGATGAAGATGATTTGTTTATAAAAATTAGATCTCGATAAGATCAACAACTTTCTAGTTTTAATTTTTTTATTTGAGGATGTTAAGATGCTCAAAAAAAATAATATAAAATTTTAGCACCATAATAATTACCTAGCCGGCTTTGTAATTTAATTTAATTCATTTCTTGTTTCTAAAAAGCTCTCTCGAATTAGAAAACCACTTTTAAAACAACATAAAAAGTATATTCATTTAACTCCATATAAAAAATATATTAATTTTCTAATGCGCCAAGCGATAGAACTTGATTATTATGGTGCTATAATTTTTAACGTGATTATTTTGAAGTGATAGATCTACAAAATATATATTAATTTTCTAACAAAGAAATGAATCAAATTAGAAGCAAAGATCGAGATAATTATTATGGTGCCTGAAATAAAAAAAATTAAACTAATTGCAGCTGACTGGGTGATGATGAGATGAGCCATCACAGCGCTCTACATCAAATCAGGGATGAAATTGAGCTGGATGCGAAAGTTTGAGGACGAGAACGGTCGTTTTCATAGTTTCGAATGAAATTGAGCCGATCGTGAAAGGTTGAGGACTAGAATGGTGTTTTTGTTCATGGACCAAACCGAAGCCAAAGAATAGTTTGAGGACGAGTTTGGCTATTCCGCCCTTTTAGAACAACGTAGTACTCCCTCCATCCATTTATCGGAGTCATCTTACCAAATTTTTTTTCCAAGAATTAGAGTCCTCTAAGTTAGGGACCACAGTTTTCATACCGTCCAAGACGTATGCAGCTCCTCTTACTGGCCTAATTAATACATCCGTCTGCATACGGCTCCTCTCACTGGTGAAATTAAATCAACTATCTACATGCGTCACTCCTCCTTGATCACTGTGCATGGCCCTAAGATGACTCCGATAAATGGATAGAGGAAGTAAGCCCGAAACGACGTAACAAATCCTATAAATTCTATTTTTTTCCTAGTCCGAGAGAACAGTTAGCGTAGTACATTTTTTTCGAGGATGAACAGTAACAATCTTAACCGCCAGGCATGCACGAATCGAATCCCAGGTCGAGTTACTGCCTCACCTGTCACCAGACAACTACTGAACGCCGAGGAGCACCATCTCTGGTCCTGAATGACAGTATGGCGAGGTGAGCGGTCAACACGTAGCAGGAGCTGGTACGATACGTAGGGCGGTCACCTTGCTCCGGCGGAAGATACCGCATGGGCATGGCATGGCATGGCCCTGTGCACCTGCGCCGCCCTGCCACCCGTCGTCCGATTTGGCGCCGGAAAGGCCAGCACGATCGCAGCGGGGGCACGCCACCCCGCCGGCCGCCGGCCGGCGTCTGCCGAGCCGGCAACCTCGCGGTGCGCGCCGAGCGTAGACCTGCCTGCTCGTACTCCACGCGCACGTATGCCTGCCGCGGTATACTAGTACAGTAGGAGTACAGTACGTACACAGTGGGTATCATCTCGGCTCGGGCAGGTGTAGGCCTGCCGGCCGATGTGACAAGACGTCGCCTGGGGATCCTGAACGAGGTCCGCTAGTGCTAGCGCCAGTTGCCGCATGCACGGAGGATGCGAGGTGACATGCGCCTGGCATTTGTTGGGCGTACTACGCCTGCCTGCGGTTTCTCACAATCAATGCCCCGTCGCGGGATTTGCAACCATGATGGCGTCATGGATGGGATTCGCCGGGCCCCCCGTGCCGCTTGTCAGACGACAAGGCACAGGCAGGCGAGGAAACAGGGGAGTAGTACAAGTAGTACTACTATCATCAGAGAAGCAATGCAAGCCGTCACCGCTCACGAATACCCGCCCCAGGATTTGGCGGATGATGAGGCCCAAAAACACGACTTGTGGTAAATTTATATTATGTTTTTTTTATCTCCTGCGAGCTGTGTTGTTTTTTATGCCATTTTGTTTGTATGAATTTTGCCACTAACTTAAGGCATATGGTGTGTATTGCTGCCGAAGTTCTCCCCTCAAGCTCCATCCCTGTTTAGAGCCCTTTCCAACTAAAACCACAGAATTCAACAACCAATGGAACAACAACACTTGCTTCAACTAATAACCATCCGGGCAGAACTACAAGCTCTTCAGTACTCTGAAAAACTACTCGGCCTACAAGACTACACTCTCAACACGCTAATCTCTCCTCCCCTCACCAAGACTTAGCAGCAGATAGCCTCAGTAACGCACCGCATAGTTGTCCATGTCCCTCCACTGTTCAACCGCAGCAGCAAGGAATAAACCCACCAGCATTCCTGAAAAAAAAAATAACAGGAAGCAAAGGAAACGGGTAAAGTAATTAAGTAAATAACTACACTTGCAGCTAGAGTTCAAGTTTGCATTTCTAAAAATAAAGGCTTCAATTTGTGGTGGCTAAAGAAAACTCAAACGAACATATTGTTCTCTACACTGCTTCTTAAAGAAATGAATGCAGTCAACATTCCTCACCTGATCATAAGTAGCTCTTATTTATCTGATTCACGGGACTCAACCAGCACGTAGACAGGCTTTCCATTCAACTTGTAGAAATCCTGCAGGGAAGTTAATTACTACATCAGTTAACCAATTTGAATATCTCATAACGACCAGTTTGAAATTTGATGCAATAAAAACGAATGCTTCATCGCAAATTACTAATGAGATCAGTTACTGAAATACAGATAGATCAACTGACGGGAAGCAAAATTAGGACTGTGTTACTGAAACAAACCATCAGTTACTGAAATACAGATAGATCAACTGACAAGAAGCAAAATACAGATAGATTCAGTCACTGAAACATAGTATTATATCAGCTTTATTTATGCTGAAACCTACAGGATCTTCTTTATCCTGAAACCACATGGTACAAGATCCAGTCAGTTAGCATCCAACCTGTACAACAGAGGCGTGCCCCCATGCTAAAACAAAAAGTAATAGTATGAACAAATGAGACTGGTGCGGTGCAGGTGCATTCTGTAGTTTTTTAGACAAGCACAAATAATGTCTACCAAAATCGTCTATGCCCAACTGGTACAGATATTGAGCAATCTTATGTGTCGGCAACAGAGCAGACACGTTCATGTTGTTCGTCCTTATATAACAGTTAACAAAGCAAGTTGTTTCCTTGCAGCTAAGCATAACAAAACTATGCGCTACACCATCTATAAAGCTACAATAGCTCTAACAGTTACTGTCAGTTGCATGCGGCAGGCATTATATAAATAGTAACAGTACAATATATGGCACCTACATTATAGTGTAATAAAATAAACAGCCTGTTTTGCCTATCAGTGGTTCAGATTAGTTGTGAGTCGTCCCAGCAATGATACCTTGAATTTTGGAAGCCCAATGAGACATGCGCACTCGACGACATCAGCTTCAGCACGTTCTGGAAATCACTTTGTTAACTTAGTTACGAGTTCAATCGAAAAAGGAAAATATGGAGTAACCGACTACAGATACCCACGGATAAGTTTACAGTAAATATGCATTCTCAAAATTCAAATTCTGGCTCGAAACATCATGCGTACAAAAACTCAATCCTATCACTATCTGATGGAGACTACTGACATTATTAACACATTAAAATCCCACCATTACTTTTACAGTACTATTGTCCACATTTCTCAGGTCAAAATATAGCTGTCAACTAATGTGTACTAGTTGGGGGGTTTAACTGAGAAGAAACAATGCTAAGAAAAATGCTAGTACTAACAAGTACTAGCACATTGTGTTGGCACAGTTGACAGTTACAGCACAAGCCGTAGCAGTACTGGATAATCTGATGCTGACCCGAGTACGGACTACATGCGGCACTGCTGCACAACAGCACAAGGCTTGCTATATAATGTCACGGATGGATAATATAATGCACAATTTAAAGCTTAACTGCTACTACTGTCCATGAATAGTATGTCGTGAAAGTGCAAACAGAAACAGGAGTTTGAAGTTTCAGAGAGAAAAATATTTATAGAATCCATGAAAATAGGGGGTATACTTTGCAT
The DNA here is from genome assembly GCA_015844335.1 of Chrysopogon serrulatus. Taxonomy (NCBI): domain Eukaryota; kingdom Viridiplantae; phylum Streptophyta; class Magnoliopsida; order Poales; family Poaceae; genus Chrysopogon; species Chrysopogon serrulatus. The sequence continues at coordinate 402,706 of JADLZL010003513.1, read as the reverse complement.
GTAAGCCTTGGTCAATAATTTGCTCAAATGCATAGACTTGAAATTAGCGCTCACGTACCAAGAAGCCTAATTGCAGCACACAGCGTCCCTCCGGTTGCAACCAAGTCATCGATGATCAGCACACGCTCACCAGGTCGCTCGATAGCTCCAACATGCATCTCCAAGCAATCAGTCCCGTACTCGAGAACATATTTCTCAGAGATCACCTCACCTTCCATGTTTTCAAGAGTCAATGTTAGCACATGTTGATTACTGTTGAACGAACTTTGTTTAATTTAACTAGCAATCCACTCAGAAGTATACACTTTGGGTAAGTGGCACTGCACACAGCATCTCTTGGGGTAACAGAACATGCATGTGGACAAAAGTGCAGAATGATCTTGTACAAAAAGTCTGATGCATTTGTTAATATCCCATCATGGGCTGCATCTGCATGCACAAAAGTGCTGAGCAGGCTAGAGAAACAACTTTGGTGTCAGAGATTATGGGCAAGGCTCGTACTTTTACTGCCTGCTAAGCAAGTACGTACCCTGACTAAACACATACTTAATTAGGGTGACACCACAAGCTGGGCACTATGAAAAAGGAACAGCTAGCTGGCTACAGAGCATGGAACTGAGTTCAAAATCCAAACAAAACACGTTCAAGGAATCTCACCTGGGAGCTTCCTAGGCTTGCGCAGCGGTATGAACTTGGCGCCAATAGACAATGCAATCGCCGGGCCAAATATGAAGCCCCTGGCCTCAATCCCTGGAGGAATGTCAAGTAAAGAAAGAGCCACAACAAAAATGTCAGCACTAGTGCAAATAATGCTGAATAGAAGCATGAATTGACTGACAAATATCTAACTATAGATGGTGCCACATAAGCAACAGCAGCGACACATAAAAGCATAATAAAGCTCATGTTTTTTTTAAAAAATGGATTAATAAAATAATAATAAACGGAAAAGATGAGAAGGAAAGAAAAAGGAAAATTCAGGGGGAAAAAGCCCGCAGAAGCGGACAGGGTATCCAACAAGCAACAGAGCAAAATCTCAGAAGCAGTACTCCTTTGCAGCGATAACGACAGCGGATCGGGTTGCCGCGTGACATCAGGGCGCGCCACCAGCAGAACAACCCATGACAGGTGTGTGTGTACCGCCGGTGTCTCCCCACCGCCGGATCCCCTGCGCCAGCTGCCGGGATCTGTGCCCGTCCATGATACTACTGTGATGAATGCGGCAGATTTCCGGGCGCGGCCGCGGCGGGAAAAAAGGCCTCGAAAGACGAGCCCAGCCCAGGTCATGTGGCGAGGACGGAGGGACGCTGCGCCAAACATTCTGCCACGCACGCCGTGTGCATGCCATGCACTGGCAGCGCCAAGCGTGCACTCAAACCACACCCGGCAGCGGCCTGCCTCGGCAGGCGGCAGACGAGGTTTACCCACACGCCGTTCCATGCCTCCACTCCACAAGACCACACGACCACGCAGGGCACATGCACACGGGAAGGAGAAGGGCCCTGCTGTCAGCGACGCGGCCCACCGCGATCTCGCACATTTATTATCGGGGCCTGTGGCGGCTTTTAGGATCGGCTTTGCACCAGACGGATTGATATGATATGGCACCGCCGCACCGGAGCTGGCTGCGACGCTATCCAGCAACAGTAGCGTGGGAGGATTATTGAGGCGATTAGTATGATATGATGATATGATATGATCCTCCCGAGGAAATAAAGTTGGTTGGCCCGAGTTGCGACGGGCGTGAGGGAGCGAGCCAGCAAGCAACGCGAGAAAAGGCAGAAACGGACCCGGGGCAGGGGCAGGGCACAGCCTCACAGGTGCAGGTGCGGGCGCGGGCGACGACAAAAGCGCGGGGAGCAAAAGGACCATGGGAGATCTCCCCCAGAGATTTTACGGAATCTCAGAACTCTGCCCACGGCACAGCTCCGCCCCGCGGCTGCACGCGCGTGGGACAGCGACGTGCCGCTTCAGCCTCAGGCACCGCCGCCGGCCGAAGCCTAGTCGGCGGAGAGGGGAGACGAGACGAGGAGGGACGAAGGTGCCCGTCGGGTCGGGAAAGCTGCTGATTACCGGCGACGGCGTCGATGCCCATCCCACGGTAGCGCTCGACGAACAGGTCGACGGCGTCCTTGAACACCCGGGGGCGCAGCAGCAGCGTGGTGATGTCGTTGAACATGATGCCTGCGCCACCAGCCCGCACACACACGAGAGCAGAGCAAAAGGATCGATCAGCGTATATTCATCGGAGAGGGGCGTGGATGGAGGAGAGGAATGAACAGAGAGGCAGGCAAAGGCACACACGCACCTTGCTTGGGGAAGTGCGGCACGACGCGGATGGCGTCGGAGATGCCCTGCAGCCGGGGGTCGGCCGCGGCCACGGGGGTCGCCTCCTCCTGGGCCACCGCCACCGCTACGTCATCCTCCGCCACGCAGCCGTTCTCCGTCTTGGCCGGCGGCTTGGCGTTGGTGGCGGCCTCCATCGCGCTGACGGCGGCGTTGCAGCTGGCCTCCTCACCCATCAATTCCTCCTCCTCTCGCTCGCTCTCTCGGTCCAAGTTCTTCCTACCCTCTTCGACACCCGCCTTTATTGTTGCTTGCTGGACTGGTGCGGCCGCGTATATATAGCCGAGGAGGCACCGAGCAGCTGCAGGGGAGAGAGGAGTGGGAGTGATTACTGAGCGGGGCAGAAACAAAAGCGCCGGGCTCTCCCTCAGTCTTGGCCTCCCGCCTAGTGCCTACCCAGGCCTCTGTTTATAAAAGAGGAGGGCAGGCGAGCAGTGCCGGCACGGCATCCCACACCACGCAATTAGCATGCGTGCCATAGGCATAGGCGTAGGCATAGCCGCACAGGCACACAACCTCTCACGTGTGTGCACGGCACTCTATTTGTACAGTACAGTACGTGACAATGTCAGTGAGGCCGGCGTCCGTGCCTCTTTCTCTTTTGGTGAAAAAAGCTTGGCGCCCCCAGTATTGATGAGCAGCGAGTAGCCGTTTCACAGAGGAAAGGGAGAGAAACGTGGGTGCGTTCCCGGTAGCCGGGCCGGAGTAACAGTAGGCGCTGCTGCTCCGCACTTGGGCTAGCCTAGCCAGTAGTAGTAGCCACCGGACCGCGCACCCGCGCTGCGTCCGTCCGGCTACTCCGGCTCCGGCCGGATTTCTACCCGCCACCCTCCACCGCCGGGCTCGCTTCGTCGGAACTCGCAGCGGCAGGGCCGGGTGGGGATCCGATGCCTGCGCCTGCCCACTGGGCACCGGCGCAGGCTCATCGCTGCATGCGCAGCGGTGGGTGCGCGCTGGTACAAGTGTACTAGACGCCCAGTACAGTACCACGGCGTCGTCACCACTAGTGCACTTATGTCACCCACCCCCGTTACTTCGTCCAGGTTTTCCGGCATAACCGTGCCGCCGTACCCGGCCCCCGGCCGGCCGGCCGCTCTTGGTTGGGTGCCGCCGCGGTGGCCGCGCGCCTTGCTTGGCGCGGCCTGGGCCTCCTCACCTCACGCCGGTCACGGCACGTACATACTCGCGGTACGGGGCGCTAGGCCAACCAGGCTACGCCAAGCGCGTGACACCGACGGGTCGATCGCCGTGTCCGCCGCTCGTTGGCCGCCCCGCGCGGTGGCGTCTGCCCCTCTCTGTTCCTCCCCGTCCCGATCCCAGCCCAGCCGCGCGGGCGCGTGCATGCGGCCGTGCGGGAAATATTTGCGATCTCGACAGGACAGAGCGGAACCCGCCGGAAAAGATGATCCATCGTCGCCAAACTCCTCGTGATCTCGACGGCACCGCATGCGTCCGCCGGGCAAGCACACAAAACAACACACACACACACACACTGCGTGCGTGCCCTTGGCTTGCCTGGAGCCCTGGATGGATCCCAAGCTTGTTTCATCAGACGAATAGGTAACCAGAATTCTCAGGGAAATCAAATGCTCTTCTCGCAGTTTTTATCGCGGTTATAATACGGGTCTTAGTCCTAGATCGTTATACGGGTCGTCGGAGAAGTCGCTGGGGGACTCATTGTACGGTTAATCATCATTCATGTCGAGCGAGTAGAGTACTCCATTTTGTTTTGTCTGTGGTACTCCATGCACGTCGTGCATACAGTGCTGAGCAGTTGCGGGCAACAATGCAATGCATGCCACGCGCTGCCCCGTCACTGTTTCCATGTGTACGTACCAGAGTCAGTTATTCACAGTACAGTACCGCCCTGTGGCTGGGGAACGTTGGCTGCAGTATCAATGGCGGTAAAGCCACGCGGGGGAGCCGCACGTTAAAGTGCTAGTGCCCCTACAAAAGGACGCGTCGACGCGATCGCGTCAGTGATTCAGGAGCTGCTCGGGTTTAGCGTCCGATCCTCTTGCAAAAGGACGTGTGGTGTCTGTCCTGCTCCGGACCGGGCTGCCCGGCGCTAGTGCAAGCCCGTACTCCTACACTAGTTTCTGAGCGTGTATTATATCTATCGCGTTAGGCTGTTTTAGACCGTACTACCGTACCAACCGATAATTTTGAGCCATTCAATGAACATTCAACGGTCATCTTCCGGCTTTTACTGTTTTACTTCCTAGTATATATTTCTCCTCCAATAATGGTGTTTCCAATAGTGGTGAAATCGTCGGCTAAAGTCAACTTTTATTGACTGCAGAGCACATAGAGCACACAAAGCTAGCGTTTTCGCTAGTCTCACATGTACTCTGAGAAACTCTCTCTTTTGTCACGGTGGTGAAATTGCCAGCTTTGGTCAAATTGTATTGGTCGCGGAGAGATAGAGCACTCAATAGCTGGCTATTTGTTTTAGTTTTCGACTTGTAGAGCGCTTTTTGCTATTGACTTTTTTAATTACTTTAGCTTCTTGGCACACCAAAGCTACAAAAACTTCTCGTAGTGTGTTTTTTAGCTTTTAATTCATTTTCATTATAAGCTAGTTTTTTTAAAAAAAAAAAAACCTTATGGTTGGGCTCTTTGTTTTAGTTTATAGCTGCCCGAGAGCAAAAACATAAAATAATGGTGGTGTTAGAGTGTGCACTTGATTTGGCCGCCACGAGCCGGCACCTCCTAGACCCAGCTTCATCGAGCCCATAATATATCGGACTCGAATACCACTTGTTAAAGGTGGGATCCGCCTAGCTCACTATATCCATGAGTCACACCTTCTAGAGTCGGGTTTACTAGAGCCCACAATATATCAAGGTTTTTGGACCTAACTCAACTCATAAAGGTAACCTAAGAGATGAGGGTTGTTCTTATATTTTGTACTTCTCTATCGTTAGTCTTTGATGTTAAACTAAACCTAACAAAAGGTTGCTTTTTGCCTTTGCCCCCCGAATCTACTATGGTTCTTCAAATTCTCTTCATTTTCAATAACCCAAAACAGAGCTGCGGTAACTTTTAGCTTAGGCCATAATTAGGTTTTCCTTTGCTTCACGACAGATGATTTTCCAAACATCGATCGATTTGTACCGGCACTGTGTACTATGTCGTACAATTGTTATTTTACATGAGCAACCAGAACACCTCAGAGATTTGAAGCACCCAGTGAGATGAGACGGTAAAAGCTGCTAGTGGTGGAAGGCGCACCGCGCACGTATGGTACGCCACGATATCGCCGTCATCGTCGTCCTGCCGGCACACCTCATCCATCCATGCATCTGAATGAATCCACCTTTTCCACGGACGCGCACGGCGGAAATCGCGTCGTACTGCAAATCTTTGCCGCAGATGCGTCGCCGAATTGTTAGAAAGCTAGCGGCCGGTACCGATGCCACCTTCTTTCCGTGATGAGGGCCAGCCAGCCGGCCAGGGTCCTTGCAGCATTGCATGGACATGGAAAAGGCTGCAGGCTGCAGCCCGGACCGGCCCGTGTTGTTTCTGCTATGAATCGCTCCAGCAGGATATGCTGTTGCTGCTCGCCGTGCCATGGAAACTGTGTGTGGGTGGAGGAATCGTGTTGTCTTTTTTTTATACGTGTACCGTACGTGTACGCCACCGGAACGACGCATGTGGAAGGTACTATGTCCTTGCAGCATCGTCTCTCGTCCGTCAACTCGGGCCGGTGCATTTACCGTTCAGTCTCTCTCTCTCTCTCGCCATCTAGGACAAGACACCGGTAAATTTTGCTGTACTGTATTGAAGAAAGAAGTAAGTTTTGGGGGGGTGGGGGTGTGGGTGGTTTGTCTACCGATATGGGTGCAGTAGAAGGAACAGTAGTTTTTTCTTGCACACAATACACGCCTGCTTTGGCCGGCCGGGGGTCGCAAGAGCGAAACGAATCTTCGATATTCTACCGATCCCGACCCGGTTAGTTGCATTGGGTGGGGGCATCTAGATGACATGAGTGTGCTTTAGACTCCGAAACCGCACCGGATGTCTCATCCGTTCCAACCATGCATATGCGTTATAAAAAAAAAAAAGGAAAACCATGCATATGCATGCATGCCCTAGGTAGCCCGCATGGTGCGTGACGGCAAGGCAAGGTCTACTACACACAATGCAAGAGCCTACTAGCTAGCTAGCTAGAACTTGAGGCTCACCGGATCGAATCGGCTTTTCAACGCCGCAATCGAGCGCGCCGGATTCGGTGAGCATGCAGCAAGGAACCGAACGACGACCTAGCTTGCTAGTCCCCGCGTCCCGTTATAGTACGCACCCCGTGATGATCGTGCCAAGATGGCACTGGTACACGACCAGCCGGCGGGAGGATCTCCGAATCTCGCCGTGGTGAAGGAGTACTCCACAGTGGAAAGGCGGAGGCGCCGCGCCGCCGCCGATGCCGATATCCCTTTCCTCAAGTCTCGCCAGTCGCCACGCGACAACTTGACGCTGCGTCTGCGTGCAAAAGGCGTTTGTTTTCAGGCTTTCAGCTTCAACGAGAGGGGCGCCACCCGCACCACACGGCAACGGCAGGCAACAGCGACCGTGTGTGGCCGCTGGGGAAAAAGGTTTCTCAGGGGGCGTCCGCTTTTCATTTCCTTTCCTTTGCTTTCCTTTCCTTTGAGTATCTTCTGCCGATCCTGGATCGTCGTCTCAAGACTCGTCTGTGTGTGACTTAGGAGGAGGTGACTCCTGCTGCTACTAGTAGTAGACAGTACTAGCTCTGATCCCAAGTGGACATCATTGCCAACTTTTTGTACTGCTAGTATCATGGATGCAACTTTTGACCGCGCTGCTGCCCTGGCTGGATTTTCCGTCTCCCTACGACCCGCAATTCTTCGTAGATCCCCTAGAAGTAGTATATACAGTACGAAGAGCGGCAAAAAGTGGCAAACCCCGCGGAAAATGGTGGCAAATGGAGGTCTGAATGATGATGGCTCCGAATGATCATCACGTCTATAGCTGGGGATATTTGTGGGCCTGGAAAACTATTCATTTATTAAATCAAAAATCTCAGTAGTCTGCTTCCAGCAATCCAGTTCTAGCAAAGTCGCTCTGAGATAGGATTGGAGGGAGAAGATTGAGAATCTAGAAGCCTAGTTGGGCAGCCTTTCATCAACACAAAAAAACGGAGGACCTTTTCGTTAGGCCCCTTTTTTTTCCTAGCCACCCAGCACTTGCAGGAGAGAGAAAAAAAAATGCTGAACAGTATATGCACCAGGCGACTTTTCTCAAGGGCTTCTTCGCCTTTAGTGCATGTAGTCCCTCTGTTCACAAAAGTGAGTCCTCATACTATTGTTGCATTGAAGTACTACTGAACAGATGCTCGCAACAATGCAAGGCTTTTCAGTGAGAAAGACTTCCTCAAATCCTGGCCATCTTTCATAATTGAATGAATTCATGTGCTTTCTGTCAATGTACTGTTTTGCTAGCTAGTAGGAGTACTAGTTGCTGTAATCTGCTTTCTGAATTTTTGTTCCACTACTACTAGCTAGTATGACCATTCAAACTTGTAGCACTTGCGCGTCTTGCTTTTCGCAACTGCTGCCAGGAAAATCGCAGATCTGGACATGTGGCTATGGCTACCCAGTGGACGGACAAGCCTTTTTTCACCATCAACCATTCAACCTGCCGCCGCCGCCGCATCGTCAAAAGAAGCGATCTCGTCATCGGCGTCATTGTTACGATCTTACCCGCCCGTCAGACAGACAAATTACTGGCGTTCGCCATCGTGCTCGTGCAGTTAACTCCCCATTGCGGTCTGCTCCGAGATCCGGAGGGCCGAATCAAACCTCGACGATGCTGCTGTCAGGTCAGGTGATCAGTTGTTCCACGGCGGCCACCCTTGCTGACGAGAGGTCCTTTCCGGCGATTCTCGCATGGAAAACGCTAAGATTTGCTGTGACAACATGCCTCGATCGCGCGCGCCCGTCAAAAGCCAGCATCATTTGTTCTATCGCCGAGCGACAAAACGAGGTGTCGCCCTCGGGTTATTCAGGCGTCAGTCAGTGGAGGCAAGTAGCATCTGAGCCGATCCGGAGTGCATATAGACCAGAGACCCTCTTGGAGTGCTTCTCGAATACTACTACCACGTCCACGTCGCAGGAGATGACTTCCGACCCTTGTTTGGAGCATGTGAATTCTATTGGATTTCTGTGCCTTTTTTTTTTTTTTTTGGCAATGGCACACACCATTCTAGGGAGTCTGAGCTGAAGATAAGCAAGCCACTAGACAGGACCTGAAACAAGAACACAAACTGAATTCTCTTGTGTCTTCTTCATCATAAGGTAATAATTTTTTGAAGAGAATACTGATGATACAGACAGAACCAATCTTCTCTCGATAATCTTGTCTCATTAACAATTCAAACTCCAGAAGGCTCTCTCTCCTTCAAAAAAGAAGAAGAAATTGAACTGTACTGGCTAACATCACTACTGACGGTGACTGACATTCTGAAAGGTGAGCATCATCTGGTTCAATATTTTGTTCAGGACTCAAAGAGAGACCTGCAACTTGCAGAAAATCCACTTTGAGACGACGAAAGCGAAAATAAGCTGGGCTGGGGGCTGACGTGACTCGCTAATCTAGCTCGATCCCCCCTTCCATTGGCGAGATAGTGGCCGTACTTATCGGGCGAGATAACGATCTGCAACAGTGCAGGATCCACCCGCACAAAGACGAAAGACCCGACATCCCATGCCATGCATGCTTCGCCGCACTGCGATTGGATAATTGGACCGGAGATCGATCGGGCTCGGCGGATCGGGGCTGGAGCTGGACGTCCTCTTTCAGTGACGCCATGTTTTGTCACGCGTCACCGAATCTTCGACGGCCCCGTGTGCATCCTCCTCTGTCCTCTCCCCAATCCTGAACTGATGCAATCCAGCCATGCCGTGCGTTGCATGCCTGCCGGCTGCCGCTGATTTCATCACCCCATCGTCTCATCAAAGGCAAAGGCCACTCAGCAATCACTGCCACTGCTGCTCTAATCTTTTTCCGCATGGATGAGATGAGTTGAGAGCCTCAAAGTCCTGAACTTTTTGGCTGCTCTGCTCCTAGGTTGTTTTTCTGAATCTGGTTGTCGGGATACAGGAAATCAGGAATGGTGGCTCGTGAGGTGGCGATGGTGAGTGAGTGATTGAGAGTGAGCAGTTAGCCAGTTGTTCACCCCGCCCGGCCCGAGTGGCTGGACTGGATTCTGATGTGCCTGCGAACATGATGTGTTGCCGCCCTCAAATCCCAGTGAAAATCTTGCCCCGGATCCGGTGCCGATTTGATAAGCTAGAGACTGCCGCACGGCGCACCTGTCGATGGTTGATGGGCTCGGGGCGTACGGCTGCACGATCGCGGGAGGTTTGGGACTTGGGAGAGCAGTTCATCGCTGTATGCTGCACTTGCAAGTGCAGCAGCAGCAGCAGCTCACATCCCAGACGGGCTCCACATCTGACGACAATTACTAAGCAGATGTGCGGCGTCGGCGCAGAGATCGTAAAAGCTGCGCAAGTGACCAAAGAACCTTTAAGGCCTTGTTTAGTTACATACAAGTTTTTCCACTCTCTCTCCTTACATCAATTGTTTCCCGCATATAAATAGTATTAAATATAAATAAAAAATAACTAATTACACAGTTCAGTTGTAAATCACGAGACGAATCTTTTGAGCCTAGTTGGGCCACGATTGGACAATATTTACCACAAACAAACGGTCTTTATAGGACTTTCCAATCTCTCTCTCCTCTCACAAATTGTTTCCCACATGTAAATAGCATTAAATATAAATAAAAAATAACTAATTACATAGTTGGGTTGTAAATCACGAGACGAATCTTTTGAGCCTAGTTGGGCCACAATTGGACAATATTTACCACAAACAAACGAAGTGCTACAGGACTTTACACTCTCTTTCCAACCTCCATCTAAACAAGGCCTAACTGGAACAGATTTCATCTGCCGTGCACAAATTATTTGACTGGCTGCTCAAGTTGATACGGTAATGTTGCAAGGCGTCACCGCCTCCATTTCTCGGCATAGGCACTGCTGAAGATACCGTCGTAGCAATTTCAAAAGGTTGGTAAAAATGGCAGCTAGGTGATTTTTTTTAAAAGAAAAACAAATCGTACATCAGAAAGATATTGTATCTGCGAACAGTGGCGGAGCGTGACTCTAAAGCAAGGTGGGGGGCCTAATTGACAAAGCCATTCGCTTACTAGTAGCTTATAATAGGGTAAATATAGGATTTTCAACAAACGCATGCGGCATAGGATGTGAGAGCTAACAAGGTCTCTCAGCTGTGCCTGAGCATATAGCAAAGAATGAAGCATATGCATGTGTTGAATTGAAAGAGAAACTGGTAATACAGGTGCCATGCATGCTTGTATGTACAGAGGCACAGAGAGCGCATGGACTAGACATGCAGGGATATGAGCGGAGTGGCTATGGGACTTCAGAAAATCACGGACGCAAGAGGGGGCCAGGGCCCAGTTTGGCCCCCACGTAGCTCCGCCAGTGTCTGCGAAGGCTCAAGACATTTCTAAAGAATTGCTTCGTCTCTACGAGGAGAATAGCTGTAACAATGCCTTGTTTGACATGACACATTTCAGGACATACCCGCCATCGACTAAAGAGAATAGCTGAAACAGAAGTGTTCTTGTACAATGCTCTGAAGTCTGAATTTATCAGAGTGAAAAGAGTGAAAAAAAAAATGGCTCGAGCTGCATCTTTTTATGCACAAGTTCAGCATATATCAGACATTGACTAAAAAGAATATATGAAGTGCGGGGAAAGACAAGGACCACCACAACAGGGTCTTGAGCAGAGTGCATGCTAAAGGTATTTCCTTGCAAGCGCCCTGACCTTGGTATCAAAATGGGACGATGTGATGCGAGAACCAGGCAAGTAGAGTGGATTGAGGAATATCTGCACAGCAAAAGAATCACAAAGAGAACTCCATTATATCAGAAGAGGAAGGAATGAAGAATACTGGATTGTACCTAAAAAAAAAGGATGTCCAACGATGTAAGTGGAAATTTTTTTTTTTAATATCGCAGTCATCAGAGTAATAACCAGCAAAAAGCCATGAACTATATCTAATTATTAACCTTCATGTAAAGTTCATGGACTTCCTGAAAGAAACTCTTTTATTCCATCGTCGCCCGTGAGTCATGAAGTAACATAAATCTGGTATGTGCCAACAATGTTTGTCAAGGAAGCAAAAAACTCTAGGACAAAGGAAATACCAAAAGAAAGATAGACCAGGACATCATGGCTGCAGCACTGATGATAAATACAACCATGTCAAGCAAACGTTCCATGGCTGTGAACAGGGAAAATGGTGATCTCTGTCCACATTGTGCAAATCGAATAATCAGCTAATCACTATCTAACTTCTTTAAGTTTCTATTTTTCTAGAATATAATAAATTGAAATGACTTCAATAAATTGACTGATATCATAGTACAAGGATATGACCAGCAGTTACATATACAGACACAACAAAGTCACTGAATCTATCAACTGATCTCAGAAACCTGAAAAATGCAGAAACTGGTGGTCAAATTATGTGAAGCCAGAAACAAAGAAGTTAAAAATAAACAGATGGCAGAGAAAGCCCATCACTCACATTGCATTAGTAGTCCATGCAAGGTCTTGAACAACATCCAATGCAGCATGCAAAATGAACTGATGCTGATGAGCTAAATCTTCTCTCTGCCAGATGAAGTAAATTGAAGGATCACAATGAGCAGCAAACAAACATCACAAATCATGTTTACACTAATCATGAAACCATGATAACTGAATGGAAAAATGAATGAAATCCTAGCATATGGTTGTGCACAAACTATTATTGCCACAGATACAGCATAATATCGTAGAGAAGAATCTCTTTTCTTTAGCACAACTTGGCAGATGCTCTGCCTTTTCATTCAGTAGTAAGCAAAGGTATCTATTTACATAGATGTTCCAGTAGTGAAAAGAAGAACCAAAAGGAGGGAAGTACTAAAAGGAAAGAACAGAAGAGGTCAACACAAAAATTACAGTTGCTCCTGTGCTAGTTAGCAGCTGTAGGTCAACAAAGAAAAGAATCTCAGCTGATACAACATTAATCCTAGGACTAGGAGTACATTGAAAGAAACGTACTTTGAGAGCAGATCCAACTTCAGCCTCATAGATTGGGATGTCGTTCTTACTAACAATCACAAAGCATGCTGTGCTTGCCATTTCAACAAGCGAAATGGCAGTTTAATGCTCTGAAAATAGTTTAAATACCTGTGAACAACAAGGCCATAAATATACAGGAGTACGAGTAAAGGACAGAATAATAATTGTACAAAAATTATTAAACATGGGGCACAAATGACAGAAGTGAAGAATCTATCCTGATGGCATTATATTAACACATTAATGACCAACAATGATACTTATATACAGTCCCTAGATGCACCATTCCCACAAGAGGAACCATTGTCACTGTCGCCCATCTCTCAGATACCTGGGATAAATTACCAAACCACATGGCTACACCAATGAGTTCTAGTTTGTACAAATACTGATCTGGGATAAAAGAAAAACAAATAGCCATTCTGAATGTTTTCTTCAACCTCAGAAATGAAAGCCTCAGATACCTCACCACTGCAACATAACTCATATCGTAAAAAAGAAGGGGCAGATGAGGTTGCCCTCTACAAGCTGATAAGCTTAATTCACAGGATCAGAAGGTCCTTTCCCTGGCATTAATATTACGGTCATGGACTAAATTGTTGAGAAATCACAAATCAAAGTGCTTTCATCAAAAGGAAGATCATTCACTGCAAATAAATATATGTTAGAAATCTTGAAAAGCAATTTTTCAACACATTGAAACCCCAGACATCCTTAGTGCTAAAGGTAGACAAAAAACATTGTAAAACGACAGTATTTTTTGGGAAATATGGTGGACTGGGTTATGATATTGCCAGCTATATCATCTACAGAAGTCCACATTAGCTCCCAGAACCTATCACGCCATCAAAAGATGGAGTCACGAGCTACATATTTTGTCCAAGTGCTGATAGACCAAGCACATCAGCACAGCATGGTAATGAAGTGGCTTGATAACATGAACCGCTCAAAAACAATGGTTGGCTGTCCTTACTCCTTAGACTTAGAGCAGGCTAGGGTGCGAAAAAGGAAAGCTACATCATTGCCGCACAGTCTAGTTAAGTAAGAAGTGGGTGCAAAGTTGAGGGTCTTCCAGAACAAGAAAGCCAACCTCCTCACCCAACTAACAAATATCAACGAGGAGGAATAACAGAAGAATACAGGTGTTAACTGGTGTGACCATGTGAGCCACCACGAGCAATTATCCCGCAAAGACTCTTTTAGGAGTCTTATTAGAGATTTGTATTACAACCCTATGTGACTTCCTTTATCAATATAACTGGCATCCCTCAACAAGTCAAGAGCCAACAAGGATCACAGCCCCAAACAGCATGGACTAAGTTACACAAGGCTGAGAGCATGCAAATTAATCTATTCACTGATTATTTGGTTTAATGTCTCTGTAATTTGCCAGTGCAGTGCTATAACTATGAGCGCAATATGGAGCAAAGTCTATATCTCTAGCAAGATCTAAAACGAAGATTGACCTCTTCTAACGTCTAAAGGTTCCAAGATGGCATAATTTTTCTGCTTAGATAAGGAAATTTTGGAAGTCTCCAACAACACGGATTATTCAGGTCTAATTGTTACAGTTAGGCAGAACCACCAGAGCTGGAGCCAGTAAAGGACAGCGTGTGCAATGTACACCCTTTTTCTTGTGCAAAACAAAGTTAGCAGGCATAATACATGCATGCCGTTATAACTTAGATCGGATCCAATACAAGGTTTGGGACTTTAGGTGCTCGGTATCGCAAAGCAGGGAAGAAAAGACAAAAGGGGTGGGCGTACCGCGTAGCTGGTGGTGCTCGCGCCGGCGCCAGCGAAGGGCCCGAACCCCGAAGAAGACCTGGGCGCACGTCGCCGTGGGAGAGGGAGAGCGGGCGCGCGGGGCGGAGGAGCGGGGTTCGCCCGACCAGACGCGGACGCCCAGTCGTGGTCGTGCCCAGGAGGCAGGAGCAAAGGAAGCAAGAACACGCGGGGCTTTGGGTGTTATTATGGGGATTGTCTTTTTTTCCATCGAAATTTTAATTGTTATAAACACAACACTTCATTTATTTTAAATTATACTCGCTCCGTTCCAAATTATAAAATTGCTTTGACTTTTTGGTTCACATATTTTACTATGTATCTAGACATATTATTATTATATCTAGATACATAGCAAAATAGATGTACCAAAAAAAAAAAAAAAACGACTTATAATTTGAAACGGAGGGATATTTTAATTTTTAATGGCCCCTCCAGAAATGATTTTTTTAGATTTATCCTAAGTTAAATATTTTAAACTTTGACCTAATTTCTAGAAAAAAAATATTAAGAATTATATTATTAAATTAGTATCGCTAAATTTAGCATAGAATATATTTTCAAAATATGTTTATTTTATGTTATAGATGTTATTACTTTTTATATAAAGACTAGAATAAATTCTAGAAATCACTCCTTTTAAGGACGGAGGGAGTATATTAATCTATATCTATTATAAAACTGATCCTCACAATAAATTTTATCTCATTGTACAAGTCACCAACATCATCTTTCACTAACTACTCAAATCACCTTTTACTAATAGTCATGTCACTCCACTAACTTGCAAACTCTTAATACAACCAATTTTGACAAGAATATACTCCCTCCACCCCAAATTATAAGACGTTTGACTTTTTTGACACTAAGTTTGATCACTCGTTTTATTTAAAAAATTTTGCAAAATATTATTATTTTGTCGTGGCTTACTTTATTAATACTATTTCTTCAAGAATAACTTAAATTTAGCTATATTTATTTAATTTTTTTGAATAAGACGAATGGTCAAACTTAAAGTAAAAAAGTTAAATGTCTTATAACTTAGGAGAGGAAGTAGATAAGAAGCATATGTAGAGGATTTATAAGTCATGCAACAATTTTATTTTTAAGACTGTTTCAACAACAACGCATGGGGTATGTTCTAATTTTACTACATATATCTAAACCACTTTTTAAAATAGTAGGCTATAGGCATTTAGTTTTTTCTAAGACTAAAATAGGTTACAACGAGCTAAAAGAGCTAAACTCAATATGAGTAAAAATGATGGAACACTATATAAAATAGATATAGTCGGCAGTAGCGCAGCTGTAACGGGCTATTTGTTACTTCATATAAACATAGTTTACATATAGGCACATAATAAAGATTATATGTAAAAAACACTAAAACAACTTGTAATTTAAAATGAAGGCAGTATATGTTACATCTCTTTATATATCATGTTTACCCGATGTTTTATTGACTATAACGTAGAAATACAATTATCCATTCTTAACTTTTACTCCTTGATTGAAGTTGGATTAGTGCATTGTATGGCAAAATATAGAAAAATAACTAATTAGTTGATTCAGTTTTTTGTGCCACATAAAAACTCCAAATTCAGTACAACACACAGAATCACCTTACAGTCCCAAGTTCAAACCATACCTGTGTAGTTGCATGGTCAATGTCGGTCGTCTTGTTTACATATATCCGCTCGCTCATTCATACATACATTGTTTGTTTGTCCTCACCACTCTACCACATGCCACGATTGTCGATTGTTGGTCCACTTGTTTCACCGCGTAGTAGTTGGTTGCTCTCGTGCATGCAACTACCCTGCCTGGTGATCTTGGTCGTGCCACCTACAAGACCATAGAGAGATTGAGATCGATATTTGACAAGAGAGGGAGTGGGTACCTTGATTATGTGTGTGCGAGGGGAACAAGAGTAAAGTGTGTGGGGGTCTTTGCTGCGCATTTGGGGACTGAATCTTCTTCACTGGACTTCTGTGAGTGAAGTCTCTTGATAATTTGAAATTTTTTCTTCACATACTAAAATCTTCTTTAGTATCTCTCACATGCAATATTTAGTAATTGCATTATAGTGAAATTGAGAGCAACCTAGTGTATCGCGTCTAGAGTTTAAGCTTGGTGGCATGGTCTTTAAGCAAAGCGTCATTAAGTTACTTTTGGAGGTTTATTGCTTCCTAAATGATTTGAAAACTTTGGAACTATGGAGTACTTCAAGAAGATATTGAAGGTGGCTCAGTTGTGGCGCCTTTGATAACGGAGTGGTAAAATAATAATTCCACCTTAATGTGTGACTATCAATTCATCAATATCATGTGCTAAAAATTGTGTTACGTACCATGTTATTTCTTACTTTCATGCAATCTACTCTAAGCTGTTCATCAATATCATGTCATCAAAGAAAAATAATTAGTAATATAATAGAGCGTGGCGGTGACGGTGAAGACAACACAAATATGCAAGGTCGGCAGAGTTCGTCGCTATACAGATAGGGCGAAGGCTACTTGAGTATGCAAAAGAGAAACAAAAAGGTGGCACCGAAAGCTAGGTTTATTTTGACCATTTTTCATAAAAATAATATTGCATCTAGCTATAACATTAACCGAAAGCGATGGAATCCACCGTAATAGTGTAAAAGGAAAAAAAGTAGAAAAGTAGCATTTTAGGAACGCTAAATTTTTAATGGCACATGAAGAGTTGACATATTTTTTTTTTTTATATAAGCAAATTTCTCAATAAGAGATAAGCTATAGAGATAAACCAAGTCAGTTTGGAATAAACATTTAAACCAATTTACATGGATATAGAGTCAATTTGGTCTATCCAGTAATTTATTTATACCAATTAATCTTTCTCTTCCTGAATATAATCTCTTCGATTATAATATGTTAATTAGGTCTCAGCATCGTAGGATAGATGTGTTTGTTAGGATTTTTTTACTTTTATTTGATCCCATTAAAATTGCAAATATTTGTTATTAGAAAATATTATTGTTTTCTATAATCTGTTTTTTTTTCTGTTGGTTACTTATAAAATAGAGCGGTGACCTATGGTAATGTGTTGTGATAAAGACCAATGTAGTTTCACGGTTTTTCATTTGTCTAAGACCCATTTACTGAGTTTAACGCAAAAAAAAAAAAAAAGACCATTTAGTGAGTTGAGTTCCGTAGATTTGATCTCATAATCTATAGCTATACACATCTTCCCTAGTAGAACCTTAGTGTCCACTTTGTTTATTACATGTATGCCAGAGTATATCTAGCCATTTGTGCTGTTTTATTACTCGTGGTTATTGTTACCAACCATGGTAATATATGTTTCACTTTCTCGTACTCTTTCAGTTCTAAATTGTAAGATGTTTTGGCTTTTTCTAGATATATTGATTTTACAATATATCTAGATAGAAGTACATATCTAGACTTATAGTAAAATCTATACATCTATAGATATCAAAACGTATTATAATTTGAAACAGATTAAGTATTATATCTATAACAGATGACACGTGTATATATATATATATATATATATATATATATATATATATATATATATATATATATATATGATGTTTAAAAATTGGTCATGCCAACTATATTTCTCTGAAATCTCGTATAAGTTTTGTCGCCTTGCGTATTCTTATGATGTACTACATGGTGTTGGTCAAACTGTCAAAATATAAAACACGACAAAAAGTTAGAAGCAAACATTTTTTTTTTCTAATGCATTGACCAAGAGGGAATTGAATACACTTCCAAACATAACTATGAGCTATTTATTTATTATTATTTTATATGTTCTATGTTTGTATGAACATACTTGCCAAACATTAGTGGTAACATTTTTTCTCACATAAAAATCTACAAACTTTTTGAGGATTATAGCCTATATTTTTTATATAAATATTAAACTAGATTATGTTAGTATCACAACAAACTAGTCGCGTATATGAACAATTGTCAACCTAGATTGTTATTAACCTTGAGATTAAAAAAAAGTTAGGTCATAAATCCTTAAGTTCCCCTCTCCCACTGAATTTTTTTGACTTACAACCAGAGCTTTATTTATATAGTACATTCACTGGAATGATGATAGCGGTAGATCTAGGTAAGGGTTTGTCTTCGTAACTTGTTTCATTCTCGGTCCTTGTTTAACCTATTGTGCAGCAGATATTTAGGAATTTCACTATAATGCTCCAGTGAAATAAACATGATGTAAGGTGAAGGCCTTGTTTAGATGGGAGAGTGAAGGTGGAAAAATTTCAACTCTAAACAAATCGTAGCATTTCGTTTGTTGTGGTAAAATATTTTGTCCAATCATGGACTAACTAGGCTCAATAAATTGCCTTGATGTACAACTAAACTGTGGCAATTAGTTATTTTTTTTTACTTACATTTAATGCTCCATATATTCGTAGCCATTAATGCTGATGTGATGGAGAGAGAGTGAAAAAAAAGTTGGCATCTAAACGAGGCCGAAAGTGTTTTTTAATATTAGTTGAATGTCAACTATTGGAAATAAAAATTATCGTAAGCGTTAGCACGTGCACACTACTCATATATTCGTAGCTGATATTATTGATTGCCAAAAATAAAGAAACGGAAAGGGCAGAAAAATAGAAATAATAGATATAAGAAATAAGAAAAGATAGAAAACAGCACGCCAGTGGCAACACCAACACCCTCCTCGCCTCCCACCCCAACCAAGCCTTTGCTCCTGCATCTCCAAGAGCCAAAGACCAAGGGAAAAAAAAGTGAGAGAAAACACCCCGAAAAACAAACCAAAAATCCCCAATCCATGAAGCCCACCACTTCCGCCGCCGCCGCGGCGGCGGCGGTCACCACCGACGACCCTTCCCTTCGCCGTCCGACTCCACGTCGGCGACGTTCACGGTCGACCGCCGCGGGGACGCCTCCGCCTCCTGCCGGTGGACGCTCCCGGACTTCCCCGCACCCGCGCCCGTACCTTCTACAGCCGGTACTTCGAGGTCGGCGGCTTCGACTGCCGCCTCCTCCTCTACCCGCGCGGCGACTCGCAGGCGCTGCCGGGGTACCTCTCCCCTCTACCTACAGGTCCTCGACCCCAAAACCCCGGTGTCGTCGTCGTCCTCCACCACGACCACCACCTCCTCCAAATGGGACTGCTTCCTCAGCTACCGCCTCTCCGTCGTCCATCCCACCGATCCCGCCAAATCGGTGGGCCGCGATTCCTGGCACAGATTCTCGTCCAAGAAGCGCTCCCACGGCTGGTGCGATTTCGCGCCCTCCTCCGCCGCCGCCTTCCTCTTCCAGCCCCACGACGCCCTCGTCATTGCTGCCGACATATCTGTTCTCTCCGAGGCGGCCTCCTTCGCCGATGCCGACGGTCGTTTTACCTGGAAGGTGCTCAACTTTGGCCTCTTCCGAGAAATGATCCGCACACAGAAGATCATGAGCCCTGCATTCTTCCCTGCCGCTGCCTCTGCTGGCGGGACTGACTGCGGGCTCCGGATTAGCGTCTATCAGAGCAATGTCTCTGGTGCAGAACATTTATCTGTTTGTCTGGAAAGCAAGGAGCCCGTTGTGCAGGTAGCATCTGGGTCATCGGCATCGGCATCGACCTCAGGTGGTACAGGGAGTGGTGTGCCAGATGGTGATCGAGGGTGCTGGTGTCTTTTCCGCATTTCGATCCTTAATCAGAGGTCTGGTGGTAGCCATATCCACAAGGACTCGTATGGCCGGTTTGGGGCGGACAGTGCCAGTCTTGGTTGGGGAGAATACATCAAGATGGATGAGTTTTTGGCTGCTGATAGCGGGTACCTGGTAGATGGAGCTGTGGTGTTTAGTGCCTCAGTGCATGTCATAAAGGAGTCAAACTCATTCACTCGGAGCTTGCCAATGGTTCCCGGAATATGTGGTGCTGGTGGTGGGCGTGCTGGGGCTAGGAAGTCAGATGGACACTTTGGGAAGTTTGTGTGGAGGATTGAAAGCTTCACAAGGCTCAAGGAGCTTCTCAAAAAGCGCAAGATCGCGGGTCTGTGTATCAAAAGCAGACGTTTTCAAGTTGGGAATCGAGATTGCCGTCTTATTGTTTATCCACGGGGTAAGCACCAGGGCTTATGCTTCTCATATGGTATCTTTGAAATTGAATTTATGGATTCTGTTCGGACATACATTGAACTGCTTGTGGAGTGAAACTTGGTGAACTGCTGTTGGCAACTAAGCATGTGTACACCTGCATGGTCTGCACAAATCCTTGAGATACTTAAATGATTGAAACAAATGTGAATCAATGGTCAGAGATGCTTGATTAAATTGTTTTGGGAATTATAATGGTGAAATCCAGACATGAATGGAATTAATGAAATGTTCACCATAAAAATCAATTCCTAATCTGTACCTAGAAACAATAGCTAATAGTTAATGTACTAATCAGGCAATCAATGAATACGTTGGCGTAACTTCTCTCTCTTAGGTGTGGCTTATAACTATTGCTCTCATATAAGCTGTCCTATTTATCCTTGTGGATGGCAGGCATACTTTTTATCTTATATAGGTAGCTGCTGCCTATTTCAAAACAATATATCATGTTGATCTCCCATTTTGTCCATCCATGATCCCTGTTAATGAAGTGCTTGTTCATGGGGCATAAAACCAATGGATGCCACTGAGAAGTGTTATTTTCCCCATGTAGCAGCATTCAGAGCACCACAGTGACTGTTGATTTTCTTTCATTTGTTTTGTTATTAAATCCCCTATTTTGCTTGAGATTGTAAAACAGTACTGATTTATGTTGGAGCTGATCCAAGAGTTGACTCATGTTTGCACTATATGACTATATACTATATTGAAGCATCAAATTGACCTTAAATTCCACTTTTGAAGTAGAATATGCATTTGCAAAATGCAGCCGCAACTTGGGTTTCCTGGGGCTCCTTCCCTCGATATTGAATTCAGTGTTATAGACCAAAGTACTTAGTTTTGTTTGGGGACAGTAACTGCTGCCACTGAGTCTATATATTTCTATGGCAGTCCCCAATGTTTTAGACTTTTAGTCCATTAGAAGTTTGAACCTTGTTTTCACTACAAGAAAATTGTGTCCGTTTTTCAGTAGCATCTGAGTATGATTACTTGTTAATGTTGCATATGTGGGTATTCTTAGAATTGGGTACTGATCCTTTCACTTGGTTTTGTTTATGTTGCTGCAACCAGGGCAGTCTCAACCGCCATGCCACCTGTCAGTGTTTCTGGAAGTTACGGATCCCCGAAATACTACTACTGAATGGAGTTGCTTTGTGAGCCATCGTCTCTCTGTCATCAACCAAAAAGTGGAGGAGAAGTCAATCACGAAAGAGTCTCAGAATCGTTACTCTAAGTCAGCGAAAGATTGGGGTTGGCGCGAATTTGTGACATTAACTAGCCTCTTTGATCAGGATGCAGGTTTTCTTGTGCAGGATACTGTTGTGTTTTCAGCTGAGGTTCTCATTCTGAAGGAAACAGCAACTATGCAAGAGCTTACAGATGAAGATTCTGAAATATGCAGTCCAACTTATGGATGTCAGATTGAAGCTTTACCAAAGCGGCCATCGTTCACATGGAAAGTGGAAAATTTCTTGTCTTTTAAAGAGATTATGGAGTCCAGAAAGATTTTTAGTAAATTTTTTCAGGCTGGGGGCTGTGAGCTGCGGATAGGTAAAGTAAATTTATCCACCTTCTTGTCTCATACATATGCACCAAACCCTTTGTGTTGACCTCACTGTAACTTTCAGGTGTATATGAGTCGTTTGATACGATCTGCATATACTTGGAGAGTGATCAGTCATCTGGGTATGATCCTGATAAGAACTTTTGGGTGCATTATAAAATGGCTATAGTTAACCAGAAGAATTCTGCAAAAACTGTTTGCAAGGAATCTTCAATCTGCACGAAAACATGGAATAATTCAGTTCTCCAGTTTATGAAGACTTCGGACATGGTTGACACTGATGCTGGCTTTCTTGTTCGGGACACTGTTATTTTTACTTGTGAAATCATAGACTGTTGTCCATGGTTTGATTTCTCTGATCTTGAGGTTAGTTTTCATTTGCTTTTTCATTTATGCTTTTTAATGCATAGGTGGAGGGAAATTTAGTGAAGTAGCTGATAAGTGGATTTTTACTGATTTGCTACAGCATATGCCAATGAAAAACAATTGTAAGCATAGCAAACTGTGCACCTATCAGATTGCAGTTAAGAGTCCTGTGAACCCATATTTTTTTTAGCAAGGGAATGAATGAATTGCATTGTTTAATGAGGTTTGTGTAGTATCAGCTATCCATGTTGGAGCAGGCATCTCTTGGCCCTTTTGTTTATTGTTTTAGTTACATTTTTTTATGCTGTTACTACTGAGGACTATGCTGGCCTAGCTTATGGCCTATAGGAAACATGTCCTGCTGTATATTGCAATGATGCTTCATATCTGCTATTAGTTCACTCTTCACTCAAAGCAATGGGATGTCATCTGATCCCCCACCCCTGTTTTCCTTTTTTGAACGGATGTCATATGACTTTAACAGTTTTATTCTTTGGAAGACGGCAGTATGTGCTGGATTAACTAACTATTGTTGAGTAAGTAGACTTTAGTCTTTTGACTATTTAAGGATTTTATATGGGTCATAGCATGATATCTGTATGTAAGTTGTAGCTGTGCTTGTGCACAAGTTGTAGTCCTTCCTAATGTGACACTGATATCAAAATCCGTTTTAACTGATATCAAAATCCGTTTTATTCACGGTACATTCTTGGAACTGATAACCACATGTGCTCATGTGGCAGACAGTGCTCTTTTTCTATTAGGCTCATAATTAACTTGTCTACCAGGTTTGGGCCTCAGATGATGACCAGGATGAACTGTCGACAGATCCTGATGAACTTGTTGACTCTGAAGATAGCGAAGATATGAGTGGTGATGAGGAGGATATGTTCGAACCTCCTCTCAAGAGCTGGATTTTCTCTCTTACATACGAAGATAACTATACTCAACCACAGGTTACTTTAAGAGAGAAAATTCTAACAGATGCTACTGCGATAGCTGGATTCCTTACTGGTCTGCGTGTTTATCTGGATAACCCAGCAAAAGTTAAGCGCATGCTTCTTCCAACCAAAGTATCCACCAAGAGTGGTGGGAAGAAAGATGCTTCGAAGTGTGATTCAAACTCAAGCTCCACAAGTCTCATTAGTTTGTTGATGGGGGTTAGTGCCTTGAAGCAGGCTATCATAGATTTGCTTCTAGATATAATGGTTGAGTGTTGCCAACCTTCAGAAGAAAGTGGTTCCTCAGGAAGCACTAAAGCTTCTCCTGATTCAAATGGGGCTAGCTCTCCGCCAGAGCTTAGCGTTGAAGATGAACTAACAGAATGTGCATGCAGTGATGTGTATGCGAGGGTAGAATCTAATAGCGATGATATTCAAGGTAGTCCTGCAATGCGTAATGCAGATCAGTCTGCAACTGAGATTGCTGTAAATAATCTAGAACATTCCTGTTTTCCTCCAGAAACATCTGCTGCTGATTTGCCAGCGGATGAAGGCCCTGATCAGGCTTCCTGGGTATGATTTGCGGCTTATTATTTTTTAACCGTTATGATCACATTCCTTCAATTAGTATATGATCCGTCCATTTTTTTTTTCTCAGTCAAAATGGCCAGAGCAATCAGAGGAACTGTTAGGGTTGATTGTTAATTCATTGAGGGCATTGGACAGCGCTGTCCCACATGGATGCCGTGAACCAAGAAGGCGTCCCCAGGCTGTCCGGAAGATTGCACTTGTCCTAGAGAAAGCTCCAAAACAGCTCCAGCAAGATTTGATTTCCCTTGTACCGAAGTTGGTGGATGGTTCGGAACACTCCCTTGCAGCTTGTGCCCTGTTAGATCATCTTCAAAAGCCAGATGCAGAGCCTTCATTGAGATTGCCAGTAAGTTTGCCTCCGAAGACTATGCTATAGTGCTACTACCTCCTTTTCATAATGTATTGACCCATGATTGGTCTCCAAGGCTACACTTTGACTGTTAATATCTTATATTATATTGTTGATGACAATGGGATTGACATCATATGGAAGTACTTTCAAATATAAATCCAATTATACTGAATTTGTATGTTATAATCTAGAAAATTTAATTCTTAAATCTTGCATCTTGGCTTGTGTGCAGCCCTTACAAAAAGAAATATGGTATGGTTTTGGCTAATTTAATTTTTTGGACACTTTCAGTAATTTTGTTGTGTGAAAGCATATGGTTTCCGCTAGTTTTGGAATGAATAGCTGATGTATCTGCGTTTGTTGTATTGTATCAGTATGTATTGTGGGTTTGTGACTTATATGATTGTATTGGTGGATGGCAATTGTGCTTGATTAGCTTATATAAAATATATGTGAACAACTAATACCTGATACGATTCTTTTTTCAATTAATTATGGTAGGTTTTTGGTGCTCTTTCTGAGTTAGAACTTGAAAGTGATATCTGGAAACAAGCATCTGCTCATGCACTTGAATTATTGTCTGACTCAAACGATGAGCCTCTTGTAGATGCCATTACTTATGTTCTTAAGGCGGCATCACAGTGTCAGCATCTTTCTGTAGCGGTATGTTTACCAGTCATGCTTCTTGACTTTCTACTTGCTCAGCATCTTCTCACTTTTTGTATCATTAACTGCTTTGGTTTTTTTTTTTTTTTTAATTTCTAAAGGTTAGAGCTGTTAGATGGAGATTGAAAGATTTGGGAACTGAAGTTCCACATTGCGTGCTTGACTTTTTGTCTAAAACAATTCAAACCCAGCCAGATGTAGCTGAAGCTATATTGAAGGATATTGATTCTGATTGTGAGCCTGAAAACAATTGTCTATCATCAACATCGCCTTGTAGTACTTGTTCTACAGATGGGCTTTCAGCTGAAGGGATGTATTCTTGGCAAGAGCAAGCTGTGCATGGAAGAAGTCATCTATCAGATGTTTTTGCACTGATAGAAATGTTATCAATGCCTGGGTTATTTGTTGAAGTCGCACAGGTTTTTGAGAGGGCTTTGTTGCGAGGTTCCTTTGGTCTACAATTAGTAGCCATGGTGCTGGAAAGAAGACATTCTTACTGGTCAAGTTCAAAGTCTGGGTCTGCTGTGAATGATTCACAGAACAAAAAGTTCTGTTAGATGGGCAGTTTGAACCGTTAACTGTCCAAGAAAATGATTTCACTTCAGTCCTTGCACTTGGTGAGGTATTATCTCTATCTACAGAAACGAAGGTTCAAGATTTTGTCCGGATGCTTTACGCTATCATATTTAAGATCTATGCTGAGGATCATTATAGATATAGAATTCTTAAGGGCCTTGTTGAACGAGCAACAAATACTTCAGATAACTGCAGAGCAGTTGACATCGATATGGATGTCTTGGTATTTCTTGTTAAGGAGGAGTATGGGATCGCGAGACCTGCTTTGAACATGATGCGTGAGGTTGCTGAAGTTGCTCAGGCTGACCGTGCAAATCTTTGGCACCAAATATGTGCTACTGAAGATGAAAATATTCGTCTTCGAGAGGACATGGAAATGGAGCAAACAAATTTCACCAACGAAAAGATTGCACTTAACCAACAGCTAACTGAGTTGGAAGCAACTATTGGTGGTCTAAGGGTATTTCTTTGTTGTGACCCAGCTGTTAACCCTTTTTTTTCATCTTTGTTTGTTAGCGTAACATTTATTGATTTTCTCATTGCTGTAGTCTGAGCTAAAAGCTGAGAGGGATCGTTTTTACTCGTGAGAAGAAGGCATTATCTGATCAGATGCGAGACATTGAGAATCAGTTGGAATGGGTGCGATCAGAGAAAGATGATCAGATTGCAAAGCTCTCTGCTGAAAAGAGGAATCTTCATGATCGCCTTAATGATGCAGAGTCACAACTCTCCTTGGTGAAAGCACGGAAACGTGAAGAATTAAAGGTAAAGTTGTAGTAATCCTAAACAATATGTGTGTCAAAAATGTGTTTATGCTGATCAAAGTAAACTGTTCATCTGTTGTGTTTCTTGTCATCAATTGTTTGATAGATTGGTTATGATACCTATTGCCGAAATAAATGTTTCTTAGTTGTTTTGTTTCCTTGCTGTAAGTACATCGTACCTCGTTTTCTTTTGGCTACCATTGTAGTTGGTGCTGAGTTATTATTAATATGTCTGTACACCTTGACCTTGAATCTATATGCCATATGCAAAGCTATCCCTTATGATTGAGTTTAAGTGTAGGATGAAAGCGCACTCACTGTTTTAACCTTGTTGCTTACCATCTGCTTTCTGAGTTACCAGAAGCAGCAGTGTCCTGGCGAGGTTCAGCATTGTTTCCAAAAAGTGGTTTTGGAAGTTTTCACTCCTATGTAAAAACTGTTTCAATGGTGCGTATGTAGTCTGTTTCTAGTGTGGGGTCTTGGGTTGTATGTCAGACTTTTCTTCTTTAGTGAAAAACATGCAGCTCTCCAGCATGTTCAAGAAAAATTAAAGATGTGTATCTTGATAACGATTTCATTTGCCTTAAATAGCTCCTTTTAGTCACATTGGTCATCTGTTGCACAAAGATACTCGAGGCAGTTATGTCTATGTAGCTATCAATGAGATAACGAATAATGCACGAGTTATTGCAGCAAACCATATATAACGTGTTTGGTTCCCTGCCTAGAGGAGCCTGTGGTTCGCATCTATCAACCAGGCTGGGCAGGGACAGGCTGAACACATGCAATAGCTTGTTTGGTTCACTGAATCCGGATGCCCAGACTGAGTGTTTGTTTGGTTGGGTACACTAGAATATGTGGTATTAAATTGAAATGAAAAAAACAAGCACTACAATAATATTTATTTTTCTTGAATCAACTGTACCATTCTTATTTTCACCATGTTGAGCCATAATTTACTTTGAAATATACTAATATGCCATAAAACATGCTAAGTATTTGCTAATACCATCATTAGCTTGCTAATGTGCTGCATCCCGTGAGTGTGGTTCTGGAGAAACGGAATTCATTCTCGTTTCCCAGGAGCCAGGCTTGCTGGCAGCTTTTGCACTCCGCGGGACAGGCCCAGACCTTCACCCAAGCAATCAAACATCCAGCAGCTGCACGCACAGAGCCTGGCCAGGGCTTACGCAGGGTACCAAACACGCTAATAGTGAAGGCATTTCGTAGTAGTTCTACCTTCCATATTTGAGGTCCTAGAGGATCTTGGTTCATGTTAAGACTTAAGAGGGTCATTCACAATATGAATCATATCTATCTATGATGTATCCTCTATCACAATATGAATCATATCTATGCTGTTTCATATGCTAACACTGAGGCATCATGTGTTGGATTCATTGTTATTTTATTTACTCCTAAATGTGTGCCATGGAGTCTACTTGTATTGATGTTTCCTTCAGACTTGCCTTGTAAATCCATGGCTAACGAATGCATCGGTGTTTTTATGGAGTGTGGTAGAAGCCATTTACTGATTTATCCTAGAGATTTCTTGTAGGTTTATGTTACTAGAAGCTGCTCAGCTACTCATGACAAACTGTAGAAATTATATGATTTATCATTTATGTGAAGTATTTTTTACTTCCTTTCCTACTACTCCCTCCAGTCCAGTTTATAAGGATATGGTCTCCCAAATTACAATTTGACTATTCATTTGTTCTATATTATATTTTTTATGATTAAAAATTATGATCATTTGATGGTATTTTTTATTATAAGTCTAACCATATCAAGTTTGTTTTACAATTTTAAAATTGTTTGCCAAATTATTGACCAAAGATTGTGAAGTTTGAATCTTGATATGCGTGGGTGAACAGTACATATCAGTTAGCATGACCTTCATGTTACTGTTTACATGTCAAATGATACCAATGGTATTTGCTATACATTTTAAACTAAACCAATGTGCTATGTGCTGCAGAAAGTGACAAAGGAAAAAAATACATTAGCAGAACGGCTGAAGAATGCTGAAGCTTCAAGGAAAAGGTTTGATGATGAATTAAAACGTTATGCAGCTGAAACACAGACTCGTGAAGAAATTCGAAAATCACTTGAGAATGAAGTGAGAAGGCTGACACAGACAGTTGGGCAAACAGAGGGAGAAAAAAAGGAAAAAGAAGAGCAAATTACTCGTTGTGAAGCATACATTGATGGGATGGAATCGAAACTGCAAGTTTGCCAGGTTTTCCACCTTGCTATTTTTTTTATGTTTCCACATCTACTGTATGTTCCACACTTTGCAACTATATTGGCTACTTTTTCTGATGCCTTTTTAGAAATATGACAATTGTTTTCATAGGATTTTTTGGTCGTAAAGATGTATCAGTCAATGGCATCATACTCCCTCCGTCCCAGAAAAGAATGAAATTCTAGCAGTGTCATGTTTTAGTATCTTAAGTTTGACCAATTATAGATAAAAAGTATTAATATTTATGATATCAAATAAATATTATTAGATTAATTACAAAATGTATTTTTATAATAAATTAATTGAAGCCATAAATTTGATACTGTTCACTAGAAACTTGGTCTAACGTGAACCACTTAAACTAGCATGATATTGGGACGGAGGTAGTACATTTTAGGGACTTGTCCAATATATCCGAAAACAGTATTGCCTGTAGACTGCAAATTTGGTGCCCTCATTAGTTAAACTGCCATGTTGCAATGTTTTAAAAATCATCACAAAAATCATGTATAGCCAACATAGCTACACATAAAGTTAAGTATAGCCACAACAATTCAGTTTGAAATTACTCCCAGAGTCCCAGATGTGAAGAAACAAAATAGACAAGCTGTCTGTGTTCATCATGTGCTGACAGTGACACTTCTTTTTTTAATATAAACATCTGGGAGTAATTTCAAACTGAATTGTTGTGGCTACACTTAACTTTAAGTGTACTACATACATGATTTTTGTGATGATTTTTTTGGAAATGTTGCAACATGATACTTTAGCTAAAGAGGGTGCCAACCCCCTTGGGCGTCCATTGCCTGTATTTTGCATATTGATTTTTAGATAGGTAGTCCAAATAGTATGCCTGGTTTTGGAAATGAACCCTGAGTTATTTTTAATTGATCTAATTGAATGCCGAGCAAAACTCTATGGGCCTTACTGATAACAACATTGCTAACATGCAAACTTCTGTGGGATTAGTAACTTTTTTTTTTATGTCTGTCATTACCACCTGAGCGGATACTGGTTCTTCAGCCAGTATGTGCTGGTTATGAACAACTTTGAATGGCCCAGGGTATTCATTATCATGACCGATTTGGCAGTTTCACATTATTTTCCTGCTACCGCTCTCCTGTTACTAGTGTAGATAGAACCTTGCATCATGACTAATCTATAATGTTTACTGATGTATCATCATTTTCAGCAATACATTCGGACACTTGAAACATCACTCCAAGAAGAGATGGCACGGCATGCTCCACTATATGGTGTTGGCGTCGAATCATTGTCGTTGGATGAGCTGGAGGCACTTGCAAACATCCACGAGCAGAGTTTAAGGCAGATCAAAGCTATCCAGCAAAGGAAAGGCAGCAACCATCTCTTGGGTGGCACCGCCCTTTCACACATCCCAGCCCTGTTCTCCTCGCCTCCTTCAGTGGCAGTTGGCCCTCCGGCCTCACGGATCCCCACATCCCCAATGGCACCCAACGGTGCAGGGATCCATGGGAATGGGCATCTGAACGGCGCGGCTGGCCGCTGGTTCAATCCGAGCTGAGGGAGAAGAGGTGGCGATTTTGTGCATTTGATTCAACGGGCCAAATTTGCCTGGGCGTATTTTGCAGCCGCTGAGCAAGCCCAACGTGATAGCCTTTTTGTTCCTGGCCTTCCGTCAGGTTTTCTTCTTGTACTTGCGTGGTAGGGCCGTCGGCTTGATATCGCATGGGCGTAAAGGGCTTGATATGAAATAATGTATGTAATAATCAAGGAAACCGATGGGAATATCAGGTGCAAGTGGAGAGCTATGGGAATGGCTGTGCTTGTTCACTTCTAAAAGCTGTTTTAGATTCATTCATTTTCGAGGAGAGTTGCGGTGGTAAGGTGACCGAGCTGGAGGTTTGTCTTTATTTTTTTTTAGAGCTAAATACATGAGCAGCCTCTGAACTTGTTAAGGGATGCTATTTAGGTTCACACTTTCAAAACGTATTTCTGAGTCACTAAACTTATTAAGTGGTGCATTGCACATCTAAATTTGTAAAATGGTGCACCATAGGTCTAGTTCTGGACCATGCAGACTGACTATGGTGTACAAATTGACAAGTTTAGGGACCTATAAATACGCTTTGAGTTTGTGAACCTGAGTAGAGTAGCATGCTTGACAAATTTAGGGGTTGTTCATGCATTTAACTCTTTATCTCCATTCTCCCGTGCCAACTTCGGTTCATCGCTATTATGATTTGCTGCCCAAAGTTTTCTGGCGGTCCATTCTTAAGTTGCGTGCATTCGGCTACGGGATCCTTTGTTTTTTAGCAGTGCTTGCAAGCACTTGGAAGCAGAGAAATGCAGGTCGATGGCCGGTCGAGTCTCAAAAGTACGCCTCTTGGGCTCTGCCTCTCAGTACGACGGCCAAATAGCTGAGGTGCAGGACCTTACCTGAGCAATGGCGATTGGCAACACGCAGTTTTGTTGTCAGTTGCAGGCAGCGGTGACCGGGTCGGCGTTGAAGAGAGATGCAGGCAGTGGGCACCGCCAGGCGCAGGACGGCAATTCCCGCCTTTTTCAGCGCCGTCACTCGCGCGCGGCTCGCCTGCGTTTGATGTGGACGGTGGACCTACGGCCTCCTACTAAACGGCCCAAGGGCTTGACGTCCAGTTAGCCTGCCCAATGCGAATGCTGTTAGGGCCGTCGAAGCTGGCGATCAGGTATGGTGGATCGGCTTGCCCGCAAATTAGGTTGGTGGGCTCGAATTATTCAGTTAATTCAGCCCAGAGTGGGTACTGGGAAGCTTTTTTTTCCCCATTTTTTGCATGACGCGGCCGCAAGTCATGGTTGCTCTACTTCCTTCCATTCGAGTTTGCCTATACTCCCTCTGTTCCTATTTAGATGTCGCCGTGAGATACGTGCCACAAGTTTGACTTGATTTATAGAAAATACGTACAATATTTATATCTCTAAATAATTTTGTTAAAAAACTAGATCCAAAGATCTTTCCGACGATACTAATTATGATACTAATCGATGATATTTATTATTTATTAAAATTGCCGGCATTTGTTTCTCGGGAAGCGAAACGACAAGTATTTAGGGACGGAGGGAGTATGTGCAGAGGGTAGGCTGCGATGAGACTTCTCAAGTGAAGGTGCACACGACTATTAATTAGACTTCGCAAACATCCAAAAATATATTCACACCATTACTTGGAACTCTGGCTAGTGAAGTGAGGCCACGCACCCATGCTAGTGTTATACTCCCTCCTCCTCGAAAGAAGTGATTTTTAAAGTTGTCCTAAGTCAAATTTTTTAAAATTTTGACTGAATTTCTAGAAAAAAAATATTAAAATTTATATTATTAAAATAGTATCATTAGATTTATTATAAAATATATTTTTATAATAGACTTAATTTATATATAAGTATTATTACTCTTTTCTATAAAGTTAATTAAAGTTAAAAAATTAATTGATATGGTTTTTAAAAATTATTTCTTTCAAGGATGGAGGGAGTATGCATTGATGTCACTAGGCATGCTAAATGCTTTTTTGGGATAGGGAAGGACGGAGGGAGCATGCATTGATGTTACTGGGCATGCTAAATGTTTTTTATTGGGATGGGGAGTACTACGAATGTTGTTAGCCCTGCTAAATGTTTTTTACTGGGATAGGGAGTACGAATGTTGTTAGCCCTGCTTTCTCGTGTCATCCATCCCCAGGACTAACTAAGTGCAGACCAGGGTTTTTTTTACTGACCGTTTCATGGGAACCGCCGGCCACCTAGGTTTTGGCTAATCCTGGCCGGTATAAATTGGTTACCGAAAAAACCAGCCAATTCAAATTCCAAATTTGAATTTTGAAGTAGACTTAGTTCAAACGGTTATGACCGGCTAACCGGCCGGTTAGTAGCGATTCTGGGCGGTTAGAGCGGTTTACTTGGTCGGTAATCTAATGATGTCAAAATTTTTCAAATGAAAAATGAAAAATGTTTTAAAAAATGCTAGAAAAATTTTTAAAAAATACTTCATGATTTATAGAATCCAATGATGTCAAAATTTTTCAAATTTGAGTGCGTTTAGTATATTTTTCGACCTTCATGATTTAATGGGCCTTAATGGGCCGGCTCTTTTTTTTTTTTTTTTTTTTTTTTCAAACTTCTAAACATCTAAATAAATAGTAAACGAACTCAAATTTGAAAAATTTTGACACCATTGGATTCTATAAATCATGAACTATTTTTAGGAATTTTTCTAGAATTTTTTAAAATTTAAATTTCAAATTTAAAAACCCTAGCGGTTTGAACCGGTGCCAAACCGAACCGGTGCGGTCCGGTTTGGTCGGTAACTGGCCAAACCGGCCGGTTACCGAACGGTAGAAAAAACCATGGTGCAGACACGAATAATGTCGTTAGTCCTGCTTTCTCTCGGGGAAAGAACAACAAGCCGAGCTCGTTCCAGAAAGAAAAGGAACAATGAGCCGGAAGGACAGCACTACATACAGCAGCATGGACTGATGGTACCATGATCATGATCAGTCAGTGACTCATCCCGACGCGTGTCCAAAAACCTGCTAAACTAATCAACCCGTACGCTCACGTGTCCCCGAGTCAGCACAGCGACGTACGTGTCGAAGAAGACACCAGCCACGGTTACAGATGGATCAATTTAATTAGGACACGGTCACGACTAACAAGTCACACTTAGTCGTAGTCCTGCAAGAGAATCCACCAGGCAAGCCAGGTGCACGCACGTCTACGTTTGTTTGATGAAGCCAGCGCTGCCGTGCATGTGGCCGTGTGGGTCGTGGCCCAACCGGCCAACCGGCATACTGTACCTGTACGTCCCTAGCCCCTTCCATCGTATCGCATCTACGCATACGGATCTTTTTTACTCCCTCCGTCACAAAATAACTGTCGCTTTCGCTTTCCGGTAAAACAAATACCGACAATTTTTATAAATAATAAATATTATCAATTAATATCACAATTAGTATCATCGGAAAGATCTTTGAATCTATTTTTTTTAACAAAATTATTTGAAGATATAAATATTGTACGTATTTTCTACAAATCGAGTCAAACTTGCGGCACGAAAATCGAAAACGACATTTAATTTGGGACAGAGTAGTACATCTTTTTTCGCTCTTGTCAAACTCGCCGTTACCGATTGCTGTCTTCGTTTTGGCCTAAAGGTCGATGAGACGTTCATCAGAGTTGAGACGCTTCGGCGGGACCGGGACGGAAGGCACATTGGAAAAGGAGGGAGAGAGAGAGTGGAGTGAACGACTGAGTGGGAAATCGGTTGAGCGTCGACGATCGCCGGAAATGTGGTCGGAGAAGAGAATCGAATCGCGCCGTCCCGTCCGGGGGAAGCATGGGACCGGACGCACTCACTCCGGACCTCCAGTACAAGCAATCTCGTGACTTGGCGACTCGGATCAAAGCTGGCCGGTCCGGTCGCCGGCGTCCGGCAGCGACCACCTCTGACATGTCTGTCCTTGTCCGTACAGGCCGCGAGTACCATCCTCTGCGCCCACCGTGCGTTGGGGGATCCTCTGCGGCCATGTACGCCGTAGTCATGGGTCCAGGGTTTGTGAATGGGACGCAACACAACACTGATTGCCTTCCCTGTTCATCCCGGGACCTGTCCACAAGAACTGTCTCAGCTTGTTCAAAAGCTAGGATGAATAGTATTTTCTATTTATAGACATTATTATTATAGTCATGAGTTTTTCCAGTTATAAAGATCACTCATTTATTTTTCTATGAACAAATTTTAGTTTACTAGCCCGCCTTCATCAAATCTTTTAATTCTTGTCGGACCACTTCAATTAATAAGATACTAATATAATATGTAAACACACAATAAACTTCTTAAAGTCGAAATAAATGTTCTTTTTTATCGAACATCGGCGAAGCTTAAAATTCATGCCTAAACTATTTTGGTAACGAAAAGAATTTACAAACTAGCAGCCGCCGTGCCAGCAAAATCTTCTCCACCTTTCCTATACAGACAAGCGATTGTTTTAGGGGACGTTTTCGACAGCCTATATACGCTCTCTCTTTCCCCACACCACACCCACCACGTCCGCCCCCCCCCCCTATTGCGGCTCCTACCTCCCCCTCTCTCTCCGACGGCGACCTCCCCAACTCGACGAAGCGGATCCGGTGACCTCCCTAACCCCCCGGGCGAGTAGATCCGACAACGACCATGGTAGATCCGGTGAAGATAGGCCCTCCTCCTCCTCTTTACTAGCTCCGCTCGACGGCTAGGGTTTCGGCCACGCCCTTCTTCCTTAACTCTAGCGGGCTTAGAAGGGGCCGACCAGGAGAGGCGGGTAGGCCAAGTGATAGGGATGGTGGAGGGCGATTTAGGGTCCATGGCGGCGGTGGACGCGTCCGAACCAGGTCGTGGCGAGGGAGTGAAGGCCTTTCGCCAGAGTTGGAGAAGAAAGACGGTGGGAGGGTTGGTTTCCCAAAGCGCAACTGTCCACCACCCCGTCGCCTACTACCATGCCGCTGGCGGACCCTATCATGCCCGCAGCATGGCGGTGGCAGCGAGAGGGGGTAGGGGGAAGGGGCAGCGACGCTGTGGGAAGACAAAGGTGTCGGGAGATAAGGGTAGAAGAACATGCTCGAGCCGTTAGATGAAGATCGGACAGATGAAGTTCGTTGCCCGAGAGAAACTCTGATTTGAGGCGCCTATGATATAGGGTGTTTGAGACTGCTTCTTTCCATGTTTTTCAGCTCCGCTCCATATTTGTTAGTCAAACGGTTTTGGCTCCACAAAGACCACCTAAAGGGGAGCTCCACGAACTCTATATTTCTGTGGAGTTACTCTATGATAAAGTTTATGGAGCAGAGTTCATAGAACAGTCCTAAATAGTAAATTCAATAATCATAAATAGTAAATTCAATAATCATTTATTTGCCTTGTACTAGTAGAATGTTGTTGCTGAAGAAAACAACCCACCGTGGAACCCACATGTACTCCACTGAAGTGCCCTGCCGATTGTGAAAGGGCCACACACATTCGGCCGCATAATCAGCGGGTTGCGTTGCGTTTGCGTGCCCCATTCGCCTTATCCCCACGGCTCCACGGGCCCACCACCCCCCCCACAAGCCGCTCTCGGCCTCCCCTCCTCGGTAGAGCCCACTCATCAGCGACACGGCCCACAGGACACGTGGAGCTCTGTCGCGGCGCCGGCTCTCTCTCGCTTCGCCACTTGCATTTCCTCCCTTCCTTTTTGATTCCCCCTCTTCTTCTCCCCGTCCGCCACCACCACGCGAGAACTCGTCAGATATTTATGACTTATGAGCGCAGCCGCGGGTTGGTTAGTCTTCCCGTCTCGCTCCCGTGCTCCTGCTGGTGCTCGCGTTCGCAGTCGCAGCGCTGGGGCTGAGACGCGCGTGGATAAACCCTAGCCGGGGGGCGTAGCTGGGGGGTTGGTGGCTTTGGCGTCGTCGACGGCGACGGCTCACTGTTCTCCTGGTGGGTGAGAATTCCGCGACCGGTGTGTACTGGCGACTCCATGTCTGTGTGGGATTTTCTGGGTGCGGGGGTGGTTGGGTACTGTTCCTTTCCCCTCGATTTGGCTCAACCTTTTTCCGCTTTTCGTGCGGTAATCTATCTACCTTGGGATTTTCCGGATTTTTTTTTATCTGAGAAGGACTGATCAGTGATGTTTTGGGAGGTTCCGGTTCTCTGTTCTGTTGGATTTGTGCTGGCGTTAGATCGCTTTGTCGCAGTGGTGTTTTGTTTGCGTTATGAGTTTTAATTTTGGTCTTATTACTACTTGGCCAGGTCTCTGTTGTTTGATCCGTAGGATCGTACCGAAGAAGTCGTGAGGATGAATTAGTGAGTTGTTTTCCTTGAGCTCCGATTTCCTTTTGGATTGTCTATTTTGGTCAGTTAGGGTAGGTTCGGATACATGATTGATAAATTTATATACTGTTTGCTTAAGTTAATCTGAGAGCACTCGTCCACTGATAAAAAAGTTATAAAAAAAAGGTTGTACATCATGTTCATTTACCGATTTGAGTCACTGTCAAATCCTCAACAAATATGTTCATGTTGCAGAATGGAGTGCGAGGTGACGAAGGCTGCCATGGGATGTAACTGTGCCACAATTGGATTATAGGATGGTAGCTGTGCGGCTGCCAGTTCGCTAGAACCAAATTGTTGATAGTGGAGGAGTGACCGGATTTTGTTCTATATTTTCGTTCACCTCGATCATGGGTGGTGTCTGCTCAAGGAAGAGAAGCCAATTGGTGGATGAAGGTGACGCTCTCCAGACGTCCCCAAGGTTCTCAAAGACCAGCAGCTTAAAATGGCTGCTGCTTACATTGCCCCGCAGCAATTCTGATGTCTCCGGGAAGGGGCAGGGGAATGAACCTGGACGGTGCCCGTCCCTCATGGAGCTTTGTGTGGCTAGAGTCTGCCAGGTAGTATTATGGCTACATGCGTTTAAATTTTGATATGGAATGTCTTTTTTCTTGAACCCAGTAATATTTGCAGGACATCGACAAGTATTCTACTTTTTGCGATGCTGCCAAGGGATCTCAGCCAGCAGATTTTCAATGAATTAGTAAATTCAAACCATCTTACGGAGGCATCGCTTCAAATTTTTAGGGATTGTGCTCTGCAGGTAAGGTTTCTGTTCTAATATGTCTAGCATTTGTAGGAGTATTCCCCTAATGTTTTCCCCAAAAGAAATTTGTTTAGCTTGCTTGTAAGTAGTGCCAAATACGAGAGGTGGAATCTAGTAGTTACAATAAGAAATGCTGTCTAGCAAGTGACAATTGGAAGTTTGGAACCTCTTGTTAGATGTTTTTCTGTTAGGTGCTTAAATGTGCTTTCCTCTTATTTGGAATTGATAATCACTTTTCTATTGAGGATTTTATCTGAAACTAGCTTTCACTTTTGAGAATGATTCTTGCGTGATAATATGAGGCTATTTCACTTTTGTATTAACTGTTCTTTATGCCTCATTGTTAGGACATTGGCTTAGGAGAGTACCCTGGAGTAAAGGATGCTTGGATGGAAGTAGTGGCATCTCAAAGGCAGTCATTGTTGTCGGTTGATATTTCTTGCTCTGAAGTAACTGATAGTGGGATAGATCTTCTTAGAGATTGCTCAAGCATGCAAAGCTTGGCATGTAATTACTGTGATCAAATATCCGAAAGTGGCCTGGGAGTAGTGTCAGGTTAGTCACATGTTTCTCACTGAGGTTTTGTTTATTAAATGGCTTCAGATCACTTTTTTTAGACCAAAGGCAGAGCCCAGCTTCTATTGAAAGCTTAAAGAAGGATCTGCTGGGGATTCCAGCTTACAAGCCAAAGCACAAGTTTAGCAAAAGCTAACCCAATACCTGGGACGCAGCCCAAAACAGCGATTAAACGTGACTGAAAAAGATAGGTAAAGAAAGAGAACATCAGACAGCCTCTAAACACAGATCACCACCGGTTCAGTCCTTCATCCTTTCCACCCAAATCTCCTTCTTGGCTCCTTCACTCCAACCTGGTCTGTTGCTTCAAGAAGCCAAAAGCAACTTGAGTTCACTTAAGATGGATTTAAGAATGAGCTTAAAAACTCTTTCCTGTGTGCAAGATTAATTCACTACAAATCTAGTTGGTTCTTCGAATGGTGGCTTAATATCAAACTCAAATGTGCTAAGAAGTCCATGTCCACCCCTTACCCTAAACTTGGCCTATTAATAGCACTTCAAATACAAAGTCCCTATTTTAATTTGTGTTATAGATTATTAGTCAGTTAACTTGCTATGCTTCAGAATGTATTTTTTTATACTAAAAAACTTAATGCTTCTATATCTGCAGGACTGTCAAACCTGACTTCTTTAAGCTTCAAGCGAAGTAATGCTGTTACTGCTGAAGGAATGAGAGCCTTTGCAAATTTAGTTAACTTAATAAATCTCGACCTTG
The DNA here is from genome assembly GCA_015844335.1 of Chrysopogon serrulatus. Classification (NCBI taxonomy): domain Eukaryota; kingdom Viridiplantae; phylum Streptophyta; class Magnoliopsida; order Poales; family Poaceae; genus Chrysopogon; species Chrysopogon serrulatus. The sequence continues at coordinate 364,278 of JADLZL010003513.1, read as the reverse complement.
AGGGTTGCCTAAAGATTCATGGTGGCCTTATTCATTTAAAAGGTCTCCTCTGGTCCTCATGAATTTCACTACTTTCTGAGTTGTTGACTTGAAATATCAGTTACAATGTCTTTTTATTTTCCAGATCTGACAAAGCTCGAGTCATTGAATATGAGATATTGCAATTATATTGCAGATTCAGATATCAAATATTTGACAGGTAGCAGCATATCTGTTTGTTTCTGTGTTTCCCTCTGTAACATCATATGATATCAGTATGTCAGACAAAGCCGTTGTCTTGATAGAAATTTATCCAGTCATTTTCCACATACTAAAATTTATAAGATGGCATTCTCAGATCTCGCATTTTTGCATGGCTGATGATCACCTTTCTTTTGTAGATCTTACAAATTTAAAGGACCTTCAATTGTCATGTTGTAAGATCACAGATCTGGGGGTGTCGTATATCAGAGGTAAACAGTATGACAAATTTCTTTTTTTGTTTGGAGGTTGATTGTTTTTCTGTGGATGTAACTCTGTCTGCTTTGGGCTTTATTTAGCTTTTTAATGTATGATTATTGATATTTATGACCTGTGTTTAACTGTGCTGTAAGTCGATCTGAAGTTTGACAAGTATGCTTATTCTTCCTGTAGGCTTGCAGAAGCTCACTCACCTGAACCTAGAGGGCTGCCCATTGACTGCTTCTTGTTTGGAAGCTATTTCAGGTCTTGCATCGTTTCTTGATAGTGTCTTGTGTCATGCTTTCGAATCTAGATATTATGTGACCTCAGTCAAAGTTTCATATCTGTTTCTGTCGTTTTCTTGGTTCATCAATGTTCGGAGTTCTACCTCTGTTGCACTTCTATGGAATGATAATGTACTAATTTGCTATGACTTTTGAACTTTTTCCTAATTAGGTGCCATAAACTGTTCTGCATCTGCATGCAACACACACTCTTGATTCATGTGAGGCTGGCTTATGAAATTTATACATAATAAAGCGTTCAATCATTAGATAGATGCTTGTACAGAAAAATTACAAACTAAGAACAATGTGTAGACAAGGCATTTCTCACTCTGGGAGCAAATAGAGTTCGATTAATGTTTAGTATGATTGCTTTCTTATGATTATTTTTTTTATTATAATCAACACTAGCTTTTTTTAGGATTTAGGACTCAGCTCTTGCAGATGAGAGCTGACTGCCTGATTTTATCTTGCAGTGATCATTGATCTGTGTGATTGATGATTATAGTATACTATGCACCTTCTTAGCAAAAGCTGGTGTTGTTTGGTCTGTAAGATATCATCACTTCACTGCCATTTGCTTTTGTAGGATTGTCTTCATTGGTATTGCTGAACTTGAACCGTTGTGGTATATACGATGATGGCTGTGAAAACTTTGAAGGTAAATGTAATGCTACTTGCTAACAATTTCTGCACTCAGCGGTTAGTTATAATGCAGTTTTTATAATATGCAAACATTAATATTAAGCAACATACATATTGTGCAGCCACATACATTTTGTTTGGGTAATTTTTTCCTTTTGTTAAGTGGTTTGTGTTATATGTTTAATGGTTGTGCGTGTGCGTGCATGCGTGTGGTGAACACACATGCATGCATGCAACATTAGATTTAAGGAATTTGTGTGAAATCTGGAAGGATGTTTATGAACCTGCTCCCCAGCTTTCCCTGTTCTCCTCTGTATTGTGCCCCAGGTTTTTAGTAAATAATAGGCAAATAACATAAAATCGGTTGCAAAAGGCATTTGTTTCAAGTGTTTTAGAAGTTCTTACCTGCTTTTATGCGCCGTATATGATCAATGCATGTAGTTAGCAGTAGTTAGCCATTGAGCATGTGTTACCCTGATAACTGATTTAATCATTCTTGTGCATGTTTATGTTATACTTAACTGCTGTCTAATTCATTGCCTATTGCTGCATTCCAGATCTTAAAAAGTTGAAGGTTTTAAACTTGGGGTTTAACTATATTACAGATGCTTGTTTGGTGCATCTCAAAGGTATGATTATCTTATAATGTAGTTAAGAATTCATATCTTATATTTTTACATTTGGATGTCTGCCCAATGCAATGTATGTATCAAATTTATATTTTATTTATTACTTCAGCAATGGTTATTTGTTTCAAGGAATTGATTTTGTACATACTATTACCTCAATAGTTTATCCAATAGTTTTTTTTTTACAAGTATTGAAATTGGACTGGTTCTTTCAGGGCCTTGGATGGATATTACTCTTCATTGACTAAATGAGCTAGTGATTTTTATTTCTGTTCTTGATGCCCTGATCAATAAGCACGCAACACTATTTGTGGAACTAAGTGTTTGACCTAAAAAGAATTGAAATAACAAAATACGTAGATCAGAGAGAAATGTTCCAAAACTCAAAAATATAAAATTAAAGCATGTGATTTCCTCTGGGCACTTGTACATTTTTATATCCATGCATATTGCTGCACAGGGTGATCCCCCTCTTCTGCTTTGTTTCTTTTAAGGATACTGAAAATTCAAAAAAAAAAAATCATTGTAGAGTAGAACTTCAATGTGGTTAAAGCTAAGTTCTTGTGATTTTGTTGCTTCTAGAATTAATTAGTTTGGAGTCTTTGAACTTGGATTCGTGCAAGGTTGGAGATAATGGTCTATCACATCTGAAAGGTGAGTTACAGCTTTACTGGTTTTCAGTCTGCTGCATCCCTTAGATACACTTCTTTTTATCATCTCTGTAAATTTTCCATTCTTTGCCTATATACCTGCAGGTTTTCATCAATGATATATTATTAATTATTTGCTTGACTCAGAATTCATACACCTGTATCTGTGAATATCTGTTCATTCTTAAATCTTTTTAGGAATATTTGAGCTTGTAACACTATTAGTCTATGTTAATGCAGGTCTTGTGCTACTACAAAGCTTGGACCTTTCTGATACTGAAGTAGGAAACAATGGACTCCAGCATCTATCAGGTTTGCCCTAACTTTGATTAGCTCTTAACTCTTAGATTGATGGAATCCTATACATGTTAGAACCCTTGAAAGTTGTAGGTTGCTTCACCATAATGTATATGCTTTCACCAAGTATAAAAAGAGAATGGTCTAAACTTCTAATTTGTGATGCAAAGTTGCTAACTTTCTATGTGGAAACTGTATGCGACTCTTGACAAAACATGGTTTATGTGAATATTGGAGTTATATAAGCGTATATTTTACTTGTTTCACTGTGCATCCTTTTTCCCCCCCTTCTAAATGCATTATTTCAGTGGCATGCTTATGAATCACTTTTTTTTTTCCTAGTCGTTAAATAGTTTAATGGAGAAGATCTCCATAAATTTCTGCAGGTCTTCGTAATCTGCAAAGTATTAATCTCTCATTTACTTTGGTCACGGACATTGGTATGAAGAAGATCTCCATGTTGAATTCGCTGAAGTCAGTTAACCTTGACAATCGCCAAATTACTGATGTTGGCTTGGCAGCACTTACAAGTATGTATCATACATGGATTGTTTGTAAATGATCCTTATTGTACCATTTATGATATACTACTGGTATTTGGTAGTTCCCACTAATATATGGGGTTGGATGATGCAGGTCTCACTAGGCTGACTCATCTTGACCTTTTTGGAGCTCGCATAACTGACTATGGCACAAACTGCTTCAGATGTAAGAGCATATTTCAAAATCAGTTTCAGTTGCAAAATTGGTTGTTAAGCTATGAAAAATCGATGTGTTCTATCCAGAGGCTAGTCACAGATTGTTTATACTTTTCAGTAGCCAATAATCTTCTAATACTCCCTCCGTTCCAAATTATAAGATGTTTTGGCATTTCAAGATACATTGCTTTTTGTTATGTATCTAGACATAATGTACATCCAAATACATAACAAAAACAATGTATCTAGAAAAGTCAAAACGTCTTATAATTTGGAATGGAGGGAGTATTTAGTAATACCAGCCTTACTTATGAGGTGAGTTTCATGGAACAATACCCTAACTAACTTGGCACAATATGTTAAAAAAAAAAAAAAAAAACTTTGGCACACTACATTTGTTTGCTATGACCTGGTTGTGGTGGTCATATAGGAGTATAAAATGACTGAAGCACTGTACAGAAATACCTTCTGCTTGGCCCTGTTGAGTAGGCGAGCTTGTTGTTGATCATGTTATTTAGGCATCCCTGTTCCTGTTTGAAGATAATTTTGAGGATCCATTATTTAACATTAGTTGTCTGGCTGCATCATTTGACACAATTTATGTTGTTGCAGATTTTAAGAATCTTCTTTCTCTTGAAGTCTGTGGTGGGTTCGTTACTGATGCTGGAGTGAAGAACATCAAGGATCTGAAGGCTCTGACGCTGCTGAATCTTTCTCAAAATGTTAATCTGACAGACAAAACCTTGGAGCTGATCTCTGGTATTGTTCTTCCATGCCGGAATAAGTTTACCTCTTTTTTACAGTTTATAAGTCTCACGGCCATCTGTTTTACTTATAAATCTCACGGCCATCTGTTTTGCAGGCCTGACAGCTTTGGTCAACTTGAACGTGTCAAACTCACGGGTGTCCAATGCTGGTCTCAGACACCTGAATGACCTGCAGAACCTGCGTTCACTGTCTCTAGACTCCACCCGGGTCACGGCAAATGAGATGAGGAAGCTCCGAGCAACAATGCTGCCTAATCTGATCAGCATGCGGCCAGAGTAGCTTTCCAATTGTTACCTTCTGTAAATAATCATCAGGTTCGAGCAGGCTGTTCTGTAGATAAGTATCTTGGAAGAGCCTGAATTGATGAAGGGCATACATAAGTCAATAAATAATGGTTTTAGTGTGTGGTAGGTCCTGTGCTGCATGTCAGCGAGCTCGTTTGTTTCAGGGTGATGCTGAAGAACTGGCAGTTGCTTTGCACCGTGTACAAGGCGCGATGGGAAGAGACAGAATTGTAAATAGCGCGCTTCCTCGCCACCTGGAATGCTTATGTGTGTCGATCTTGTTATGTTTGGATAAATTGGAGTTAAATGTGCGTTATGTTGGTGTCCGATTAGAACTGAGTGTGTATATTTTCCGTTTCTCTCATTTGCTGCTGTAGTGCTGTTCATGTTTTTCCCTGTTCATTCTGCAACCATAAAGATGGGCGGTGACCTATCATCGGCTATAAAGTTATCCTTTATGGTTATTGTCAAAAAAAAAAAAAGTTATCCTTTATGGCTACAGGCTATGTTTGTATCCCAAGGTCTAAAAGTTTAGTCTTAGTACTGTTTGGATCGTATGGTCTAAAGTTTAGCACTGTTTAGATCCTATAGCCTAAAGTTTAGTTTGTTAAAGTTAAATCATTTTAGCTCACAAGTAGTCTAAGGAAGGAACAGTGGTTGGTTAACGTTTAGACCATATGTCTTGGACTTGGAGCCTCAAGAGCTAAATTGACTTAATAGCAAATTTACGGGCTGCTTGGTTGGTTCCACAGTACTGGAGACGTATTTATGAAATTAGTTCAAACGTGTATCCCACCGGTAACGTTCGTCGTCTGCAGGTTATTATCGTTTACTTTTGCGTTATATTTCTTCACACAAAACAGCCTGTTAGATCACGGAATCTGAACTGGCTCTGAGGTCTGGTGTCAACTGTCAAGTGACCGATGGTTGTGTCTCCTAGGCCTTGATCTCTTTGCAACTTTTTGTACTCTCTCCATCACATCAAGTTTTTACCCATATGTATGGAGCACTAAATGTAAGTAAAAAAATAACTAATTGCACAGTTTGGTTGTAAATCACGGGACGAATCTTTTGAACCTAGTTGGGCCACGATTGGAAAATATTTGCCAAATACAAACGAAAATGCTACAGTTGTGAATTTCACTCTCTTCTCCATGAACTGAACAAGGCGCTAATTTTGTGGGTGCGTGGGAGTTCGTGTTTTTTTAGATGCTCTTGGCCATGGAGGACTAGGACTAGGACTAGATTCGGCCCTGTCCGTTTGAACAGAGGTTACCTCTGTTTAGGCGGAGGCCTGTCTTTCAGGCAAATGCATCCTAGATAGGTGTCTAAGACTATCCGCACTCATCGTTCTCTATTTCTCTTCTTTATACTGCCTAGTCAGCAAGATTTTCTACTCTATACCACTTTCTCCCGCATCCATCCATACTTTATATCATCCTCTATCCACGGTGGGACCCACTTGTCAGGTTTTTTATAATAATAAAACCAATCCCTTTTCCTTCTCTCTCTCTGCTCTCGGCCGGCGGTCTCTCCCTCCCTCCCGGCGCTCTCCTCCCTCCTTGTGGCTTCCGGGCCGGGCGGCGGCGGCGGCGCATCCCGGGCACCCATGGCGGACCTCCGGGCGGCGGGGGGGGGAGCCGGGAAGGAGCTCCCATGGCGGCCATGGTGCGAAGCTCGGAGCTTCGCACGCGGCCGGCGGAGGGCGTGGCTCGAGCGCCACCACTGTAACACCTCAAGTGTTAAGCTTGCATTAGGCACCTAATTAATTAACTTAACCATCATTTATCATGGCATAAGCATCATCAAGCATCTAACCCTAAATGCATTGTCATTTCATGTGCTTTGCATTTAAATTCTTAATTGCTTGCTTGCTTGTTTAATTAGTTAAGTAATTACCTTGCAAATCACTTGATCAAGTTTGGATCCACTTGCCCAGCAATTTGAAATAATTTGGTGCATTTTGGAGCAAAAGATTTGGTGCATTTTGGAGCAAAAAGAAAATAATTGGAAAATCCCTTTTTATTGCCCTTAATTCAAAATGAATTTGTAATTCAAAATCTGTTTGGAATTTTGACTTGGGCCTTAAATGAAAGTTTTTAAGTTTTTAATTCTCTACAACTTTTATTTTGGGCACATTTCATGAAAATGCTTTTAAATTTGTCAAAAAGATGCTTTTTGTTCAGGTTTAAATTAAATTAAAAAAAACACCGCGAACGGCCGGGCCACTTACAGCGCAGCTCGGCCACGGCCTGCTCCCGCCAGCGTCTTGCCGGCGTCGTGGCCGACCGGCCACAGCGTCTGGCGCCACGCGCTCGCCATGACCAGCGCCGAACCGCTGCGTGGCCGCCGGGGCGCCGGCCAGCCCCCACCACGGCCGCTCCGACCGGCCATCACCCGAAATGGAAACGCCTCGCTCTCCACTCTCGCACACCGCTCGCACCCCTGCCCTGCTGTCCCGAGCCCATGCACACCTGCAGGTGAGCACCGCCGGCGGCACCATTGCCGCCCAGCGAGCTTCGCGCCAGCATTGTTCCCAGCGCCTCTACTCGCGCCACCGCCTCGCCATCGCGCGCGCAGGCCTCGCCCGATGCCGCTCCACCTCGCCACACCGCTAGCCGCCGTCGCCAGCACCCGGTGAGGCCAATTTTAGCCGTCTTCCTCGGCGCCCGGTTCACCCGGAGCTCGCCCCTTGGCCCGGCAACTTGCGGCCGACCACCCTCTACCGCCGGTTTGCTGCGCCACCTCGTGCGTTAGACACCCTAAGGCGCGCCCGCTCCGGTGGGAGTCGGTTGGGCCGATTAGGGCCTTGCACCGCCACGCCGTGGGCTCGCCCGGCGTTGCGCCGCCCGCCCGCGCCGCCATGCATAGCCGCCCGGAGGCTCTGGCCACACAATCGGGGTGTTTAACCCCTTGATGAGCTTCGCCTTCCTGGCGCGTGGCTCGGTGCGGCGCCCTCGCCGTCGCTTCGCCTTAGCCCGGAGGCGGCGAGAAACGCCCGCCGTGCCGCGCCGCCTCGCCGCCGTCGCACGTGGCGCCACCACTAGGGGCTCATCGCCCGGCCGAACCGAAACACGCCACGGGGGTGCGCCAGCGCCGATTATGGGACACGTGGGTGTCACCCCCCACCAGCCGGTCTCTCACGCCGGGCCCGGCGAGCCCGGGGCCAACGGCCGCCTGCCCCGGCCGGCCGACACATGGGCCCGTTGACCCGGGGACCCGGCTGCCAGTGGCTCATGGTCCACTGGACCAGGTCCACGCAGGGCTAGGGTTCCGGTTTTTCTTTTATTTGTTTTCTAGAAATGCTTTGAAAATGCTTTCAAAATTCATATCTGGCATGTATGTGATCCAAATTTGATGGGGTTTGTTTTGTTAGGTTCCTAGTGATGTGATCTATCTGTTAAAAATATTAGATTCATTTTTGGTAATACTTTTCTGTATAGATTTATTTAATTGCTTAAAATGCTAAAAACCGAGTAAATGCATAGTAAATGAAATATAGCTCAGAAAAAATGTGATTCTTATTTTGTTAGACTTGTTATGTGATGTACTTTCTGGAAAAAATGTATACCATACAGTTCCTATGTAAAAATATTGAGATGTGATTTAAATGCAAATGGGGCTGATTCTTGGATGATTTTTAGTAAATTAATTATGAGGAGTTATAACCTGGTAATTTTTGATGACTGCTCTTGTGCTAAGAAGTGTCCAAGAAAAATATGAAATCTATTGTTTAACACTTTTTGCAGTGCAAAGTAGTTAAAAGTGCATTTCTGTCCTGTTACTTGTTATTTTTGTGTAGGCCGTTATACTCAGTGAAATGTGATGAAATTTTTATCATGGCTCTGTTGTAGCATGATGTAGCTACTGTAATTTTTGTAGAATTTTCTGGATAGTTTAGGTATAAGTCACAGTTCAAGTGCTAATTCTCACATGAAATGATAAGACTTTGAATTAATTGTTTTATTGAGTTTAATGTTGATTTTTGAGCATTCCTAATTATGTAATGCTTGCTGGTCAGATTATGCAGTACCATGTTTGAAATGTGATGTGTGAATTAGGAGTAGTGCTATTTCTCTTTTATACATGTGTTGTGCGTGTGTGTGCATACACACACACACCTTTTTTTATGCACTTCTCTAAGAGGTTAGAGAAGAGATATGCACATACTCAGTAATATGAAATAGATTGTTAGTAAAGAGGAGATATGCACCTACTCTGTCAAATAAAATGTTAATCATCTTCATTCATGAGCATCGCACCTATGCATTCTTTATGTTTATACCGTGCATTGCATCATACAGGTTCGCAGGAGGAGCCCCAAGGTTTGGAGATCGAGGAGAGCTGCAGGGAGGACCACCAGCCAGAGGTCCCCGTGGGAGAGAAGGAAGAAGAGGAATTGCCTGAGTGCCCGAATCACTACGCCAGCACCTTTGAGCAAGGCAAGCCCCGGAGCATCACTTACCTATGCTTTCTAACAGTCTAATTATGCTTTATGATTGATGCGTTAAGTATAGGAGTTGCGTGCAACCGTTGCTGCATTATATCCTTGAATTACCTTTGAATTATCCTACCTTGATTTACCCTGTTAGCCTGGGGCGAGTTTTTGCTTAGCCTGCTTAGACGGTAAAAGTCGGGTGATTTCCTGTCACCCGCGAGCATAGGTGGTTACTTATGATTGATGGAGAGCTTATGTTGATATCATCTGGTTATTGGTTATGGTTATGATAATTGGAGACCGGGCGGAGTCTTATGGGGTTGTTGGACCATAGTGATTCCGTCTGTGTCGATTAAGGACCGTGCCATTGCGCGTCCCTCGAGTCATGTTGAACGCATGCCTCACACTTAGCTGGCCGGATAAGTCGTTCCGACCGCGAAGCCTAACACTATTCAGGCCGGCTCTCGATCCCTGCGCACCGTATTGGAGATGGATGGGGGACAACGGGGCGTGAAGAGTAAGTCCGAGGTCCAGCGTGGCTGGCTAAGGCAGTTGGGTGGCCCCCGGGTACCGTGGTACCGGTCGAAACCACGTTTCTTCCCGAATAGCTGCCACGGTGACCTATAGCTCACTTAGCTAGTGAGTGTGGTTTGTGTGAGGAATACCCCCGATCTCGTGTAATCGATTCGAATCGCCATCGTTTACGACAAAGAACACTTGACTTGAGTTACGCCATCGTAGTAATGATTATGGAATGTTGATAATGATGATGATGAGTTAAGCTAAATGATTATGGTTACTACTTGATTGCTTAATCATGATTAATATACTATAATGATGCATAGTATAGGTGTTCACCTAGCATAAATAGGAATGATTAAGCTGAGCTATCACTATAAAAGGTTACCACTGCTTTTCTGCAAAATGAGTCGAGCTATCCCCTGATAAAGCCTGTCATACTCCTTGGAGTCTTTTATTTTAAGTCGACGGGTAAGTCTAGCTAGTACCTTCTCGCACTCGGGGCTTTTCCCGCTTGTTGTTTTGTGCGCACGGGCATACCTTCCACGGGTACGCGAGACTGTCTTTATCCAAAGGATTAAGAGACCAAGGGCAAGGTCATCTCTTAATATTCTCCCCAACTGCTTTTGGTGGATTGACTTTCAGCTGGCACCGTATTAAAACTTAAGTGTGTGTTGGGTTGAGTTTTCAAAACTACTTTGTTTTCGCTACTTGAATTTGAGACTTGGTTTGTAATAACTTTTATTTCCGCACTCGATGTTATCGAACTATTTGTGAATTATTGTAACATGTGGATGTTGGCGCTAAACTTGTATGATCTTGGTTGATGATGTTTGGTTTGAAATCCTTCGAGATTTCCGGACTACCGGGTTTATAAGGGCTTAAGTGTGCTAATTACTTGCGTGGCGAGTGGTTTTTGCACTTATGCTTTTATAAATTGGGCGGTTCTGTTACAGCTGGCATTAGAGCAAGGTTTAGCGGTTACTGTTCACATGTGTATTTAAAACAAAAATATTTGGTTTTAAAACTGAATTTTTAACTTATAGATCTATAAGTCTTTTGAGAAAATCGTATTGCAAAACTAAGAGTGTGCCGGTGGTCATATCCTTTATGCCCAATTAAGGACTCTAGGTGGCTATTTAAGTACTAACTTGGGGGCTTACATCATATTTTCTTTCACCATTTGGCCATGCAAAGAAGGTAATTGTATGGGTGCCATTCGCTTGAATGGTAATGTATGGTTCAAAATACCTCTACGCCTCGGTAAGTGTGAGTTGTGAGAGCATGGTTGTCCAACCGGCAATCTAGGGGAGTGCTAGTGTGATGCCAGAAGTACTTACATGTCAAAACCATGTATTTACCAAGGTGTTTAATTATGGGTTGTGCCGTCTGTTGAGACGATGCCGTCATGAGGACGAGGATCGGGTAGTTGTACTACATGTGCGTGTATTTGGGAATGCATGTATATGTGAGTGCTTAATTTTTACATTCCTGCAATGCATTATATTCATACTGTTGGGATGGGCTGAAGTGGATTTTCTGCAGGGGTACATAACAAAAATATTCGTGTAGAACGTCTAGTTATAGCTATGAGAGAACGTTGTATGCCACCGTTTATACCGCTAGAATTATTTTTGCTAAGTTTGTGAGAACGTAAGATACGTGCATACATCATGTTTGTTCATCTCATGTCATTGCATTTACCTTCCCTTATAAATTGATCATTTTTGCTAAATAAAAACTTATTAATTAATCACTTGTCTCACTCGGGATAAATTTCTAACAGATGGCCCGCACGAAGCAGACCGCACGCAAGTCAACAGGAGGTCGAGTGCCTCACAAAGCGCCTTGCTCCCCTGCACGGTTGTCGGGGAGGCTCACTTTTTAGAGGAGTTTGGTATGCCCACACTTCTCCGGAGAGTGCTTGGTCACGTGGGCTACACCGAGGAGCAATGGACCGGTGTACTCTTGGGTGACAGAGGAACCCAACAAAGGGGGGACGACATGGTCTATGTGGAGGTGACCGTCCCTCCACTACACGAGGACTCCGAGTAGGAGGGATGGCGTCTCCGGGCCTATGGAGTCACTCCTCGGGAAGGGGCTAGCGAGCCGCCTTCTTTGTCCCGCGCACTATCATGGACCGCTTTCCACCGAGCCTAGCAGAGGCGTTAGCGGGGGTCTTTCCTGCAGGTGACCCTTTAGACACAGCTTGGGAGCAGTCCCCCAGCATGTCTCGCTGGCCTGGGATTGATGAGATCGAGGGCAGTGACAACGCCGTGATGAGTGCAATGTACACCATGATGAAGACCTACGATGCCACTCAGGCAGCTATGTACAAGGTTGGGGATTGGAACAAGGTGATGAGGAAGAGGGGGTTGAAGATGAAGAAAAGGCACTCGGATCATGTCCGAGATTTGAGGCTGCAGTTGGACCTCGTCACAGCTAACAGGGATGACGCCTTGGCCAGAGAGAGAGATGCAGACAGAGAGATAGCCCACCTGCGCGCACGAGTTGCACGCTTGAAGGAGGGTGAGAGAAACGGCGACCGCATGATGGCACGCCTTATAGTAGAGAGGAATGAAGCCCGGAACGATGCCCATCAGCTGGGACACTTGCTCTTTGACAGGGAGTACTACATTGAGCAGATGCATGAGGAGTACCACTAGCTGTACAACCAGGTTCACCCCCACCACCAGCCTGGAGCTGCAGAGATGGAGCCTGGAGTCATCGACGCTGACGGAGGCGAGGAGGACGCCGACGTACCACCTGCCCCGGCACCTGCACCTGCTGGAGACGTTGTTCTCACCGCTGAGTCTGACGTAGAGAGCGAGCACGAGTAGGCTAGTAGCTTCATCGCTAGTCTTAGCTGTGCTTTTGTTTCTTTTGTTGTTGGCCTGTAACCTTTATGAGATGTGACTCATGTGATGGATCTTCAGGTATGCGGTGCTACCCGAACGCCTAAAGTCCAGTGTATGTATACTGGCAATTTTGGATGTTGTATGTCTCGGGTGATGTATTCAGTAATCTAATTAGTGATGTTATGAATTGTGAAAATGAATCTTTGTGCCTTTGTGATTGTTGAATGGATTTTATTCTTCCAATAATTCATTGGCATAATTATTACATTCGCTTACAATGTTGTGACATCACCTAATAATTGCTTGTTGCCGAAATATGCAGATGGTGGGAACGCGCCGCACCGCTAGCGGCAATGTGATCGATGAGGGCACTGCCGGTAGTGGAGGAAATGGTGGGAATGGTGACAACGGAGGGAACGGAAGCAACGGTGGAAATCCCAAGACCGATCTACCACCACCACCACCCCCCACCGTTGGATCAAGGGAGCGCTTGTTCCAACAGTTCCTTGGCGTCGGCGAAACATGGAAGCTACATCAAGGCGATATTACGGCCAACACTAGCCGTGGAGGCCATCGCGATCAACATGTCAACCAGTATAGTATATTCAAGGATTTCCTTGATACAGATCCACCCAAGTTCCTACAAGCCAAAGAACCTCTTGAAGCTCTAGAGTGGATCAACACGATGGAGGACAAGTTCCGTCTTCTTCGTATGACGGAGTCTTTGAAGGTAGAGTATGGGGCTCATCAACTTCAAGGCCCAGCTGGGATTTGGTGGTCCCATCAACGTACCACTTTTCCACCTCATACTCCCATCACTTGGGATCAGTTCACGCGGGTGTTTCGCAGCACCTACGTTCCTCCTAGGCTAATGGCCATGAAAGTATCTGAGTTCATGAAGCTTACACAAGGCAACAAGACCATGAATGAGTATCTCCATGAGTTCAACAACTTGTCCCGTTATGCCCCTAGTTATGTGGATACTGAGGAAAATAAGATAGCCAGTTTCAAGAGGGGCCTCAACACCAAGATGGCCAAGACTATGGGTATCAGTTCCAGATCTACCTTCAACGAGTTTATCAGTGATTGCTTGACCTAAGAAAACAACAACAATCTTTATGCTGCCTCCAAGAACCGCAAGAGGAACTTTGAAGCGGGATCTTCTCAGTTTAGAGCTCCAATGGCGAATCGTCCGCAGTACCGTCCCCCTGCACAAGGTTCGAGGTTTCGAACACCAGCCCAAAGAAGGAATCCCACGCTCCACCACCCCCGAAGAACCAGAGGGCGTATCGGCCTCCCGCCCCACAAGCTCGAGCCAAGACCGGTGGTTCCACGGCAGCAGCCAGCACCCCAAATGTGAGGGGCCCGTGCTTCAACCGCAATCGATGGGTCATTTTGCCAAGTACTGCCCCTACCCCCCAAGAAGCGTGCAACCTACCCAGCTCGTGTGCACCACACCACCGTGGATGAGATTCCCCGGCGGAGAACCAGCCATCATGGTACGTTTCTTATCAACCAACACCCTGCAGCTTGTTTTGTTTGATTACGGATCATCACATTCTTTTTATGAGTCAAGCATATGCACGGTCACATGAGTTAGAGCTTAAGCAACTAGAGTTTGGATACCGTATAAGTTCCGCCGGTGCGGAAGTTATATCTAATCAGTTGCTTGAGAGAGCAGTCCTTATGATGGGCGACAAGTGCTATAGAGTTAATTTGGTAGTCATGCCCGGTTTAACATTGGATGTTATCTTGGGAATGAATTGGATGAAGGATAAACAAGTAGTGATTGATACAGCAAATAGAACAATTACCCTGAAGGACCCTGAGGGTGATGACACTTTCCAAGTGTTATTGCCTCGGGTAGCGGACATGTCCAAGTTAACTTATGCTATTCAAGCTTCTTCCCTTTCTGAGATTCCAGTGGTTTGTGAGTTTCCTGATGTTTTTCCTGAAGATTTGCCTGGGTTACCACCTGATAGGGAGATTGAGTTTGCAATTGACCTTCTACCTGGTACAGCACCGATATCTAAGAGACCATACCATATGCCACCCAATGAGTTAGCAGAGTTGACGAAGTAGTTGTTTGAGCTTAACAAGTTGGGTTTTATCAGGCCAAGTACATCTGAGTGGGGTTGCCCTGCTCTGTTTGTAAAGAAGAAAGATCATTCCTTGAGGCTATGTGTAGATTATGGGCCGTTCAACACCGTAACAGTCAAGAACAAATATCCTCTTCCGAGGATTGACATTCTGTTTGATCAGTTGTCCAAAGCTAAGGTGTTTTTCAAGATTGACTTGAGGTCAGGTTATCATCAGATTAAGATTCGACCGTCAGATGTGCATAAAACTGCGTTCGTTACTAGATACGGGTTGTATGAGTATCTTGTTATGTCTTTTGGTTTAACAAATGCTCCTGCATACTTCATGTATCTAATGAACTCAGTCTTTATGTCCGAATTGGATAAGTTCATGATTGTATTCTTGGATGACATTCTGGTTTACTCTGCAAATGAAGAAGAACATGCTCAGCATTTGAGGGTTGTGCTAACCAGACTTAGAGAGCATAAGCTGTATGCCAAGTTTAAAAAGTGCGAGTTTTGGCTTAAGGAAGTTGCTTTCCTTGGTCACATCATATCTGAGAATGGTATTTCAGTTAACCCAGACAAGTTACAAGAGGTCATGGATTGGCAGGCACCAACGTCAATTCACGAGATTCGGAGTTTTCTTGGAATGGCAGGGTATTATCGCCGTTGCATTCTAGATTTCTCTAAGATCGCCAAGCCGATGACTAGTTTGCTACAAAAAGATCACAAGTTTGTCTGGACAGAGGAGTGTGAAGTAGCTTTTCGCACCTTGCGAGAATTGCTAACCACTGCCCCCGTTCTGGCACAGCCAGATATCGAGAAGCCTTTTGATGTATATTACGATGCATCGAAGATTGGTTTGGGTTGTGTGCTAATGCAAGATGGCCGAGTCATTGCTTATGCCTCACGTCAGCTGAGGAAACATGAAGTCAACTATCCAACTCACGACTTGGAGTTAGCAGCCGTTGTCCATGCTTTGAAGATTTGGAGACATTATCTGCTGGGAAATATGTGCAATATCTACACCGATCACAAAAGTCTCAAATATATCTTTACCCAGCCTGAACTCAACATGAGACAGCGAAGATGGTTAGAGGTGATCAAGGACTACAACTTGCAAGTACACTATCACCCTGACAAGGCAAACGTAGTGGCAGATGCGTTGAGCCGCAAGTCACATCACCATGCTGTAGAGCCGTTATTTGAAGATGGGTTCAATCTGTTGCATCCTGCAGTCATGCATAATATCCAAGTTCAGTGTTCCCTAGATCAACAGATTATTGAAGGCCAAAAGACTGATCCTGGTATCTATCACCTCAAAGAAAGAATGAAGAAGGAATCAATTCCACATTTCAAGCTCGACGATAATGGTGTACTTTGGTTCGACAACCGTCTTGTCGTACCGAAGGATCGTGAACTCAAGAACAAGATGATGGATGAAGCCCACCTTTCCAAGCTATCCATTCATCCTGGAAGCAACAAGATGTATCATGATCTGAGACCTCGATACTGGTGGACCAAGATGAAGAAAGAGATAGCAGCTTATGTGGCTCGATGCGATACTTGTTGTCGTGTTAAGGCCATCCACATGAAGCCGGCAGGTTTACTAAATCCTCTACCAGTTCCTGCATGGAAGTGGGATGACATCAGCATGGACTTCATCACGGGTTTGCCAACTTCACAGAAGGGAAATGATTCAATCTGGGTGATCGTCGATCGATTAACCAAGTCCGCTCACTTCCTATCTGTCAAGACTACCTACAGGCCACCCCAAAGATATCTTGACCTCTACATTGCTGAGATTGTTCGTTTGCATGGTGTACCCAAGACCATCATGTCCGACAGAGGACCACAGTTCACTGCTCATTTTTGGACTCGCTTGCATGAAGGCATGGGAACTGAGTTACTGCACAGCACTCCTTATCATCCTCAGACTTTAGGTCAGACTGAAAGACTTAATCAAGTTCTTGAAGATATGTTGAGAGCATGTGTGCTATCTGCTAAGGGTTCATGGGAATCTTGGCTACCTTTGGCCGAGTTTTCCTATAACAACAGTTATCAAGAGAGTATCAAGATGGCACCATTTGAAGCTTTGTATGGCAGAAAGTGTAGAACTCCGTTGAATTGGGTTGAAGCGGGAGAAAGAAGATACTACGGTATTGACTTTGTCTCTGAAGCTGAAGAGAAAGTTCGAATTATTCAAGAACACATGAAAGCTGCACAGTCCCGATAAAAGAGTTATGCCGACGATAGAAGAAGACCCCTTTCTTTCGAAGTAGGTGATTATGTTTACCTAAGAGTTTCTCCAATAAAAGGTACACAAAGGTTTGGAGCCAAAAGAAAGCTTGCACCAAGGTATGTAGGACCATATCAAATCCTGGAGAAGAAAGGTGAAGTTGCATACAAGCTACAGTTGCCTGAGTCAATGAGTGCTATCTTTTCGATCTTTCACGTCTCTCAGTTGAAGAAATATTTGCGTGTACCCGAAGAAAGAGTTGATGAGCAAGAGTTGACACTAGCATCTGACTTGGTTTATAAGGAAGAACCTGTGAGAATCGTGGACAGCAAAGAAAGAGTTACTCGAAATCGCTTGGTGCGCACTTACAAGGTCGTGTGGAGCTACCAGATAGAGATGCATCATGGGAAACCGAGGATTACCCGAAAGAAGTTTACCCCGAATTCCATAAAACCAGGTTAGTAACTCAAATCTCGGGACGAGATTTCTTTAAGGGGGAAGGTCAGTAACACCTCAAGTGTTAAGCTTGCATTAGGCACCTAATTAATTAACTTAACCATCATTTATCATGGCATAAGCATCATCAAGCATCTAACCCTAAATGCATTGTCATTTCATGTGCTTTGCTTTTTAATTCTTGATTGCTTGCTTACTTGTTTAATTAGCTAAGTACTTACCTTGCAAATCACTTGATCAAGTTTGGATCCACTTGCCCAGCAATTTGAAATGATTTGTCAAATTTTGTTGCAAAAGATTTGGTGCATTTTGGAGCAAAAAGAAAATAATTGGAAAATCCATTTTTATTTGCCTTAATTCAAAATGAATTTGTAATTCAAAATCTGTTTGGAATTTTAACTTGGGCCTTAAATGAAAGTTTTTAAGTTTTTAATTCTCTACAACTTTTATTTTGGGCACATTTCATGAAAAAGCTTTTAAAATTATCAAAAGATGCTTTTGTTCAGGTTTAAAATTAAATTAAAAAAGAACACCGCTACGGCCGGGCCATTACGCCGGCTCGGCCCACGGCACAAGCCCCCGCCAGCGTGCGTGCGTGCAAACCCGTGGCCGACCCCACAGCGTCTAGGCGCCACGCGCTCGCCATGAACGCGGCGAACATTTGCGTGGCCGGCCGGGCGCGGCGGCGGGCCCCACCCGCGGCCGCTCCGGCCGGCCATCACCCCCCGAAATGGAAACGCCTCGCTCTCCACTCTCGCACACCGCTCGCACCCCTCACGCCTGGCTTGTCCCGAGCCCATGCACCTTTGCGGTGAGCACCGCCCGCGGCACCATTGCCGCCCTTGAGCTTCGCCCACCGTTCGAGCCTTTTACATATGCCATCAAAAAAGTTGCACGGACACATGTGCCACTTTCGAAAGTTCAACCGGACCTGTGTGCCATCGTTCATCTTCGTTTTTCCCTCTACGCCATTCCGTCCGTTTTTCATGTCTAGCGGTGTCAACCCGGTGGGTGAAAGGACCACCTTGCCCTTAGTGCACATGCTCCAAGCAGATCATCCTGAGCTCGTGGCCGCCAAGACTAACAACACTTCAAGAACGTCTTGCAAGAACAAGTGCACCGAACCAAGCTCGGGCTCGGGCTCGGGCTCGCCGCCCGGCTGCCTCGGCGACCCGTCCCTGCCCGATGGCGCTCTGCGGACGCCGGGAGGAGGCGATCAACACGTAAGTCGACCCGCCGGCGCTGCGGCCGTCCGTGGACCCGGTGGAACGATGCTTTTCGACCAACCGGCGCCCGTGGGCGAGCTGCTGCCGACGCCCCTGCCCGTCGTGCGGGGCGCCATCCCGCGGCACCTCGCCGGGAGGTGCCTACATCCGCAACGGCCCAACCCGCAGCACCTCCCGCATGGTCCGCACCACCTCTTCGACCGGCGGCGGCATGCTGCACTCGTTACTCCTCCCCGCCAATAGTCGCCGTCGTCGGACCCCATCCCTATGCTCGCGCTACGTGCGGGCGTACAAGTACCTCGTGGAGCGTGGCGGGAGCGCGGTCATGCGAGCGTCTTCTCCGGCTTCCACGGCTGGCCGGGCCTGGGCGCCGTCGCCGTGCGGCGGCCGAGTGCTCAGCGGGCGGATGAACCCGGTAGGGTGAGGGCTCGCCAACACCAGCCTCGCCTACTTGGCCCGCCTCTGGCTCGGCGAGTCGAACCTCCCGTACGCCGTCTTGGCGTCGACCCGACCCACCGGCGAGGTGACCACGCCGCGACCTGTCGCGACCACGGCCGTCTCTTCATGGGCATGACCGCACACCGAAAGAAAGACCCCGTCACGGCGAGGTCTTCGCGTTCGATGCGGCCCCGTGCCGCCGTTAAATCACCTACTTCTGGTTCTACCGGCCGGAACAAAGGGCCCGGCGTGCCCATCTTCTCCGTGCGGTGCGTGGGGCGTAGCGTGGGAACAAGGGCGCGGCCGCCATGGGGCGGCGCCGGCGAGCTCCGCCCGCGGCCGCCATGGGGCCCGCCTTGAGCTCCGCCAGCGGCCCCCATGGGCGCGACCGTGAGCTCTGCCGCGGCCCGCCATGGCGCGACGCCGCGCGCAAGGCACCAGCACGCTTGCCGGCCGCCGCCATGGGCCGGGCACCTCATCCCGCCCGCGGCACCGTATCCGCCGGCCGGCGCGGTATCGCGTCCCAAGCTGCCTGCAGGCCTGCTTGCGGCCACGGGGCGAAGAAGAGAGGGTGGAGCAGCCGAGCCGGAGCGGGCCGTCGGACGGCGGCGGCCATCTGGCGGGCGCAGCACCAGCCAGTGCGGCGGGCGTGGCCGCGGCGACCGCCCGGCGGGCCTTGCCCGGCCCGGTCGCGGCCCGGCGGCCGTCGCGTCGCAAGCGGCCCGGCCTAGCGGCGGTGGCCTCCTCCGGCGGCGCCACGCCATCGCCCTTTCTCCTGGCGCCGTCCTGCGCGTGCGTGGGAGGGAGATGAGCGAGAATGTGAGAGAGAGTCGTGCGAGGATAGGGATGAGAGAAGGGCATTTTGGGCGTTTTCTTTGGCGGTCCCACGCAGTCGGGGCATGCAAACGGCGAAAAGAGCGGCGGGAGGTGGACGGAATGGCATGGAGGCTAAAAAAAGTTTGACGATGGCACATGAGTCGATTGAACTTTTGAGTGGCACAGTGCAGTGTACCTTTTTAATGGCACACAGGTAAAAGGCTCCCGTTCAGCGCCTCTACTCGCGCCACCGCCTCGCCATCGCCTTTAGCGGGCCTCGCCGATGCCACTCCACCTCGCCACACCGCTAGCCGCCGTCGCCCGGCACGGGTGAGGGCCAATTTTGGCCGTCTTCCTCGGGCCCGTTTCGCCGGAGCTTCGCCCCTTAGCGGCAACTTGCGCGGCCGACCACCCTCTACCGCTTCGGTTTGCTCGCCACCTCGTGCGTTAGACACCCTAGGGCAGCGCCCGGCTCCGGTGGGGTCGGTTGGGCGATTAGGGCCTTGCACCGCCACGCCCGTGGGCTCGCCCGGCGTTGCGCCACGCCGCCCAGCGCCGCCATGCATGGCCGCCCGAGGCTTCGGCCACACAATCGGGTGTTTAACCCCTTGATGAGCTTTCGCCTTCACTGCTGTGTCGGTGCGGCGCCTCGCCGTCGCTTCGCCTTAGCCGGAGGCGGCGAGAATACCGCCGTGCTGCGCCGCCTCGCCCGCCGTCGCACGTGGCGCCACCACTAGGAGCTCATCGCCCGGCCCGAACCGAAACACGCCACGGGTGCGCCAGCGCGATGGGGGGAGCACGTGGGTGCCACCCCCACCGCCGGGCTGTCTCACCGCCGGGCGAGCCGAGGGGGCGATCAACGGCCGCCTGTCTGGCCGGCCGACACATGGGCCGGTTGACCCGGGGACCCGGCTGCCAGTGGCTCATGGTCCACTGGACCAGGTCCATGCAGGGCTAGGGTTCCGGTTTTCTTTTTATTTGTTTTCCGAAATCTTTGAAAATGCTTTCAAAATTCATATCCGGCATGTATGTGATCCAAATTTGATGGGGTTTGTTTTGTTAGGTTCCTAGTAATGTGATCTATCTGTTAAAAATATTAGATTCATTTTTGGTAATACTTGTCTGTATAGATTTACTTAATTGCTTAAAATGCTAAAAACTGAGTAAATGCATAGTAAATGAAATATAGCTCAGAAAAATGTGATTCTTATTTTGTTAGATTTGTTATGTGATGTACTTTCTAGAAAAAATGTATACCATACAGTTCCTATGTAAAAATATTGAGATGTGATTTAAATGAAAATCTGGGCTGATTCTTGGATGATTTTTAGTAAATTAATTATGAGGAGTTATAACCTGGTAATTTTTGATGACTGCTCTTGTGCTAATAAGTGTCCAAGAAAAATATGAAATCTATTGTTTAACACTTTTCGCAGTGCAAAGTAGTTAAAAGTGCATTTCTGTCCTGTTACTTGTTATTTTTGTGTAGGCTGTTATACTCAGTGAAATGTGATGAAATTTTTATCATGGCTCTGTTGTAGCATGATGTAGCTACTGTAATTTTTGTAGAATTTTCTGGATAGTTTAGGTATAAGTCACAGTTCAAGTGCTAATTCTCACATGAAATGATAAGACTTTGAATTAATTGTTTTATTGAGTTTAATGTTGATTTTTGAGCATTCCTAATTATGTAATGCTTGCTGGTCAGATTATGCAATACCATGTTTGAAATGTGATGTGTGAATTAGGAGTAGTGCTATTTCTCTTTTATACATGTGTTGTGCGTGTATGCATACACACACCCACCTTTCTTTATGCACTTCTCTAAGAGGTTAGAGAAGAGATATGCACATACTCAGTAATATGAAATAGATTGTTAGTAAAAAGGAGATATGCACCTACTCTATCAAATAAAATGATACTCATCTTCATTCATGAGCATCGCACCTATGCATTCTTTATGTTTATATCGTGCATTGCATCATACAAAGTTCGCAGGAGGAGCCCCAAGGTTTGGAGATCGAGGAGAGCTGCTCGGGAGGACCACCAGCGGGGAGGTCCCCGTAGGAGAGGAAGAAGAGGAATTGCCTGAGTGCCCGAATCACTACGCCAGCACCTTTGAGCAAGGCAAGCCCCGGAGCATCACTTACCTATGCTTTCTAACAGTCTAATTATGCTTCATGATTGATGCATTAAGTATAAGAGTTGCGTGCAACCGTTGCTGCATTATATCCTTGAATTACCTTTGAATTATTCTACCTTGATTTACCCTATTAGCCTAAGGCGAGTTTTTGCTTAGCCTGCTTAGACGGTAAAAGTCGGGTGATTTCCTGTCACCCACGAGCATAGGTGGTTACTTATGATTGATGGAGAGCTTATGTTGATATCATCTGGTTATTGGTTATGGTTATGATAATTGGAGATCGGGCGGAGTCTTATGGGGTTGTTGGACCATAGTGATTCCGTCTGTGTCGATTAAGGACCGTGCCGTTGCGCGTCCCTCGAGTCATGTTGAACGCATGCCTCACACTTAGCTGGCCAGATAAGTCGTTCCGACCGCGAAGCCTAACACTATTTAGGCCGGCTCTCGATCCCTGCGCACCGTATTGGAGATGGATGGGGGACCACGGGGCGTGAAGAGTAAGTCCGAGGTCCAAATGGTCGGCTAAGGCGGTCGGGCGGCCCCCGCGGTGGTGGTACCGGCCGAAACCGCGTTTCTTCCCCGAATAGCCGCCACGGTGACACTGTAGCTCACTTAGCTAGTGAGTGTGGTTTGTGTGAGGAATACCCCCGAGCTCGATTAATCGATTCAAATCGCCATCGTTCCTAGGTGAACACTTGACTTGAGCTACGCCATCGTAGTAATGATTATGGAATGTTGATAATGATGATGATGAATTAAGATAAATGATTATGGTTACTACTTGATTGCTTAATCATGATTAATATACTATAATGATGCATAGTATAGGTGTTCACCTAGCATAAATAGGAATGATTAAGCTGAGCTATCACTATAAAAGGTTACCACCGCTTTTCCGCAAAATGAGTCGAGCTATCCCCTGATAAAGCCTGTCATACTCCTTGGAGTCTTTTATTTTGAGTCAGTCGGGTAAGTCTAGCTGAGTACCTTCTCATACTCGGGGTTTTTCCCCCGCTTTGTTGTTTGTGCTTGACGGGCATACCTTCCACGGTGCTACGAGACTGTCTTTATCCAAAGGGATTAAGAGACCAAGGGCAAGGTCATCTCTTAATATTCTCCCCAACTGCTTTTGGTGGATTGACTGTCAGCTGGCACTGTATTAAACCTTAAAGTGTGTGTTGGGTTGAGTTTTCAAAACTACTTTGTTTCCGCTACTTGATTCGAGACTTGGTTTGTAATAACTTTAATTTCCGCACTCTGATGTTATCGAACTATTTGTGAACTGTTGTAACATGTGGTTGGTGGCGCTAAACTTGTACGATCTTGGTTGATGATGTTTGGTTTGAAATCCTTCGAGATTTACGGACTACGGGTTTATAAGGGCTTAAGTGTGCTAATTACTTGTGTGGCGAGTAGTTTTTGCACTTATGCTTTTATAAATTGGGCGGTTATTCTGACCACCTCCTCCGGCTCTGGCCATGGCGCGCCCTCTCCGGCCGGCGGAGCTCCCTGCTCGTCCCCCATCGTCCCGTGCGTGGTGAGGGCGGCGGCGGCGCGGCCGGCGGAGCTCGGGCGGGGAGTGGCTGCGCGAGGCAGGTCGCCTCGGCCTCCTCGTGCTCGCTGCCCCATCTCCTCCTCCGGCTCTGGGAGCGGGGGGGCCGCCTCCTCCATTGCGGCTGCCTCTCCGTCGCCGCCCCCTCCATCTCCCACGTCCGCCCGGCGTGCTCCCCCCCCTTCCCCTCCGTCTCGGGCGGCGGGCGGGCGGCGGGCCCCGTGCCGCCGGCCGGTGCCGGGAGCTCGCTATCCCACTCGAATACCGGGACTAAAAGGTCCTAAATGGCTAGAGGGGGGTGAATAGCCTATAAAATTTTCTTGCAAAGCACTAAACAAACCGGTTAGTACACTAAATGGCGAAGCAAGTGTTGCGCTAGCCTAGTGAGGGGTTGCAAGCCAACCTATCCAATTCTAACAATCCTAATACACTAGGCACACTAAGATTAATATCCTTAGCAAGCAAACTACACTACACAACCTAGTATGCTACTTTGCATAAATGTAATCGCAAGGAAGAGAACCGAGAGAGTGCAAACCGTGCCTTCGGGATGATGACTAATCACCGTCTTGTCAATACAATGAGAACCCGAAGAGATGATCCAATAGAGAAATCCAAGTTGATCTCGAAGGATCAAACCACACAAGAACACCGAGGGACACAAGATTTTTATCCCGAGGTTCACGTGCTTGCCGGCATGCTACTCCCCGTTGTGTCGACCACACACTTGGTAGTTCGGTGGCTAATCAGCGTCACAAGCCAAGCCCTCACCGGGCGCCACAAGAACTCACACAAAGTGAGGGTAACTCAATGACACGAGATTCCACTAAGGATTCCTTTCGCGATCTCCCGCGGGGTGGGATCAACACCCCTCACAATCACCTCCGGAGTGGCCAAGAACAATCTTCAACCTTGCTCAACTCCGGCTCACTGCTCCAACCGTCTAGGTGACGGCAATCACCAAGAGTAATAAGCTCAATCACAGCAAGAACGCTCACTAGTGCCACTCGATGCTCAATCACAAGGCAAATGCACTAGAAGCTCTCCCAATCACTCTCTAGATCAATCAAGAAGCATGCAAAGTGAGGGAGATGGTTTGCTTAGCTCTAGGGGGATGTCAAGTATGTCAAAGTGCCAAGAAAGACTCCTTAGAGCCGGCCAATCCACTTATATAGGTGCCACACAAAACACCCAACCGTTACTCACAAACATCCTCTGTCTGCGAGTTGACCGGACGCTAGTTAAGTGACGACCGGACGCGTCCGGTCCCGGCGTCCGGTCACTCTCACCGAGTCACGTGTCGCTGACGTTTGAATATAGCCGTTGCGCGCCAACGGCTCGATCACTCGCGCGTTATCAGACATTGACCGGACGCGTCCGCTGCTACACCGGACGCTCGCACAGTGCGAGTCCGGTCGCCCACCAGAGAGGTCTAGAAACGAGTTTTCTTGACCGGACGGGTCCACTGCCAACTGACCGGGCCCGGCGTCCGGTGCGCACCCCGCTCAGAACGCCCGCAACCAAAACTTGTCACCAGACTGTCCGGTCGCCAGAGTCCGGTCACTCTGAAAAACACGTCGGACGCCAATACCTGACCGGACGCGTCCGGTCCTCACCAGGACAGCGTCCGGTCACCTCTGAGTGGCTCCTCTTCGTCCGGAAACCTCCGAGTCCCGCCTCGCAAGCTCGGCGGAAGGGTTTTACACCCAAACCCCATCAACCCTTGCTCTCATGTGCCAACACAAAAGTGTCTCTCCACTTGTGCACGTGTGTTAGCATTTTCAAATGAATTTTGCAAGAGATTGTTAGTTCACTGGGTCCCTAATGCACATGCAAAGTCATTGCTCACCTAGTGGCACTAAGATAGCCGATATTGCGCAAAATTGCCCCTCTTAATAGTACGGTTATCAATCCTAAATCCGGCCATCAACTTCTCTACTCACCTATGGCCGGCAAAATGGAAATGCCCTAGCATATACCTTTGCCTCTAGCATTCCATCTTGCTCCTCATCTTCCTTCATTTCCAAGGGTGGTATTTGATCATCTTTGGTCTCCACCATTACCTTGATCACCATTCAACCACTTGGCTTGGACCTCCCCTTTCTCTAATGCTTCACACTTAGCAATAGGGTTAGTCCTAGGTTTCATCAATTAGCCAAAACCAAACTAGGGCTTTCACGGACGCGCGCGCTTCCCGGACCGGATGGCGTACGCCACTACAGCTGCTCGTGTCCGTTAAACGCTGACATGGCGCGTGCATGGCCGGTAACGGGAGCGATGCCGAACGCCGCTGCTACTAGTCTAATCGAACGCATGCTTAGTCCCCATCAAAAAAACAACATTGTTTCTCTCATCCAGATCTCCCAAACTATCAAAAGCGCGATAGAGTTTGTACCAAGCCTTGTCGAAGGAGGCTCTAGGTCACCGAGCTCACTAAAACATGATTTTAGATCGCTCAACAGACGCTAGATACTTGGTGTCTATCTCGCCTCTTCCCGTCGTTCATGCGGCCATCTCCTCACGCTCTTTTGCATCAGAGCATTTTCAACGAGGCTCTAAACAAGATCCCTATTTCATTTTTCAGTGTTAGAGAAAAAACTTAATCCAATAGTCCTAACTTGAGTCCCTAATCTACGGAGCCCTCTAAATCTCCTCCTTACCCCCATCCCCTATGGGTTGTAGGGAACTCTCTATTTCTTAAGAATTTTTTCTCCCAACTCAGTATCACGCATCTTTTTCTTTCATCCGGATTTTCTACCGTGTCGTCACCCTATTCCTCTTGGTGTGGCTCACCCAACCAGGACCCCATCGTGCTATCTTCGTTGCTCCTCGCCTCTTGTCCCTACTATAGCAGTCTCCAGTGTTCTTCGCCTAACAACAACAACAACAACACACCCCACCCCCCCCCCCCCCCCAGCTCAACCAATGACATTGAATAATGGCAAATAACGAGTGAGTTCCATATGCTAGTGTTTGATTTGAGGGTTGCTATTAGAGTAGATTTAAAAGATCAGACCCTAAAAAAAAATCAAAAGTAAGGGAAGCTCTCAAATCAAAAGTAGGGGCATTGATTTAAAGACTTTTAATGGAGTTGCTTTGAGTGTGTTTCCTCGAGAAGGTTAGTGGTCTACTTCTCTTAGAGTAAATTTAAGAGGCCCTTTATATCTTTGCTAATTGATATGAACATATATTTTGTTTAAAATACCTTCCAAGAACTTTTTAAATTAGATTTCCAAATATAAACATCATATATTCTGAATTTCTCGCTAGCCAAAACCGGAGAGCAGGTTGGCTATTTGATTGTCCACAAGATATAAAGAATATTTAGAGAACAATATTAATTCAAAATTGACTATAAATGATAATGCAGAGAGGCTGCCGAAGATGCTCGAACGCTCGAACGTTTTTTGTGTCATTGAATTGCCCAACACAGAACCATGCGGTGACTGTCAAACCTGCTAGTTCTCTTTAACAACCACCCAGCCCCCTCCCCCTCCCCCTCTCCCTCCGCCACAACTTTGATCAAATTGTAAAATAAATGTTCGGTGGGATGGATCCCTGGCTCGATACGAACGTCAGGATGGCATAGAAGAAAAAAATTGCATAAGGTCTTCCGCAGTGTGCTTTTGAATTATGCTTAAAATAGAGAGAGAAGGTTTGGGCATCACTGCACACACTACAACTAGCAATGCCCAAACCAGAAAAGCTGGGAGCGATGAATGTATATTCCCCTCTCCTATTCTCTGATGTGCCATCATTACTTTTATCGTTTATTTGTTTTGCTTGTACGATGGAACATAAAAGGTCATGTCTATCATTGCAACTTAAAGAGGAGCGATGCCTATCCTTTGTGGTGGATCACTTGTTGTTTGTGGCATTTCCAATGCTGTTTCTTGCTAACATGGTCAGCCAGCCCAACTGTTCCAGCTCAACGCCTCAACGACATCCGCAAAACACGAGAGTTGCGTTAAGCCAAGCATTTTTCGTGCTAGCATGCAACAGAATTCTTTAGGTATATTTGTTGCCTCGACGGCTCGACCCAACATCAACCAAAGAACGATGTACTACCAAACTAAAACTCACCTGCCGTACGCGGCGTCATCGCGTGTGCACGCATCACGCCCTCGTCTTCTTACGGTGCCGCCGACACGATCGAGTCTCGAGTGTGCCGGGTGCAAGATCAGGACTTGCACGGTGCGCGCGGCGCATGCAGCGGGGTATCGCGTAGATTAGATCCTGAAATCCGGATTGCCAAACTGCGCCGCCGCCGCCGCAGCAGCTTCTGTTCGCAACCAACTCTCGCACAGCGAGGAATGCATTATGCATGCGCGTGTTTTACCAGCAGGGCTGGACTGCCGGCCAGTTCCAAGTCAAGACGGTGGGTGCAGCATGCGCGGGCGGTCGTTGGAGTAGCCGACTACGCGAGCGAGCGAGATATCGTCGCAGCAGAGCAGCACGGGACGGGAACAAACAAACCCGCCGCGTCCGCGTGTGCCTCCATGGAGAACGGCGGCGGCCGCGTGGCCGCGATCGCCCTGCCTCTCCTCGCCACCGCGCTCATCGCCGCAGCCTTCGTGCTGCCGCCTCCTGTCTTCTTGGGCGGCGGCGCCGCCGAGTCAGCCAGCGTCGTCCGGGAGCGCCGCCGGGAGCACTTCCTGCGGCACGTTATTCCGCATGAGCCCAAGAAGGCGCCGGCGAGCGCGCAACTCGCCGAGAACAAGGTAACGCACGTAAACGTACGTGCACGCCCGTGTACAAACGCATACGGCATCATGGAATCGTCGTTTCGTTCGTCGTGTTTGATCGTCTCTCTACGTACGTACGTTGCATCAGGTAAGGGTCGGGCCGATCGAGGAATCCCTGGCCCGGTCTCGGGCGGCCATCCGCCGAGCGGCTCGCGGTGCCCCGGCGACGGCGACGGCGGCGGAGAGCGCTCGGCGGAGCTTCAAGGACGTTGGCGACGCCTTCGTGCCGCGAGGCGCCATCTACCGCAACCCCAGAGCTTTCCACAGGTAAACACGAGTATGTGCGTTACTCTAGTTCTCTTAGTTGATTCTCCCAGATGGCCGGCAGCAGATCTCATCGACATGCTGCGCAAATAGAGGAGTTTCTTTGTTACATACATAGAGTAGACACAAAGCATGGATACATTACCGTCGTGCACAAATCATCAATCAATAAAAATCCAATCTTGACATGGATCGGATCCTCATCATCGATCAAGGAGCTACCTGGAGATGGAGCGGAAGTTCAAGATATGGACGTACAGGGAAGGCGAGCCGCCGCTGGCGCACCTGGGCCCGTCCGCCGACATCTACTCCATGGAGGGCCAGTTCCTGGAGGAGATCGAGGACCCCCGGAACCCCTTCGCCGCGCGCCACCCCGGCGAGGCCCACGCGTTCCTGCTCCCCGTCAGCGTCTGCAACCTCGTGCACTACGTCTACCGGCTCAACACCACGGCGCACATGGCGCACATGCGCCGCGCGCTCGCCGACTACGTCGACGTCGTCGCCGGCAGGCACCCGTACTGGAACCGGTCCCGCGGCGCCGACCACGTCGTCGTCTCGTGCCACGACTGGGCGCCGCTGGTCTCCCCCCAGGCCAACCGGGAGCTCCACGCCAACGCGATCCGGGTGCTCTGCAACGCCAACACCTCGGAGGGCTTCCGCCCGCGCAAGGACGCCACGCTGCCGGAGGTGAACCTCGCCGACGGCCTCCTCCGCCGCCGCCCCCAGCTTCGGCCTGCCGCCCGAGAACCGCACCACGCTCGCCTTCTTCGCCGGCGGCATGCACGGGCACATACGCAAGGCGCTGCTGGGGCACTGGCTCGGCAGGAAGGAGGAGAAGGAGGACCCGGGCATGGACATCCACGAGTACCTCCCCGCCGGGCAGGACTACCACGCGCTCATGGCCAGGGCACGCTTCTGCCTCTGCCCCAGCGGCTTCGAGGTGGCCAGCCCCAGGGTGGTGGAGGCCGTCTTCGCCGGCTGCGTGCCCGTCATCATCTCCGACGGGTACTCGCTGCCGTTCAGCGACGTGCTGGACTGGAGCAAGATGTCGGTGACCGTGCCGCCGGCGAGGATACCGGAGCTCGGGGACATACTCAGGGGGGTGTCCGAGCGGAGGTACCGGGTGCTGCGCGCCAGGGTGCTGCAGGCGCAGCGGCACTTCGTGGTGCACCGCCCGGCGCGGCGGTTCGACATGATCCGCATGGTGCTGCACTCCATCTGGCTCAGACGGCTCAACGTTAGGCTCCCATACTGATCGATGCAGGTTTCGGTTACCTGGTTCATTCATATGTGCTCGTGTTTAATTAATGTACATATTATTATTCGTGTGTTCCGGTTTTACGAAGGAATGTATTGATGCTAGTAGATTTTCTTGTTCCTTCGTGATGGACTGTCAAGTGTGTTTAATTAATCTGAGTTGAAGATTATACGGTTCTAGGCTGAGCGAAGCAACCCCCAGCACTGGCAAAACATACCTGCTCTGAAATTCTTTTCACTTGGTTTGTTGCTTTGACAGTTAGTAGTAGCATGGTACTGCATCTGCTTTCTAAATTACTGCAGGTTCTATGGTTTGACAGTAACAGTCTCTGTCCCATGTCGAGCTCTAGGAATGAGCCAGTGCTCATCGAGGCCTAGTGCCAACAGAGGTCAGTTCTCAGTTTTTGCTTCCCAAAGTTTTAGGGAACACTATTGGCTGTATGGCAATTGCCAAAGTATTTGATCAAACAAATGCAGTGAATATAAACTCCAGATCAGATTACTGCTATCCTTAACAAATTTAGGGAACACTGTTACCCATAGGTGTGATATCTGCATTTTATCTGTGATCTGAAAACACCCAGGGCTGTGACTGGCTACAGAAATTGCTATATGCACTTTTCAACTGAAACTGGGAAGTTGGGAAGTGAAAACTGAAAATGAAACTGAGATGTTACAAAGTCACTGGTCATGTGCAAATACTGCTACCTAGTGCTAGAGTGTGAAATCTGACGCTGCAAAAGGCTACATGGTTGGCATACCAAATTTGATCACAACACAGTACATACAGAAATTAAATGCTAAAGCTACCTATAAAATTGTGAAACAAAACTGTACATTGAGAGACCTTGTTTCATGCTCAGCATTATGTCTGAAAATTGGGAGGTGAAATCTCCTATTGAGATTGGCCTAAAGATTTGTGCAGCCTAATGAAAACCTAGCAACAATGACAAAAGGCGTGCGAGCTACAATGATCCGACATGCAAGAAAACACCACCAACTACATTTGAAGTATTTGACCACCTGCAATATCTTTCATTGCACCAGGAGCTCGAGGGCTGGATTAGCGCATGTACTAGAGCAACATGCCAACGAAAGAGGTTTTGTTTTATCATAACCAGAAGCCCTAACTAGTTAATCTGAAAACATAACAAGCAAATCCAATTGAAACCGGTAGTGGTATAAGAAAATCAAAACATAGATATGCAACCCTATAAATTGACTTCTAAACCTCCAGAAATAAGATTGAGCTACTTCAACTATGTGGAATCATTAGGACCAATAGGAGCACTACAAAATTACTTTTTAAAAAAGAACTGGAATCACAAGTACTGCAGCAATATAGCAACACTGACATGGCACAACCAAAAAGAATTGAAGTGGTTCCGATTTCCGAACAGATATGCCAGTCCACACCAGCCTTTTGTTCTAATGAAGCCTGTACCAGCAGCTAGTCTATGATAATTGCACACAGAAAACAAATTTGACAAGCGTAGAAAGGTCCTGTAATAGTTTGTGCCAACAGCTTAGGGTCTGTTTGGTATAAGGGCTGATGATGCCTATGCTCACCTTTGTGGAAAAAAGGTCAGTCCTCTAGAAAGTGCAATGCAACTAGCCTAATCTAAATTGGAGATCTTAACAGTGTGTTTTTAGGCTATTTAACCTATCTCTTCATAAATAAAGCACCTTGAGTTCTATAAAATGCTATGGTAAGGTAGTAGCAATGCAGATATAGAATTTTTTTTTTTATAACATCCTAACATAGGTATGTGTAAGGAGTACTTGCCCTGAAACACAATAGCTGTATCAAGCAAGATCTTCACAGCACAGGTGGTCAAAGGATGCCTCTAAACATCACACTTGAAGAAACAATGAACTAATTAAAATAACTTCCAAAAATTCTACGATACAATGGATTGGCAGTAGACCAAATAGAGACAGCAATAACTGTATTGATGAAGTAACTGTATTGATGAATTAATGCAAGGGTGTGATTAATCAATCATGAACAATGAACTGGAAAAGGTAATATCTGATGCCAAATGGAATATTCCTTTTTAAGGAACACACGGTACATGGCAAGCTAAGCATAAATATTCTCATCAGCAATCATAAAATATTTAGCAGGTCTAATGCAATATCACTGAAAATGGAAAACAGATTACATAAGCAACACAAATATTCTGCAAGCCAAATGATGCTACTCAATAAGTTCTACACTTAAGTCACTGAAACCAGGGTATAGAATGCTTCATAATCCTCAAAAACACACTGCAAACAGTTTGAAACAGTGCCTTGCATATGGATACTGGAACAGCCCACTAATGACTTTGGCATTTCCCATCGAGACATTTTGAAACATCAAAAGGGTCTGTGCTAGAAAGATTAAATGCTGCTAGGTAGCACCAAGTTGTACCTTCTTGAGGAAATGGAGTCTGAAAAATCATCAGCTCACAGCATGCATTGGCCCATTTTGCAGAAGACATTCTAGTCCTCAGGTTGGTACTGACCGGACCTGAAGGGGAATGTCCATGGGTCAACACAATCACCATCTTCTCAAGAACTTGTGCACGCTCGGCGATGAACTTGAGGAAGTCAAGCTCGCTTGTTGTCCCTCGGAACTCACGGAGAACCACCTTCTTGATGTGCCGCTGAACACATTCAATGGGACCTGCCTCCTTCCAGAACTTGAGATTTAGTTTGCCGGTGCCAGCTGCTTGAGGTCCCCAGAATTTGAAGTCATCGTTCTCGGACTGCAGGTAGATAGATCAGATCACATAGGTCATAACCGATAATGGATTAGCAGTCTTTTTTTTTTTTTTTTTTTTGGAATAATCATGGATTAGCAGTCTCATAAACCGGTAATGGATTAGCAGTCTCATTTGACACAAGTACATATTCAGTTCAAATTTTACCTGGATGTAGAGTGTCTCGACGTTGGGAAAGCATCTGAGGAAACTAGGTAACATCCTAGCTTCAATTCGGGTTCCAAGTTTCACCTGAATTGCCAGCATCTGGACACTTGGGACAGTGGTGTTTGGGCTTGCCTTTGTCTCAGCCTGTAAATGATACAATTTGAGGTTGCATGGAATTGAAAGAAGAAACTAAGATCACACATTGCCCTACAGCCTTGCCATATAAAAACCAAAACCACATTCACAATCAGTAAGCAAATGAAAATGATGCTTCCCACCTTGATGATGGTGTTCCCAATCTCTAGTTGGTGCATTCCAGGTACCAAGAATCCCAGGAAGCGCAGCTTCGGAGCATGGCCAATCTTGATCTTGGAGGACATGTTGGTGAGACCGCCGCCACCCCAAGCTTCCCAAAGCAAGAGCCTTTCCAGGCGTGGGGCGTTCACCACTGTGATTTCTGGCGCAATACACTCGCATACCTCCACCAACCGTAGGCTGTGGCTCCGAACGTGGAGGCAAACTGGCCACCGGCTTCCGGTCATCAGGAGCTTCTCCAGGACGGGACATCTGTTCAGCAAGAAGGCGAGGTCCTGTTCGGTCATGATGATGGAGAAGAGACCGAGCTCCCGGAGGTAGGGGAATGCGACGGTGGGAGGGACGGCGTTGGTCGCCGGAAAACTCCAGAAGCTGATGTAGAGTTTTGTGAGAGAGGTGCATCTGAATAGCGTGGCAGGGAGATCCACGATAGAGTGGAAGTTTGTTGTGCGGTTGAGAAAAATGAGTTCTTGGACGCCCTTGGCGGCTAGGTGCTGGAGCCAGAGCGCGAGCTCGTCCGGATGCGTCTCCATCCGGGTGCCGGTGAGGTAGACGCAGCGGAAGGGACCTGGGTGCACGGCGAGGACGGTGGACACCGCGTCGGCGAGGCCGCGCGTGGCGCCGAAGAGGTCGCGCGGATCGGTGCTGAGGCGGAACGGGCGGCTGCGGCCGGTCCCCGTGGAGGCGCCGGGGAGGAGGTGGGCGTCGACGAGGACGAGCGGCGTCGTGTGCCAGACGCGGCGCCATCGCGTGGAGAGGACGGCAGTGCGCGCGGCGTCCTTGACGGGGAGGCGGGAGACGATGTCGCGGAGGATCACGCCGGGGAGGAAGCTGATGCGGTCGACCCCGTCGCGAGCGCGCGCGGGGACGAGGCCGGAGAGGGGGCGGCGGTGGCGGCGGGCGGGCGGGGCATGTTGGTTAAGGCGGCCTTCGTCATATCCAGCATGGTTCCGTCCATCATAAAGAGATCCAAACTGCTGACTAGCATCTCTGCAATGTCCTCCATGGCGACGCGGCCGCCAGCGCCGGAGCGGAGGCGGAATTTGTCGTCGCGGCGGCGAGGGTTTTGGTCGGTGTGTGGTGTGTCTGGGACGTGTGAGTGGGGGAGGGGAGTGGGCCGGGAGTGGGGAATTGTGGGTTTTGTAGCTGGTCGGCGCGGAGGCTCTGCCGGCTTGGGATAGGGGACCTTTTTCCTTTCGCAAATGGCGAGCAAGATTCAACAAATGCAATGTTTCTATAACATAACATTGCCACGAAAGATAATTTAACGTTTTTAGATACTTTTGTGTTTGTGTGGCATGACACATCATCTGGACAGCGTGGCAGGTACACGCTTATGATATCCAAATATCCACGTGATCTTTCACAATATGCATAAAGTAGTTTCCTTTAAGTTTATCAACCTCAAACAGCATTTCTTCCCATATAAATGGTGTCTCTTGTCAACAGTTAGTAACTAGGATTATCAAAAGGGCATTGTCCTATGAATGGTGTCTCTTGTCAACAGATACTCATCTCGTTAATTATTGCATAACGATGTAATTAGTTTTAAAATTAGCTCATATACTATCCCTTAGGATGGAAGATGGTATACACGGACTAGTCCTTCGGATGCGTCCTGCAGGAGCTTCTTGCGTGTTCTCCGACGTGGATGGAGTGGGTGGAGCTTGCCGGGAGAAAGAGAAGAGAAGCAACTGGACGTTCTGCTGCCACTGGCTAGTACTTCTGCACTGCACCTTGCCATCGAGTGATTGCGCTCTTTGGTGCTCTCTGGTGGAACCGGTACCCAAATATGGAATGTTTGAGTTGACCCAAAACCTCAAGTAGGGTAAACCAAATGTGATCCACTTGCATGCGGCATGCCTACTGATCGCATCAAGCTGTAACCGGTGGGTGCAGTCGTGTAGGTCTTTTATACGCAGTTAGGCTATCCGCACTTGTGGTACTCTAAATTTATCCTCTAAAAGGTCTAGTCATCTGAATTCTCTCCTTTATACTCAATTCTTCCGCACTCATCCATCCTCTATATCATCTTCTATTCATTATGGGACCCATTTGTCACTTTATCTAAATATATCTGACATCTTGTTTTGAAGGATTTATTGAAACAAATTTAATGGTGCAATCGAAATTTAATTTGGGTTTGTGAGTTATAACATTGTTTTCTAATTGAAAAAGTGGGGCCCGCGTTTGATTCTTCCCATGCATGTGCGCTCTCCTACTCAGTGCTCGGGCGTGGGTGCATGGTGGGGCCGCGACGTACAAACTGCTACACCGCGCTATGGCTAGCGGGTGGAATTCGATAGCGTGTCTGGTACCGGGTGCCGCTGCAGCAATTTTTTACGCAAAAGCTTTCGCTATCTATTTAGCAGAATGTTTTAGCGCACCCCGTGCAGATAGTCTTATGCAACAAGACCCACACGTGTACTTGGTTATATTCTCCTGATTTACAATCTTCTCCCTCCATTCAAATTATAAATCATTCTAAAAATCTTGAAGAAACAAACATTTTTAAGTTTAACTAAAATTATAAAAAAGTACAAATCTTTATGACATCAAATAGATATATGATAAAAATATAACTAATAAAAAATCTAATGATACTTAGTTGGTATCATAAATATTATTATTTTATAATATAAATTTAGTCAAACTTGAAAAACTTCAACTCTCTAAGATTTTTGGAATAACTTATAATTTAGAATGGAGGGAGTATCAGTTATGTCACAACCTTTTCCATAATATAATCTTTCCAGCGGATCACATTACCATTCACTTATTCAGAAAAAGAGAAGCATCGATTAGTCATTACAAGTGTGATTGTCCGGCCACAATCCACACAATATTAGCATCAGGTATGAGCTAAAAGCAAGATAGGTAGCAAGGCTCCAGCTAAGTCGATGGACAAGTAACGTCAGGGGAGAAGATGTATGTCATCGGAGCCCAATGGACGAGAACGGAAGGAATTCCTTACAGCTGCTACATGGTATGACCAACTCTAATCAATAGTAAGCAGGGGCCGCAGGGTAGTATTTACACCAAAAATCCTCTTCACACTTCAGAACTCTATCTGTTGTCGATCACGTTCTCCAGCTCCTACACATAATCAAACTCATCACAAAATGGATAAAGACAATTATTATGTACCTAGATGAGCAATTAACGAGTAGTTCAGTTGAAATTTTATGCTGAATAATGAAACCAAACAAAAGGTGAGTTTGGCAAACCTACATTAAACACAAAGCAACCAAGGGCAACGGAAGACTGTCACGAGAGTCAAAAGAATCTACTGGGGCAGCATCTGTTGAAGAGAACACTTTGTACAGTTCAGCCAGCAGGCGATCACCCCTAGGAAACCTGAAGTTGCTGGCTGGCGAATGTCACTTTCTCTTCTTTGTAATGACCTCAGGAACTCCTCTGAGCTCAGGTTACCATCACAGTTAGCATCAAACACATGGAAAATTATGTCCACTACTTTGTCAGTCAAGTCCACTCCACAAACCTATAAAGCAAAGAGTAGAAGTAAATCAGAGAACAGATCTAAGATTTGTGAATTGGAGCGTGCCAACTATAAACAAACTGGGCTAGTGGACTAGGGCAGAACACTACATAATGAGAGAAATGTGAAACCCAGTGCTTCTGCTAAGAAAACCTGGAAGAATATATTCAATTGGTAATAGCTAATTCACACTACACAGGGCAGGTGTAGAAGACCTTACATGTGATGCGGCACGTTTTAGATCTTGCTTCGTCAACAATCCATTTACTTTGCCATAGCTGAAGATAGCCATTGAAAATGGTTCCAACTTTCTTCGAAGATCAGCAAATGCCTTGAATTCCTGAAATTACAGATGTATTTTGAAATCGAACAGATGGTGAACCCAAGAACAATGATGATTGATGAGGGATAGCTAATAGTCCAACCTCAAAGGTAATTCGCAGATCCTTGAGGTCAGGATTGTCATCCAAATCATCGACTCTATCCAGTAATCTGTCTATGTAATTCATATCGGCAGAAGCAACCATGGACAACGCAAAGTCCTTCACAGGTATTGTGTTGGATGATTTCACATCGTAGTGACTAAACTCCAAGCGGACAATCTGCAGAAGATTCAACCAGGGGGCAAAAACAGAGTTAAAAATTTCTCGTGAATGGACTAGGCAAAATGATAGAGGGAGGAGGGGGGTACCACTTAGGCTTGTGGTGCTAAGAAAAAAATCATGCTTTCACCGAATCCTTTAACAAGGATGGTCAAGAGGTAGAATACAATGGAAATAATCACTATCTACACCAATACATAATGAGATGCACTTGTACAGTAACAAGAGGTAGATACAATGGAAATAATCACTATCTACAGGAATACATAATGAGATGCACTTGTACAGTAAAAACATGTGAAAGGGCCTCTAGCTGAGTTGGTTAGATGGCTTGAGAGTACCAATCTTCAGGTCCAGAGTTCGACTCCAGGGAGCAAAATTTTCAGATTAGAGCTAAAAAATCCTCTCGTCTGTCTCACATCAAAGCCTGGGTCTAAGGTACCATTGTGTATGGGTAGGGCAAGGGGGGTTTGGAGTTTTCTCGACCTGCATGAGAAGGTCGTCTTTATAGTGAAATGCCCAGGGGCTGTCTTATCAAAGTTCAGTTTCTCCAAGGCACAAACTATATAGTTTCAAAACAAGGAGGCTGTATTACCCCCTGCGGGTTGAGGTTTTTTTTTTTTAACTTTTACCTTATCAAAGCTCAGTTTCTCCAAGACAAACGCACTATGCGTTCAAAATCTGGAATGAATTGGAATTTGGTAGCGCAAGCTCGTCCCTTATTTTTCTACATTCCAGAATTTGCAGCCTTTTCCATGTACAAATAATTTGTTTCCGATTCTGCACAAGTTGCTTCTTTATAGAGAGTATATAAAACCAAATACAACTCTATACGAATTAATTGCAAACTTATATATAGCATAGTCATGCTCATCAACATTCTAGAAAATATTACTATTTGTGACACATGATCTTCCTTTATGAAATGAACAGATTGTTTGGAGCTCTGAAGAAATAAATAAGCAAATTATCACAAATGTAGTTGATTGATAAAACTCGTTATTTGGCTTTACACTAAGTCTCTCAATAGTTAAAATATCAATAGAAACGTTATCTAGATTGATAATATATTAATGAACAAAAAATGGAAAAGAAAAAAAATCACCTCATCATGCAATTGCTTCAAAAAACTAGAGAACTTATCATAGTGTAGATGTTCATTCCCATCCTTGCCAAAGAAGTACTCGACCAGTCCACCATTTTCCACTGGCTGACCAACCTTACGTCCAAAGCGTAAACCATCCCTGTGGGCAGCTCCTTGTCTATTATAGGATCGCATCAGTGTCATCACTTTCCTAAATTCGTCTTTGTCAATTTCCCTGTGATGAAGACATAGTAGCAAGTGAGAATAAAGAATAAACAGATAAACAACTTGTCAAATTTGATCATACCCTTGATAACATCTGAGATGATTGGGCATGCTCAAAACACACATTTTTTTTCTGGATGACAAACTGTACATGAATTGCCAAATGTAAACAACATGCAAGCATGCAGAACAGATAATAGAGTTTAAAAAGGTTCCTCCTGAAAAGTCCACACCAAAATGAAAAGCGCATAATTTTAATAGATTCAGAAAAAAAAGAGAGTAAAGTTCGAAGGGATCAAACAATGCAGAAGTCAAAACTAGCTATGTCGGATATTTCTTTTACTCTACCTGATTTTCATCCAGAACTATGATATTCACAGTTTTTAATTGGTATACTTGCTCTGTAAGAGTAAAGTCTTGCATTAACTGTCCAATGCAACAACTCACGTATAACCTGGATTCCTTAGTTAAAATGGATATTAGATTTGTTATGAAATGTTGTGATAAAAATTTGGGGTTAGGGTGGAGGGCTTTGGAGGTTTGATCTTTGTTAAGATCTGGTGTTTCCTTTGAAGGAGGCACCATTGTACCAGTAGGGACACATCAGGAGTTCTATATGCCAAATGTTATCAAGTGCTGTCAAAAGAAACATGGGATTGCATTTTTCCCTGCAAGAACGTACATATGACCATAGTCATCTGACACCAGTATTTCCATACAAGATACAACTAGTCAAAGATATTCCAGACTAAAATATGTAAGTGAGCATGCTTGCAACAATTAAATGGTTCAGAGCTAATTAAATTAAAATAAGAAAAGAAGGACCAGATGCTGAGATGCACAAAGAAGCCTCTAAAGAATATGAATGGGATCCAGTAGCTGGAAGATAACATACCCACTGTGGTCAAGGTCAAACATCTTAAAAGCCACATTGAAGCTTGATTCAGGGATGCTAAGTAATGTTACAAAGAAGATATACCTGCATGAGGCAACATTAAAAATTAATAAATGACACATATGGCTTACGAAAATCAAGTAAATAGTACATAAAGGCATGCAACACTAATAGCATAGTGGTACTGATAAAGATAGCTAGATACCTAAATGTGTCAATGTCATCCCTACGCATGCATATGATGTTATAACAGCGTCTATATATATGACAATATATGCCTACAGTAGATTCTCTTAACTATTTCATTGCATAAAGATAATTAGACAGAACAGAGAGAAATTGCCAATACGATACAGATATAATATATGGCAGAGCAAAAGGCAAACAATCGTCTTGATTGAAGTCACAACCCACTTACTCAGAAAATGAGATGACTCCATCACCATTTGTGTCGAATAGCATGAAAAAGTCAGATGGGGCACATTGTAGCTCGCCAGGGTGGCGCTCCCCCCTCAATCTTCCTCCCTTGACAAGTTTGGACTCGGATGGGGGGAAAACGGGAACAACCGCCCTCATCAGATCGGTAGGTAACATGTACATCTCACCCTCCGGGCTGTGGACGGATGCGAAGTACTCAAAGATCTAGCAGAAGCAGCACAAGAATTTGAATGGGAAAATTATGACCATATGACGTGGAATGGTTATTCTGAATATGGAATGCCACGTTGAATCTGTTCGGCTGGCTGGCTGGCTGGTTGCTGCTGCTCGGCTGGTCCGTGCTCTCACAAAAGCACTGTACCAGAAGCCAGCACCAGCAGTACCAGCAGCCAGCACCAGCTGCGGAACACGTTGATTACCTTCTCTGGAGGGCTGCGCGTCCTAATCCTCTTCTCGTACTTGAAGAACACCCTTCGGCGATATGAATCTACAAGACGATGGTAACCAAATTATCATGCCGTTTCTACCAACTATGACCGAATTAACTTAAATCTATAATATGCATGGCTACAAATGCTTGTCAAACGAGCATTTCTCGTGCAACGATAGATAGCCACAGATCCACAGGCTCGGGCGCATCACATTTTATTTTATTCATTCAAAACATAACGCAGACGTGCTAATCCATTGCATAGACGTACGGGTTCAACCAAAGGGTGCCCACCTCCGAACAGGAACCTGCCCTCCCGCTCCCCGGCGGCTCCGACACCGCCAAAGACAGCGGGGAAGGCGCTGTTGCCTCCGCCGCCTGCGGCGGCGGCATCCTCCGCCTGGCTGGAGTCCGCGAGCGGCTGCGGGTTCGAGGACAGCATCCAGATCCCCAGCCCCGAGCCGGCGGCCACCGACACCGCCGCGAAAGCCATAGAGTCGCCGCACGGCCCCGGACCCCGGCCTCGGCAGCGGCCGTGGAGAAGGCGCGGGCGCGGGAGGGCCCCAGCCGCCCGACGGCGGACCGGAGGCGCGTTAATGCGGCAGCCATGGATCTCGGGGGCTAGCGGCTTCGATTCGCCGAGGACGGAACGGAAGGAAGGGAGGAGGGAAGCGGCGACGCGGGGGCGCACGGGCGGACGTTGGGCGGAGCTTTGCTGGAATGCGAGGGAGGGATCAGAGAAGGAAGGAATAGGCGATTAGCTGGCCGGCTTTGTTGGGCTTCCTTTTTTTTTGTGCCGTGGAGAGACGAGACCACCGGCCGAGGCCCTGCCCGGCTTTGTAGGCAGCCAATATGCATGCGAAAAAAATGTTATTTTTCAATTTTCCTTTGTTTACATGCTATTCCAAAATTACGGTTCGTGTATGGCAGTGGCAGTGGCGGTGACATCGAGTATTTCATCGATAATTAAACCACGGACTTCGGTAAAGACCTTTTGGCAAAAACCTTGCTAACTCCACCTAGTTTACGCTGACAGAAAAGATTATTGTCGTTGGTTCGATTTTTTGGATTCACATCGACGTATGCCAGTAGTATTTAAAGGAAAAAAAATATTATAACAGGGTTTGCGCTCTTTGTTGTCTCAGCCTCTTTGGATTTTTCCCACAAAGCCACAACGAAAATAGAAAGCTGCTCAAAGAACATCTATAATGCTTCCGAAGGATTATTCAAGAAAGTCCAATTAAAATATGAATGAATACACAGCATGTACTAGTCTACTTTGTCTAAAGTTTGACCTTGAACAAAAAACTTAACGTATCCATATCTACAACTGTATACTAGCTTACAACATCCTTCTTGTTTGAAACTATTATTGTGCTAAAATAATCGATACAATGTTTAGCATGGAAAATGGCTCCAGACAAAAAAAAAAAAGCACCGTGAGCTATAGTCATCCAACTCGTATAAAAAAAGTTCTTTTTTAAATGAGTTGTGCAGAAAGGGAATTCCTACCTATTGATTAACCTCAACTTCCCTTTTTTTTCTCGAAGCAATGGGTGGGAGGAGTTTCTCCACATTTTTATTCGGAAAAGAAGTTATTATTAAAAGAAACTTAAAATATTTTTTTATAAAAAGTGAGCAGTAAGCAAAAGGGCCCAAATAGGAAAGGCCCATGTAACCTCTCAAAAGAAAAGAACAAAGGCCCACAGAACACGCATACATATTAACCAGGCGGACTAGTAGGGTTTTGGTTTGGGCACGCCTTCTATCCTCGCGCCGCCGCCTACGCCGTTCGGCGCTGCCCGTTAGTCCTCTCGAACATCAACCATGGCGGAGCAGGTGAGTTGCGTCCGTGGACTGCACGACGAGCTATGCATTTGTTGTATTTCGATAAGTCCGACTGTCCGAGTGGGCAATTGCCCTCTCGCAGAGTTCTTTTCGCCCAATCTGCTATGGTGTCTTGCTTGTAAGTCTTGTCGACACATTTAGATCTAGTGCTGTTCTGTCGAGGTCATGTTTACTTGTGACGTCTCGTTCACTGAAATTCTATTGATCAAGTGGTATGGTTTGATTCAATTTCGTCATTTGCGTCGACTTGTTCAATCCTGATATATGAAATGGATATGTGTAACTTCTTTCCTCGCTGATGGATTCAATCGTGATGCTCTGAATAGATGTAGATAAATATTCAGTCGAGCACCATATCTATGTGGATCAGTCAAGCTCTTAACTACTTAGCACAAGTGGATTGCTATTGTTCTGTTACCATTACAATTTATCAACTTGTCACCATTTTATCTGTAATAAAAATTAGACACATATCTGGTTTTGCAGACAGAGAAGGCTTTCCTCAAGCAACCTAAGGTGTTCCTCTGGTAAGAGAAAGCAGTGTTCTTCTTTGTAAATTGGTTCGTGGTATTTTGTTGTGTAACAAACTACTAATCATGGTTTCATTTGTATAATTGCAGCTCGAAGAAGGCCGCCAAGGGAAATAAGCCTGGCAAGGGGGGCAACAGGTTCTGGAAGAACATTGGCCTTGGTTTCAAGACTCCCAGGGAAGCCATCGAAGGTTTGTCCTGGAGCCTCACTTGTCCAACAATCTCTCATTTCAGAGCTCCCTAATTTGATGTTACTTGTTTAATGCAATTTACACATGAGCTCGTAGTGTTCATCGATTCATCACTTTTATAAGAGACCAGCAGAGAATCCACAACTACATCAAATCCTGTGATTTTATCTGTTATAAGTGTACCCTATTTAAGCTATCCGTCACTCAACTGTTCGGGCAACACTTGGACTGTACTGAAATAGAAAACATTAGCAAGCATATAGTAATGCTGCTACTATTTTTTTGTGTTATTTTGTTCATATATTGCAAGGAGTGTCTGGTTCTCTTGATGCCCATTTACAATTTTACATCAACACTATGCTATGTCCTTTGTATCCAACCTGAAGGTGTGACAGTTTGTCTTTTAGTTACTCTTTGACTATCTTTACACACGTGCTTCTTTATCTACCAGATTCTTTATGAACATTCTTGCTCCCTTAAACTAGATTGTTTGCTATCAATTGTCAACAAATATTAGAAACATGATGGCTCTTTTTTTTTCATTGCCTTTAGTCAGAATTGCTTATGCAGCTCTGCTATACTTTGTCCAGTGCAGAAACTCTGTAAACTTCGAGACTTAAATTTGCTTTTCATTTGCCTTGTACTGCAGGAACCTACATTGATAAGAAGTGCCCGTTCACTGGCACTGTGTCAATTAGAGGCCGCATCATTGCTGGAACATGCCATAGTGCTAAGATGAACAGGACTATCATTGTTCGCAGGAACTACCTTCACTTCGTCAAAAAATATCAAAGGTCTGTGAGTAT
Organism: Chrysopogon serrulatus; assembly: GCA_015844335.1. NCBI lineage: Eukaryota > Viridiplantae > Streptophyta > Magnoliopsida > Poales > Poaceae > Chrysopogon > Chrysopogon serrulatus. Next base: position 320,772 of record JADLZL010003513.1, on the reverse strand, counting down.
TCTTTGTTGGTTTTCAGACTTATATTAGATTAATTCATCATACTAACTGTAATTCTGGTATTCCTGTTTAGGTATGAGAAGAGGCACTCTAACATTCCTGCCCACATTTCCCCTTGCTTCCGTGTGAAGGAAGGAGATCATGTGATCATTGGCCAGTGCAGGTAAAAACAGTTCTGATTATTTTGAAGCTTGGTCTTTCCAGAACTTATCTCCAATTGCACCACTTTTCCCATTACGGTTATGGCATTACTAAGATACTAGATTTTCTGCTGTGCCAAATAGCAGCTCGATGCCACTCTGAACTCTTAAAAAATCGCTGTTGTGCCATGTGCCTATGCAGGCCGCTGTCCAAGACGGTGAGGTTTAATGTGCTGAAGGTGATCCCTGCCGGGTCAAAGAGTGGTGCAGTGAAGAAGGCATTCACTGCTGCCTGAGGAAGAGGAATACATCAAAGATTCTGAAAGCTATAGACAATAGATCGTGAGAAGATTCTGAAAGTTATAGGTCATGAGATTTTGATATCGTTTTCTGTATGCCATCTGTACTAGGATTTTTTGACTCAGAATTTTTGCGAAGTTAAAAGTCAAATGTGCTGAATTCGGCGATATTTGCCCAGAGGAAATCTCGTTGTTTCAGTTGGACGATCATCTTTGTGCATTTACAGGTGAAAACATCTCTTGATGGTTGTGATTACGTGGGTTCTTCTCAGAGTGCCGACTCCGAGAGGTCTATGCCTAATTTGTATGGATGAATGAATGGGTGATGGATTATTGGATCCCATTCTCATACATCCAGACACCATGCAGAATACATTTTATTGTCGATATGTCATGTATCAATTGTCGAATTTGAAAGAATTCAGCAATAAAATAAAGAATGAATATAAGCGTGCTGTTTTGCTGCTGACGCCAGATGCCTAGATGCATGCCAAGTCCGCTTGGGTCTTGTCTCGGTCTCGGGAGCTATGGGGCGCAGCTCTTGTGCCGTGACCCCTGGCCTGGATGAGTGCTCGCATCTTATTACACCCTCCTTGAGACCTTGACGGCTTGACCTCTCACAATCCGAGTATGCAAGCGGTGAACTGCGGCGCGGCATTGCTGCATCCAGGACTCAATCTCAACGTACAAGAAATCCAGAGGACCGCCCTTCCTTCTCCAATGCAGAGTACTTTTTCCATCTCACAAATTATAAGATGTTTAATTTTTTTTATCTTAAGTTTGATCATTCATCTTATTTAAAAAATTTTACATAAACATAGCTAAATTTAAATTATTTTTGAAGAAATAACCACGATAAAATAAATGACATTTTGTTAAAAAAATTAAATAACATGAATGGCTAAGTTAAATGTTTTATAATTTATCTATACCTAATATTTAAAAGGGAGAGGTTTCTCCCCCCAGATTTTCGTCCGGCCCATTCATTGTTTTTCCGTCCGGCCCAGCCCATTCGTTCCGTTCACACAGCTTTCTCATTCGCGACATTCGTCCGGCCCAGCCCACGCTCCCCTCTGGGCGGCGTTAACCCTAACTCAGACAAACTACACCCGTGCCTTCCGCGGCGAGTGACGACGGCGGCGGCCCGTGCGTGCAACCAGCGCACGACGGCGGCAGCATCCAGCGCGGCCGCAAGCTCGGCGGCGGCGGCATCCCGCCTGCAAGACGCCGGCGGCGGCGGGTCCCGCCTTGGCTGCGGCGCGGCAGCGGCAGCGGCTCAGCCCACTCTCGCCTCCCCTACCCGGACCACGGACACGAGGGTCAAGCCGCCGCCCCTCTTCTTCGCCCCCCACCTCTCCCGGCCTCGCCTCCCTTCCACGGGCAGCGTCGGCGTGCGGCGTGCTCCGTTCGCCGTACCCGTGCCCGCACGCACGCCGCCGCCACGGAGGCTCCGCCCGCCGTCGTACCTCGCCACCGCGTTGCCGCTGGTGCGGTCGAGGCCGCTGGTGCCGGTGGCACAAGCGCCCCGCAGCGGCCCCCAAGCCCACCTGTCTCTCCCTTCCTTGCTCGGTCTCTCCCGTTCGGGAGGCACGGCGCGGCGCGCCGCCGCCCATCTTTCCCTCGCCCACTCGGTCTCTCCCACACGCCGTGTCGCGCCAGTCTCTCCCTCCCCGCTCCGTCTCCCACACACGGGGCACGGCTTCCCAGTCCCTACCTCCCTCATCTCTCTCGCACGGCATCGGCGTCGGAGAGCGGGCGGCTGGCGGCTGCGCCTTCACGCGCGCTTGCGTGGAGCCTGGGCATCCCCAGCTGGCCAGCAGCCGGCGTGGTGCCTACGGCCCGAGTTTGCGACTCATGGTGGCGGCGATTGGGTGGGCTCCCTCGAGCAGCGCCGGGACTCCCGTTGCTCTGTGTTGGTGACGAAATTGGAATTGGAAGTGAGAACGAAATCAGCTTGGATTAAGGATGTCCATGATACGTTCGAATTCAGGTTTCTATCCTCCCGCTCCACTTCCAAACTTTCCCTCTTATATATTGTAGCCCACGATTCTTCTTGTCAAAACATCAATATTGTTAGCAGCGATGTTCAACAAACGCAGAGATTGGAAGAAGAGCACAGGCATTCCAAACACGATTTTGAGCTTGCTACTGTTAAGCAAGGTCCGTGGCTTTTTTTCTCTGAATTTTTCTACCTCTTTTACCTTGGGCGTCATATTTTTCTAGATTGGGTTGTTGTGTTAGGGGAATTCATGAGCTGGCGGTCCTCTCGTCCACGCGCAGCGCCACCAGTCCTCCCATCCATGAGGGCCGAGGATGACAGTCCTCTGTCGGGGCACGAGGGGCTAAGGAGCTCGAAGCGAGGAAGAATGGAGCGCGGCTGCGTCAACCGGATGGAGCGAAGGCAGAATCACCGGTCGGAGCTGGCGGATCGCGGACCTCCGTCGAGCGGCCGAGAAGAAAAAAACTGTCATGGCGCGGGCACTGGTCTCCTACGGCAGCGGAGGTGCTGCCACAGAGGAGCCAACCAGCCACCAGCTCGGATCGGGACACCAGCTCAGATCGGAAAAAAATTCCATGGTAAGTTCGACATGAACTCCATAATGTGTTCGATACAGGTTTCTCTCTTTTGCCTTTTTTTGCTCTTATATAATAGCCAATGAATCTTTCTTGTTAAAACAAGTTTAATCATTGTTGACAGCGAAGTCTCTGAATTCCCAACTCGACCTTGCCAGGGAATCGAAGGCAATGCGACGACAAGCACAAGCAAGCATCCATAGGGGAGTTTTCGAGAGAGAACAGGTAATTTTGTTCTGTGCCTTTCATCTTTTATTGTGGATCTTTACTGGGTTTTGGAATTGTCATTATGAGTGATTAGCCAATGAATTTGTATCTGTTTTTGGTTTTTCTTCAAAGGTTTGTTGTTTGTGCAGAGCGAACTGGTTGTCGAGTATTGCAGCGAGAGGGTTAAATAGTTGTGTGGACGTTGGAACTGCCTTGATGAGCCCATGGATGAGGAGGCCACTCGACTAAATAATATGTACAGAGAAAAGGTATCGTTATGAACCTTGCATATGGTCTCTGAATATTTATTGCTCGAAAGCATGCTCCCTGAGCACATGTTATCCTTAGCTTAATATCTATGTGAATTTGAATGTTTATCATCTTTTGGCTCTTAGATGTGTTTCTTAGTCCTTCACCAATGCTTCCCAGCATGCTGCATAAAGAGTCTATGACTCCATGTTTGGTGATGCTTTTTTATTAGCTTTACAATCACTGCTGTGGCCATATGGAAGTTTTCTTTGCCTAACCTAATAATTCATCTAACTATCAATTAGGTGCTAATAATCCATTATCTGAAAGTTGCCAATTTAATTAATTGTGTTTTTTTATGGTTCTATATTTCTATAGCAGGCTCACGAATCACATTGGAGAATGGGATTGCCATATGCCTCAACTTGCTATTCCAACAGCAGCGTTCCACCATGCCTCTCTTTTTAGAGATGGCCTCATGGCAAGCAGCACAAGAGTGTGTTTCCATTTTCATATTCATATTTAGTTATTCTGTAATGTTCTTCTTTTATGAGTCATCATCATATAACTGGAAGACCCAAGAAGAATCAAGGCAAAGTTTCTGAACTACATCCTGCTGAATAACCATGCTTGTAGATTATCTTTAATTCCTCTTCCTGAAATCCATTAGGAAGGCAGCCCTTCAAAAGAAATATTTGCACATTATGTATTAGGATAATATTTTGAGTTCTGTTCTGGGCATGCAATAGCCAATAGGTGACTGACTGATTGATAATATACAAGGATCTAAAGTTGTAGCTTCAGAAAAGAGAGGGAGATGGAGAGGGAGAGAAGGGCCATGTATCCTATCTTCTCGAAAAAGAGCCGGATCATGGATCAGACCAAAGTTATTAAACTCTAATCTTTTTTGAGAAAAAAAAGTTAACTATAATCTCATCTCTGATGGCCTATGATTGTTTGCCAGTGACGAGTTCCTACACTAGCAGTAAATTAACAATCTGATTTTTAATTTATTACTAGCAGTCAATAACTATGTTGTAAACTTTGTTCAGTAATCCAACAACACTTAAAGATTTGTAGAGAAAGCTGTGTCTGGATGGCCCTCTATCACTGGACTGCCACTGGATGCACCGCATTCTGCATAAGGTACTTATGGTGCTTATATATGCTTTTGTATAATCATTGCATCAATCACTGCGAAACAGGTAAGTGTTGAGTTGGATTGGAGATCTGGAGCTTTTGTTTCACCCTGAATGTGCCAATATTTGGTTTTATAGGAAATTACTTTGCCTTTCCAACAAAATAAAACAAACCCAAATGAAAAGGTTAATCTATTTGCATCAGATTCACATTAGCTCTACTATTTATTACTCACTCATAGGAAACAGCTGGGTTCAATGTCTCTAGCAAGCAATGAAAAATGTCAGTTCAACCTTAGTGCAATCTCTGTCCAAGCTGAGCCTTCTAGCTTCTTGAGATGGTGGTATGTCTAGGCTATAGAAGTTGAGATGATTCTGGTCAGTACATTTATCTCATCTTCTTTCAAGTAGACTATCAATGATTTGGGAAATTTATTTACCTTTCTTTCATCTTACCTCCGTGATGAATATAGACATACATTTTGATCCTCTTTTCTCATGTATAAAAGTGATAGTATTCCTATTTTAGTCATGTATAATTGTATAAAAGTGAATAGCATTTGCCATAGTAATGCACGACCAGTTCAGTTTTCTTGAATTTTATTAGACTTAGAGCGAGCAGTATGCATTTGAGCAGGAAATTTCTGATGGATGAAAGTCAATCATGTCTCCATTCATAACTACTGTAATTAGCCATTAGGAATTGGCAACATGACTTATTTAAATTCTGTCCTGTACAGATTGAGATTGCATATGGAAAAGGAGAGGATTTGGAGAAGCAAAATTGTGTCCTCATGGGAGCAATGTCCGGCCAAGGTGACCAAGACAGAGCCAGACATAGCCATTGAGATCACCATCAGTAGCGAGAAGTATAGGGGCGACAAGTACAGGTGCCTCCATTTATCCTTGGTGAAGAAATCAAAGATGAATTGGCACTGAACTGGACCAGCACTTGCTCTGTAGTCAGTGCTGATTGTAATTTTTTCCCTTGTACATAAATCCTAGAATAGAATAGCAGATACTCATGCTGAGGCTGTCTTTTTATAAAAAGAAAACTGGACAGCAAGAATAGATGCACTGAAAGTTAATGGCGACTGAAGATTGTTTTTAGTTGTTTTTCCAATTATCTAAATCTTTATTGTTTGATGGTCACATTTGTCAGGGCAGTAGAATGGGAACATCTTGTTATTCTGAAAGAGCTTCTATATTCTGTGTAGAGGATGGCATTCTTCTTATGGAGTTCTGGAATGCTTTTATGTTCTGCTTCATCTAATTTTTGAGATGAACTACCTGTTGTGATTCTTGGCTTATCTATCGTGTTGTGATCTATCTTGCTAGATACAGTAATGCTTCCTGACACTATCTAAATAGTGTGAACTTTTAGTTAAGTTTATGTACTAAGTTTTTGAATCTTCAGATATGTCTGAACTGCTGTCTGTATGGCATGCAGTTTCTAAATATGTTGATTTTTTCATGAAAACTAGATTGCATGCAGTTTCTGAATGTGCTGATTTTTTTCCTCGAAACTGGATGGAATGCAGTTTGTAAATGTGCTGATATATTTTTCCTAAAAACTGGATGGCAAGTTTATGAATGCGCCGAATTTTTTTCCTCAAAAAATGGACTTTGTTGCATGAGCGTCAATGTCTGTATTGCTTGGAGCAACTTCCTAATATGCTCTTTCGCTTCTAGATCGACCAGGTTGTTGTCGTCATCGAACTTCTTAGACAGTTGATGAACCTTGGTGAACATCTTTCTAAGTTGGAAACAATGACAAAGGGAAATAAAATCAATAATTGATAAAATATTCACCTGTAGCAACGCACGGGCATATTTACTAGTATAATTTATTAGGATGGAGGGATTACATAATTGCTGAACTCAATACGTGTCTAGCTATAAACCGGCCATTTTGCCAAGGCCGAGAACGATACAGTGACTCGCTGGAGGCTCTGGGTTTCCGGCGCACACGAGTCCGAAGACACCAGCAGGTCTGTTCCCTCCATGGACAGAGACACAGCCGCCAGCCGGGAAGCAGGAAGCTCCGACGCTAGTAGGCTAAAGGCGATGTCGCGGTCTCGCCGATCAAAATCCTGTTTTGTCACTGTGCTTTATAGTGTTTCAGCCTTGGAGAGCAAGGAAGAATCCCGCCGGATTAGTGACTCGGATATTCTGGAGGACTCTGGAGTGCTCCTGTGGAAACGTGATCTCTCCATGTGAAAGTGATCTTTGTCTCTTGAGGCTCTGTTAGTTCATATAGGAGTATAAGCCAGCTGATGACTAACTAATCATACTAATTTAGATTAATTTTTAGTCCGAGTTGACAACTAATCTTAGCCGATTTAAATAGGTCGTTAGGATTACCTGATTGATCCCTAGCTATTTTTTAGCTATCATATTAGCTTGTTTTAAATTACATATAATAGAACATCATTCCATTCTTCACAATCACACAAGTGAATGCTTATGGCCAACTAGTCATTAAACAAAAGCTATCATATTAGCTGCGGCACAATGTTTTTCTTTGTTTTTTTCGACTTAGGTTAAATGTATCCACTATCTAGCAAGGCAACGCGACTATGTTTGAAGGAACGGGTACAGTGGTGGGACGGACTTTAGCCTCTCTACAGCTACTAGACCCTAGAGCAGTGCCGGCCCTAGAAATTTGAGGGCCCTCTGGCGAACTCATCGTTATGGCCCCTCTAAACCATGTATAAAATCTTATATATATATATATATATATATATATATATATATATATATATATATATATATATATATATATATATATATATATATAGACACTAATTTATTATGTATTCATGTTTGATAATTATTAAGAAATAATGTACACTAAAATAACATTATATTTGAACTTCAAAAAATAATATGATTACCTTAACAAAGAATAAAACTCTATAGTATGGGGTCCTACATACTTGGACTTAGGCCCCCATCCCTTCTGGGCCCTAGGCGTCGCACAACCTGCCTCCCCCCTAGGGCCGGCACTGCCCTAGAGTCTCCCTTAGATACACTTTGAAGACAGACTGAATATGTATAGAGGTTGAAGAGGCGTCTCTAGATATTTTTCTAAATCCGACTGTTGATCTCTCTGTCAAAGAAAACAGATGCAAAAGGGAGGAACTGTTGTCGGTGTCTTCCTACCAAATGGCTGGCTTCGTAGCTGCGGTTCCAGAAATGGTAGCGTTCTCACTTGGAGGTCGACGTTAACCATTACCAAGCACGCTGATTTTCCTAGGAAAATCAAACGGACCATGCATGCAACACGGCATAGATGGTGAGATGTACAGTAAAAGCAGTTACCTTCGCGTACAAGTCTCCACGTATAGACGAGACTGGCCCCGCGCCCTCTCTGGCCGGCCCCCTGGGCAGGCAAGCAGACAAACATCTCGTTAAGCGTTCGAGAGCCCTCCACGTCTTTCGTCTCGCACCAACACCTTATCCTCTTGTGTTCGCTCGCTCAAAATTGAACGACCCCAAAGCCCTCCTCTTCCCCACTCTATAAATCCATCCATCCATTGCAAGCAAAGCAAGCACCTGCAACTGCAACAAGCCAGCGGCATCAATCACCAACCAGATTTGTCAAACAGGGAGAAATGGCGGCGGCGGAGGGGAAGCCGGCGGCGAAGAGCGGCGCCGGTCAGATGACGGTGGTGCGCGGCCTGGACGTGGCGCGGTACATGGGGCGGTGGTACGAGATCGCGTCGTTCCCGTCCTTCTTCCAGCCCCGGGACGGCCGGGACACGCGCGCCACCTACCGGCTGCTGGAGGACGGCGCGACGGTGCACGTGCTCAACGAGACGTGGAGCAAGGGCAAGCGCGACTACATCGAGGGCACCGCCTACAAGGCCGACCCGGCCAGCGACGAGGCCAAGCTCAAGGTCAAGTTCTACCTCCCGCCCTTCCTCCCCGTCATCCCCGTCGTCGGCGACTACTGGGTGCTCTACATCGACGACGACTACCAGTACGCGCTCGTCGGCGAGCCTCGCCGCAAGAACCTCTGGGTATGTAGTGTAATCCTGCCAGTTCTCAGTTAAAAATTTTCTTTCCGAGCAAGACTTTGATTTGCCTACTAAGCGCGCGGCATGCGTGTGCAGATTCTGTGCAGGCAGACGAGCATCGACGAGGAGGTGTACAACCAGCTGGTGGAGAGGGCCAAGGAGGAAGGCTACGACGTGAGCAAGCTGCACAGGACGCCGCAGGACGACCCGCCGCCGGAGAGCGACGCCGCGCCCACCGACACCAAGGGAGTCTGGTGGTTCAAGTCGCTCTTTGGGAAATGATCATCACTGTCCTGTCCATCACCGCATGCCTAGTGCTGCTAGTAGTAGTGTATAATCTGTTTCCCCTCAAAAAGAAAAAAGAGTAGTGTATAGTCTGTGCCGCACGCGGCAAAATAAACGGGTCCTGAGGATTGTTGTTTAGCCGCAGTGATACGTTGTTAGTGTATCTGTCTGTTTGTGTCGATTGTGGTGTTATAAATGCATGTGCTTTGTGGTAATATAAATTTATGGAGTTGAGCTGTAGTGTTTGATTTTACTGGTTAACTAGCATATAGCAGGCGGATGGCTGAAGCAAGCTCACGCTACAGTGCCTTGTTTGCTTATCTTATTCTAGTATTTTTCTCTCACAACAAATGAATCGGTCTGTCTTATCAATCAACTTTTAAGTTGAGTTCAACAATAATCATAGTACAAATGTGAAACTTGGTTAGACATCCGCAACATTCCGTCCAGTGTTCTGTTTTTTCATCAGATCATGAAAGTTATCCAAACGAGACGTCCTTTTTTTTGTTTCCTGAAAAGTAAATCCAAAGGAAATAGTGGGGAAAATGATGAGGAACTAAAAATATCTACAATTGTTTGTCAACTTCTAAAACTAGACAAAATGCCCCCCTTTGACTACACTAAAGCTGTTTATCGTATGATTTTGGCCGATGTGACATGTAAGCCCTAGATGTTATGTTTTCTTAGCCATATAATATTTTATTGAATATTTAAGCCAAGTTTGAAAACCCCAGACTTCAATGTTAGAAATCATAAGTCGTTAACTTTTAAAACTAGATAATATGTCCCCTTTGACTACACTAAAGTTGTTTCTCGTATGGTTTTGATTGATGTGACATGTAAGTACTACAATTTCGGTATAGAATCTCTCTCCATTCAATATCAGTTAAAAATTAATATTTTGAATCTCAAACTCTATTAACTTAAATTAAATATTTAAGCATCAAAACAATTTAAAAAAATGTTCAACTACAAATTCATATATTGGGTTGAGTGATACAACTCTAGTATAGATCATATTAACATCCCAATGATTTAAAAAAATGTAAAACTTTTGTAGTTCAAAATGTTTCAACTTAAAATGAATATTTACACATCTAAAAATCTCAAATAAAAATCTACCAACTACAAAGTTGTAAATCACATTGAGATTACATGTATATAATGTCAACATCTTGAAGTAATTTAAAAGTTCAAAATTTTAAATTTCAAAATCTGATAATTTATAACAAATATTTGGATACCTAACTGATATTAAATAAAATGTTGTCACTTGCAAAGTTGTAGATCACGTTGATCTTTATAATTTCGATACAAAGTTATCTTTTCACATTTCGTATAAAAATTATGAACCTTTTTATATAAAAAGGAGAGACGACATGACATGTGAACCTCACTGCTACATCATCAAAACCATATAAGAAACGGTTTTGAAATGGTCAAAAGGAGTATTTTTCATGTTTTGTCAAAAGTTAAAAGATGTATACTTTCTCTTTTTTTTGAATTTAGATATTTATATTACTCATCCGACCGAGCCAAATCGCTGGTCACCAGACCCTCAAACTTCATGAGGTACGTAATCCCAAGTTAGGGGGGGGATAGAGAAAGCGAGAAAATATGGGTCGAAACCCTTTTTTAATGTTGTTGATGTTAAACATTGGAAATAATGGGCCGTCACTTTAGAAAGGGTTACACAAGTTCTTTGGCTCTTAGCCCATAGTGGGCAACCACTCTGAGATTTGGCCGGGAACAAAGGCCGACCCAACTACTTTCTCCATCATCGAGTCGTGACTCATCATCCTATGGGCCGTCTTTGTTAGGCCGAGAACAAGGTGCACGCTTGCAGTGGCGAAGCCAAGACTTTTGAATAAGGAGGTGTCAAACAATACATGAGATATCATAAATACAATAAATATATACAAGCGTATAATTTCATAGTATTTTACATGTATATTTAGTATTCATAATAAAGATCACAATAATATCATGAAAAAATAGGTAAAAGAGAAATTTTTTGATATATAATTGAATTTTGAGATATATAAATGATTTTTTAACATGATATAAAAAATTTCATTGCTTTCAGGGGGCCAAGGCCCTTGTTGGCCACCCCCTGGCTCCGCCAGTGCACGCTTGCTTGTTCAGAGGGTAAAAAACATTTGTGTGGCAAAGACTTTTATTAGAACATCTATGTTATGATTACAGGAGACTTATGACTAACTAACATAATAAGCACCTCTACAACAGCCCAAATCCAGGCTCAAAAGCTACCAGTGCCGAGGTTCACCGTACCATGGTCTGCAAGGCTCGAGCTGTCTCTTCAAGCGCGGTGGCTGTGGTCACCAGTGCGTTCGGCGCCATGTCTGCCAACGCGTTTGCCGACGGTGAGTGGCATTGATGCAGTGTAGGGTGTGACATTGCTAGAAGAAGCGAAGCCACGGATGCCCATCCGAGGAGGCAGTAGTCTAGGAACGACATCTTGCCTCGCTTCTGTTAACACTGGATTTTGGTAAAGGCCGAGAATATGACAGGTGGGCCAGTACATGGCGGGGCTCGCGAAAAGCAAGTGTTCGGGGAGCATTCGGCAAGCCTCCATTCGGTGACTACGGACAATTCGGCAAGTGTCCCTGCTGTCGGTCGGCGACTGCAGGCGATCGGCAAGCACTCATGCGGTTGGCTATCCTTGAAGGCGGTTGCTCCATTCGGGAAGTAAAAGGTGGCAAGTGAGAAGCCGAATAGAAAGCGAGAAGCGTAACGATCGTGGGGACTCAGGAAGACCATAGCTAAAGGATCGCCATGTTTTTGAGTTACCTTTAATACATTGTGTAATCGTAATCTCGTAGGATTCATGTTATGTCCAGGGTATAAATATAAACCCTTGACCATTGTAAAGGATATTCACAATCAAATCAATACAACCGGCCCCGTGCCAAGTTTTCGAGTCCTTTGTCGTGTCGTCGAGTTCTTCGAGAGGAGCCATCGATCCGTCGACCTCCGTAAGTACCGGCAATCTTGCTATCATGTCTAGTATCATGCGGTGGATTTAGATATTGATGCAAGTAGTCTTGTTTGTCTCGACCGGATGGCCGTGCGGCAGGCGTCTGCTTGACGATCAAGAAGTCTTTGCTTATGCTTTGTTTATCTCGACTAGATGGCCGTGCGGCGGCGTCCCGCTTGATAGCTTAGCGAAGCAAGATAGTTATCGGCTCTATTAGACTTGGCAAGATCTAATAGATTCATTAAGTTATTACGTGTTGCATGCGTTTACATATTTGTAACACTCTTTTGCCCAATCTAGATTGGTTAGTTTCGGCTCTTTACTTTTATAGATCTATTTACCTTCTAACGTTCGTACTCTTTTATTACTATGATAAATAGATCTCATGCTTATGTAGCCGAATTAGATCAATCTAGATTGTTACATGTTGTGGGTTTTTACACGTTAGAAACGTTTAGACTTTGATAGGATTAGGTATCGTGCGGCAGATACAAGTTCTTGATTGATTTACTCGTGATAGCTTGTATGTTCCTTCTTCATGGACCCCGAGTCGGCTGAATTGCCGAGCTTGGTTATGCTTTAACTTGTAGTCAATTTTCACTTGTTCGAACATGTCTTCTCATGCATACGCGTTCGGCAATCAATGCTTTACGCGTTTGGTCTTCATATTAGCCGAATGAATCATATGCATGATTGGCAGACAGCTTCTATAGCTGTATGTCGTCGTAAGTGGCCGAGGGGGCCGTATATACGGAACTATGCGGTCTTATCCGACGCGTTCTGATTTTGTATTTAACAATCTTTTGTCCCTTGTCAGTTTTCAGGACAAACTGATTGGCACGCTTTCGGATCTCCAAACCGTCTGGGCACCCGATTGAAGCCACGCTTTCCGGCTTGCTGTGTGTGAGGCACGGTACATCACGTTTCGTGTCAACACACTTTTTGGCACGCCCAGTGGGACCCCGTTGTTCAAGATGTCTGAAATCAACAACAATCACGTTCTGGATGTGACTTTGGATGAATTGCCCGAGAATTCAAGGGAGTTGGTGCAACAAGCATGCAATCAGTTTCAGCAAAAATGTTTGATGTCCTTCTCCAAGAACAAAAGCAATAAGGTCTTCCAGAAACAATCGTTGCCAAGGGTTCTTCTTCCACATCAATCTGATTACACTGAAGAAGAAGAGGCTCAAAAGGTGCCAGAGTTGGTTCACAAGGCTTTGGGAGAAACTATTATAAATCATAATACAGCCTTCTTGAACACCTTTCGTGCAATCATGGTTAGCACTTTCGGCCCAACGGCTGATAAGTATTTTGAAGAGAATGCAGGACCAATCTGCGGACCAACACTTTTCAATCCACCAAAGTACCAAGAAAAGCCTGCTGGAGATGAGGGAGCATCTAGCTCAAATAAAGGTGAAACAACACCACATGAGAGACAACAGCCTCCTACTTATGGCCAGGTAACATTTGGTACAACCGGAGACATACCCCCATCAGCTTTCAAAGTATCTCCAGCATCAAACAGATTGCAGAGGAATATGTATGGAGATGGATATCAGGAGTTTACTGATTATACCGCTCTGGATGCGTTACCCAATCCAGGGTACAAAAGTGCATCAGGAATACCTTCTGGAAGGCAAACACGTGGAACTCCAAATTCAGACGTCGATCTGATAATGCACAGGATGGCCGATATGATGCGAAGATCGGTTTGGCCTAAAGCCAAAAAATCAGTCTTATTCATACAAGTCTCCTTATCTAGAATGGTATAATAGAGTAGCACTTCCTTCAAGAGTAAAGCCTCCAACAGACTTGACTAAGTTTTCTGGTCAAGATGATACTAGCACCTTGGAGCATATCAGTAGGTACTTGATGCAGCATGGGGAGGCTTCCACAGATGAAGCTTGGAGGATTCGGTATTTCCCTTTATCACTCACAGGGCCAGCCTTTACATGGTTTACCTCATTGCCTGCCCATTCCATTGGTACGTGGGCAGAACTAGAATAGAATTTCCATGCGTACTTCTTCACCAGCACTAATGAAAAGAAGCTGGTCGACCTCATGAGTCTGAGACAGAGAGCTAATGAAACACCGCAGGAGTATCTTCGCAGGTTTAGAGAGACCAAGAACCTTTGCTATTCATTGAACTTACGGATGATCGGTTGCACGGGATGGCGATAGCGAGCATGCGAAACAATGTCGAGAGAGAAGTCGTTCGGCATGGAATTTGATGACCTTGGTCAACTTTCCACAGCGGGCCGGCTGCTATGAGTAATCAAGCTCAGGGGTTCAAAAGAGATAACCGCTTCCAAAAGGGGAATGTTGCCAGTGAAATGTATCAAAGTTTTTGGAAGAAGCGGTGAGAGTATGATGATGATGACGAGATAGTCGCAAATTGAACCCGACTTGGGCAAAGGAGCCTACTCAAATTAGCCGGCGTTGGTTGAGGCAACAAAAAGGAACTTATGACTTTGATGTCTCCAAGTCTGATAAGCTCTTTGATCTGTTAGTAAGGGAAGGACGCATTAAACTGCCAGATGGACATCCTATGCTGCGTCCTAAAGGAGTGAAAGACAAGAAGTATTGTGGTTATCACAACACTAATTCTCACTCCATTAATGATTGCCGAGTGTTCAGAGTGCGGATTCAAAAGGCTATCCAGGAGGGACATCTGAAGTTCGATGGCAAGATGAAGATTGATGGTCAGCCTTTTCCTCAGAATATGATTTCGTTCTCTGTGAATATGGTTTCTGCGGATGATTCTAAAAGTAAAGGCAAGATGAAGGTGTTAACTTCTGACAGAGCAAAGAAGAATGGCACTGTCGACCCTGATCAGCAAATCACAAGCGAAGAGCTGAAATAAAAAGTTCGGTTCAAGAATAGCCGAACCGAAAGAGGGGAAAGTTCCAAGCCTAGGGTAACATCGCTTATTTTGCTGAACAAATGGCAAAGGCAGCAAAAACGGGAATACTATGAAGAACAAAGGTTTATAGAGGAACGCCGGAGATACGAAGAAGAGGTATACCGTAGAGAGCAAGAAGAGCATGCATGCGAGAGAGATGGAGCAGTCTCATTGGGGGTGTTCATTCTTTAAACATTCTTTGGAATGAAGGCTTGAAGTTGCACACTAGAAACAATTGCCCCGAATGCATTGATCGGTATTTCAGTGCAGGTAGTCTCGAGTCAACCGCCGACCGGTCCATGAAAGACTTGGAATGCGGTTTTCAAGACGATCGGCGCCTAAAAATAGACAGTTTTGAAAATCAGCCAAGGAAGAGGTTTGCATATCAACGTTGGACTCATTATAAAGGATACAACGGAGGGGAAGGTCTCCATGAATATATCGGCAAAAAGGACAGTGGTGCCCTCCAGGGCTGAGAAAGAGTCGAAGAGGAGAGTTCGGCGCTTAAGGAACAAAGAACTGAAGCAAGCAGATACTGAGGAGAAACCGATATGGCGCCCTAAGAAGAAACCCGATGAGCATGGACCCTCAGGTGATGCATGTATGGCTTTCTTCCTCCCATCAGAGTTTATAGCTCCTGAAAACCAAGACGTCCAAGAAGAAGTATACTCCGATTTTGATGAGAGTGAGTTTCAAGATTTGATGGCTCAGCTGGTATTGACACAACAGGCAACTTTCGACAAACCGGCCAAATATCGTCACTTGAAGCCACTTTATCTGAAAGGATACGTCAATGGCAAGCCTCTGACTAAAATGTTTGTTGATGGAGGGGCTGCTATCAATATCATGCCATATACTACTTTCAGGAAGCTTGGAATGACGAGTGAAGACTTGTTAAAAACCAACATGGTTCTCAGAGACTTCGCTGGCAATCCTTCTGATACTCGAGGAGCTGTACATGTTGAGTTGATGATTGGATCAAAGACTTTGATCACTACTTTCTTTGTCATTGATGGCAAGGGGGCGTACAGTTTGCTTTTGGGAAGAGACTGGATCCATGCCAATTGTTACATCCCTTCAACCATGCACCAAATTCTTATTCAATGGGTTGGAGATGACATTGAGGTTGTCCACGCTGATGATTCCGTAAGTGTTGCTGCTGCGGAGCCCGCTTATTGGGAATATGATGGCATTGATTGTTTTTCCGGCAAAGTGTGGGGAGAAGGTCCTGTGAATGTCTTCAACGAGGGATCAACAAATGATCCAAGCGATCGGCTCTCACAATAATTTTTAATGGGTAACCCAATCGATGGCAACAAAGGAAAGTTAGGGCATGGTTTTATGTCGGCCGACAAGTTAAAAAGAAATAGATGTTGGTGATGGTACTAAGCCAAGGCCGATGTACATTAGTGCAAGTTTGAATCCGGAGTACAAATCACAGTTGATAGCCCTTTTAAATGAATTCAAAGATTGTTTTGCCTGGGATTATACAGAGATGCCCGGATTGGATCGCTTTATTGTTGAACATCGATTACCTATTAAGTCCGGTTATCGTCCTTACAAATAACCTCCACGAAGGATCTATAAAGAGGAGGTATTGGCCGATGTGAAGAAAGAGATCGAAAGATTGTTGGAAGCAAATTTTATTCGGCCATGCAGGTATGCAGAATGGATTTCAAATATAGTTCCTGTATACAAGAAGAATGGAAAGATGAGGGTATGCATAGACTTTAGAAATCTTAATAAAGCTACTCCGATGGATGGGTACCCAATGCCGGTTGCTGATTTGTTAGTGGACGCAGCGGCCGGATATGAAATCATCAGCTTCATGGATGGAAATGCTGGTTATAACCAGATTTTCATGGCAATAGAAGATATCTCAAAGACAGCCTTTAGGTGCCCTGGGCATATTGGTTTATTTGAATGGATTGTCTTGACATTTGGATTAAAGAATGCCGGTGCAACCTATCAGCGAGCTATGAATTACATCTTTCATGAGTTGATTGGCAAAGTTGTAGAGATTTATATTGATGACGTGGTGGTCAAGTCTAGAAACCATGAAGGGCATTTAGCCGATTTAAGGAAGACTCTGGAGTGTACTAGAAGACATGGTTTGAAAATGAATCCAAATAAATATGCTTTCGGAGTCTCGGCTGGTGAGTTTTTGGGATTTCTTGTCCATAAAGGAGGGATTGAAGTTAAAAAAAAGAGCATGGAGGCAATAGACAAGGTTGTCCCTCCAACTAATCTTACGGAGTTACAATCACTTTGCTTGGCAAGATTAATTTTGTGAGAAGCTTTATATCCAATCTATCAGAAAGGGTCTTGCCTTTTTCTCTACTTTTGAAGCTCAAGAAAGATCAAGAATTCATATGGGGTGACGTACAACAAAAGGCTTTTGATGAAATCAAAAGAATACATAAAGGCGCCACCAGTGCTGGTACCTCCACAACTTGACAAGCCTTTCAAGTTGTACGTGGCGACCGATAGTCTAACAATAGGATCGGCCCTCATACAAGAGTTTGAAGGAAAGGAGAGAGTGATAGCTTATCTTAGCCGAAAACTCTTGGATCCGAAACAAGGTATTCGACTCTGAGAGAAACTTTGTTTATGTGTGTATTACTCGTGTACCAAATTTTGGCACTATTTATTAAATGCCGAATGCGTGGTAGTTTCCAGTTTTGATGTAATAAAGCATATGCTATCGATGCCAATTTTGAATGGAAGGATTGGCAAGCGGATTTTTGTTTTATCAGAGTTTGATTTAAGATATGAATCGGCAAAAAAGCAAGAAAGGGTCAAATTATTGCTGATTTTATTACACAACATCGTGATCTTTCTATTGAGATGATAAGCATTGTGCCCCAGGGTTTTATTCTTTGATGGTTCATCCTGTAGCAAAGGTGGTGGTGCTGGTATTCTCTTAATTTCTCCACAGGGAGTAACTTTTGAGTATGCTATTCCCATTGAATTTTATGTTACTAACAATCAAGCGGAGTATGAAGCATTGCTTAGAGGGCTTCGGCTTCTTATGGAGATAAAAGTCATTCTTTGTTAAAATCTTTGGAGATTCTGAGTTGGTAATCAACCAATTGACTGGCCAATATGAGTGCAAGAATGATGTGTTAAGAGAATATTATGAAGAATGTCGGGAACTCTTGAAAAGCTTTCGAGTAGCAACCTTGCATCATATTCCTAGGGGGCACAATGAAGAAGCAAATAAGTTAGCTCAAAACATACGGATATCGTGAAAATCAAGAAGTTCTCACTACAGATAAAGATGCTTCGAGATGCTGATCAAGTGATTGATGATTGGAGGTGTGAGATCGCCGGTTATCTGAAGGATCCGTCCACGAAAAGCTTCCGAAAGCTCGGGTATAAAGCCCTCAAATTCGTGCTTCTTGATGATCAATTATACTATAAATCTATAGATGGAGTGTTACTTAAATGCTTGAGTCAAGAAGAGGCCGAAAAGGTGATGTATGAAGTGCACGAAGGACTATGTGGTGCACATCAATCAGCTTACCGAATGAAGTGGATAATTCGGAGAACCGGTTATTTTTGGCCAACCATGCTTTGGAAGATTGCTTTAAATATTATAAGGGATGTCATGATTGTCAAAGATTCGGCAATATTCAAAAGGTTCCAAAGATTCGCTATGAACCCAATAATCAAACCTTGGCCATTTAGAGGATGGGGTATAGATTTAATTGGTCAAATTCATCCCCCTTCGAGCAAAGGACATAAGTTTGTGCTCTTGGCCACGGATTATTTTACTAAGTGGGTTGAAGCTATTCCATTGAAGAAGGTCACGTCAGAAAATATGATCAGTTTTATTAAAGAGCATATAATTTATAGGTTTAGGATCCCTCAAACTATAACGACTGATCAAGGGACTCAGTTCACCTCCTCGGAATTTTGTGACTTTACCGAAGACATGGGGATCAGATTATATAATTCTTCTCCTTATTATGCACAAGCCAATGGCCAGGCAGAAGCATCAAATAAGATTATGATCAAGATCATTCAAAAGAAGATTGATGAGAAACCCAAAAGATGGCATTTGGTTCTTAATGAAGCGTTATGGGCTTACCGAATGGCTTGTCACGGATCGACTCAAACATCTCCCTATGAGTTGGTTTATGGGCATAATGCTGTTTTACCATGGGAGTTGAAGTCGGGATCAAGACGAGTTATGTTACAAAAAAGAATTGGGAAAGGAAGATTATACGAATTTGATGGTAGACGAGTTAGAAGATTTGCATCGATTCGTCTCAAGGCAATTGGAAAACATTAAGAAAAAAAAAAAAATACGTGTCGCCAAGTATTATAACAAGAAAGTTAAAGTGAAACAGTTCGCGAAGGTGATCTGGTTTTGGAAGACTATACTTTGCCGATTGGATCAAAGGATAAAGCGTTCGGCAAATGGTCTCCGAATTGGGAAGGACCTTTTCGGGTAGATAAGTGTGTGCCCGGCAATGCATATATTTTGAAGACTTTGTTTGGAGAAGAATTTGCGAGCTATCAATGGACGATATCTTAAGAGATACTACCCCGGTGTTGAAGTTGGTTCATAAAGAGAGTTTGAAATCAAATAGCCGATGAAACGACATCGTCTTTAGCTAAAAATTGTGAAGTTGGCGAATAGCCGATACAGTTTGTATCGCCTTCAAGTACAAAAATAGCCAAATGGATTGAAATTGACTTTAGCGTTCATGCGGTTGGTTTATCGGAAAAGAGAAAGGTGAAGCCTTGAATGACAATCTTGAGTGATACGTCAAATCGTTTGCATCGCAAGCCTAAGATCTAATCGATTAAAGTGACGTCCACCGCATTCGGGAAACATCATTCGGACTCGTTTTGATTCGAAAAAAAATGCTTTGAAGGCATCTATTCGGCATTCAACACAAGAGCCATGAACAAGCACATTTCCGGAAGATAATTTTATTATTCACGTTCAAACCCTAATTACAAACTACTCTTGGAATAACTTATTAAGGACAGTTGAGGATTGGTAGATTCAGCAAGAAGAGTGAGCATGATCTTCATAATGCTCCGCGCGCTCATTGATGTCCTCGATCTCATGAGGATGGCCGCCGGCGAAGCCAACAGCACAGGCGGAGTAGTCCTCACCCGGTCCGGGAGGTCATCGCCGCCAAACCGAGGGACACGCCAAGGTGCACACCTTGGAGGACGGCCTGATCAACACGGCCATCCACAAAGCATCGAGGCGTGCCTCGGCGGTATCCCCCAGGGCATTCACCTTGTCGGCTGCCCCCCTTCGCCGCCGCCTTTCACGCTCATTCTCTGCAAAGCGCCGAGCGGAAAAAAGCAAATCAACACACGAAGAGGATTGAGAGAGAAGAGATTTGTGCAGGGATGCCGAACCAGTGATGGCGTCGCAGAGCTGCTTGCGCTGATCCTCCCATTCGGCTTGCGCGATGCCGAACTGTTTGGAGACGTCACCCAGCTCGTTCCGGGCTTCGTCCCTCTCCTTGCGGAACCTGAGCGCCTCCTCGTGGACGTACAGAGGGTCCTCTCCCTCCGATTCCGCCGGACCCCAGGGGTTGGCGTTGTAGGAGTTGTCGGACTCCGACGAACTCGACGAACCGGAGGAGCCGGAGACAGGGACCGGCTGGTCCGAGGTGCCCGGTAGAGTCACCACCATCGGGGAAGGAGGTGGTACTGGCCAGTGATGACCCTCGCCCTGAGTAGATGAAGGAAATCAGGGTTAGGAGAGATGAACATGAAGCATGAACCGTAAAGAAGCAACTGATTGATTCTCACCCGTGACGCTGACGGCGCGGTGCTCGGCTTCCCTCTGCATCTCCCTCGGCAGGACGCTTGCCACGGTCATCGCCACTCGCCATTGGAGCCCTAGAAACTAGATTGTCTTCTGGGATGATTTGAGCAAAGAAGTGAAGAGACGGCGATGGAAGTGTATGACTGAGAATGGTGAATAAAAACCGAAGAGGGGGTTTATTTATAAGTCAAAATGGAGATCGTGGCGTATGTTTCGGGGTATCCCAAGCGACGAAGTAGGGTTTACTCCTTTTGGGCCGTTACCGGACTGGGCCAGGCTCGGCTAAATCAAAAGGCGACGGTTCGAAGAGAATCGGCTATTCTCCCAATCGGGAGACCTGAGGCGGTCGGTTATCCTTCTAATCGGGAAACTTGAAGCAATCGGTTATGTCATCAATCAGACAGAGATGAGAAGACCGAAACATAACAGGGAATGCAATTGCTCAGAAATGCAGTATGATACGTATGAGTGTATTACAAGCCAGTGCTTCAGTTGCCTAGGAACAGTTTGATTGCATCTATGGCATCATTTCTAATTCGGCTGACTTCCTCTAGCACCTTCTTGTCGTCATCCTCAGAGCTTTGGATTCTGGTAAGCCTAGTTTTGATCTGCTGATTCTCCTTGATAACAGATGCTATCTTTGTTTTGGCTGCATCTATGGAGTTCGACAAATTGGCAATTTTATCTTTGTGAGACTGGATTTTGGCATTCAATTGAACCAGTTGAGCTTCCAGCCTAGCCTTCTCCTCCTCCATAGTTTCCAGTTCAGGCTCTAAAGTTGCCAAGGATTGTTTAGCAGCCTGAATCTGGGAGTGCAGCTCTCTGGCTTCTTGTTTCTTCAACAGATTGTCACTCTGCAAGGCAGCTCTGGAGGCCATATTCTTGTTTGCTCTTCTGACCCTGCCAAGGTGATCATCAAGATGAAATGCAGATTCTAGGGGAACCTTGAGAGTTGGAGGAATTTCCTGATCTATGAGTTCAATCAGGTCCCTGATCTGATCTGCATCTTGGACCAGAATGTTTATGTCCTTGGCCAGTAGGAGAGCTACTTCCCTCAGTCGAGCTTGGTTTTCTGTTGATAACCTTTGCTGAGAAGTAGTTTCTTCGCCTCCCTCGTTGATATACTCTTCAACTGTGAAGGAGTAACTGGCAGTCGGCTGGATATCATCCTTTGAGGAAAAGAGGGGTTGTTAGCCGATTGATCAAGTTTACTGAAGAATTCAGTAGAGCAAGGCACTACCTTTTGAACAGAATCTTCTTCAGTTTGGATTCTGTCCTGACTTGGTTGAGGACTCGACTGGATATCCAGAGATGGTGAGTTAGCAGCATGATGAGGAGAGGGTTCTTCGGCCATCCTATCTAAGAGTTGATCTGATACAAAGTGGCAGAATGTGAGTACTATTAGATGCATCTAGGACAGGAAAACCAGATGACCAACTGAGAAAATATTACCTATGTGGCCAGTGGCTTCCTGAATTCCTGCATCTTCAACAGAGGCCTGAGGAGAAATTTCAATGGTTGTTGAAGCATTGGCCGACCTTGAAAGTTTGACCTGTGGCTGTGGGCAGAAGAAATAAGCACAAAATTATTGCTTAAATGAGATTCAACAAAGGCTGACAAGGTATACCTTAGGAGACAGTTTAGCTTTTTTGGATCTTGTCCTACTGGGCACAGCAACATCCTTGCTTGATTCAGCGGTAGCTTTCCTTTTGCTTTCTCCTCTTGAAGGTGCTGTGCCCAAAACCGCTGGAGTTTTCATAAAGGCTGCCAAAGTGGGGGCATTAAATCCCAAAGCAGGAATAGGTCCAGCCTGGTAGTACTGAGCCACTTGAGTAGGAGGAATAGGCTCAATATCCTGTGAATGGCAAAGTATTGAAAAATCAGGAATGAATCCAATGGCTAGAGAAATTGTGGGTACAAGAGGATCACCTCACTATCAGAGTCAAACTGAGCTTGCAGGTCTTGACATAGAGGATGCGCTGGTATGTTGAAAATGTGAGCACGCCACTCTTGCCACCAAGAAACAAACAAGGGATGGGCAACATCTATCAGCCCAAGAAGGGAAGGCTCATATACAGGCAGGTCCCATCCAAGTTTAAAAACTTTCTTGGCCTCCATGTCATCACCTATTTTCTCTCTGGGCCTTATAGTTTGTGAGAGGAATAGCCTTGTGGGCAACTGCCCACACCCTAATTGCCTGGCCACCATGTTTGGGTTGTAGAATTCATAGGTGGGATGCAAGGTAACCTCCCATGGTGAAATTCTCCGCCGGAGAACACAAGGCTTGATGAAAGAATTGAAGATCTCGTGGATGGTTTGTCTCGAACAACCAGTCTCATAGCTAAACTTACGAGGCGTAGTCGGGTTTTCATTCTCTCTGTAGGGAAGCCAGATCACATTGTCAAAGGCTTTAAAGAACAGCTTGAATAGATGGCCAATGTCTATATCAATTATAATGGTGGATGCTGCCTCTCCATATGTCTGGCAAGCTTTCTCTCTTACTGCATCATCTTCAGCATAATTAACCGAAGAGAAGCCCAAATTATGAAGGTCCACAGAGACTATCTGGTGCATGTACAGCTGCGGCCACATCCGAACCAACCACCGGGGCTATTTACACAGTGAATTTCTCCATGCTTTGGCGCATCTGGGCGGTGGTTTGATGCATCATATGGTAAACAAAGACCCAAAAGGTACTTGCCTAAGGGAATCAAGGTGCCTGCAGCCAGTTCTTCAGCCATTACCATGTGATTCAGGGTTGGCTCATTAGATTTGCCACAAAAGATGAATCTACACAGCCACATATTCATGAAAGCTTTATATTATTTGTCGACCCACGGCACCAGTTGACATGTAAGTTTGGATGTATTTTGCCCATCCAACTCCCCGACTTGATCCGCCTTACGGTTGCTATTGCTTTTGTACTTTGAAGGGTACACCGGTGTCTTTGTCACATTTAGGCCGATCATCTGCCGAGTGAGAGACATTGGGCCATGACCGAAGATAAAAGCATTGGCCGCATCGGACCAGAAATGGGTAGTCGCTATCAAGAGAGAGTCGTTCCTAGGGGTCTCGACAAGGATAGCTCAAGCAATGCTTTGATATCTTGAGTTTCCCAAAGGATCTTTGCTCTTGTTCAAAATTCTCCTGTACCAATCCCTCCATCCAAAGAATTGGGGAAACGGCCAAGTCTTGAAGGTATTCGGCCACTGATTCGGCGGGGTGACTCCAGATTTAAAAGGGATCCTCAGAGTTTCCTTCTCGACAAACTCAATCGGGTTGGGATCTCCCATCGGGCCGAGGAAATAAGAATTTGGGTTCGCCGCATAGGGAATCAAGATCTCATCCTTGTATTCCTTCAAAGAACGATGCAATCGTAGAAAGCAAATCAAAAGGGGGCGGAGAATCGGTAAAGAAATTGCCGAATATGTGAGAGAAACGAAAAATTACCTCTGGAACTCCATCCTGGGTCGCCATTGGAGATCTAAAGTGGGATTCGAACTTGGATCGAGGAATTCAGGCTTCGAGTAGCGGCTGCGAGTTTGAACAGTGTCGACCTAAATGAGAAAAGAGTTTATGGTCAATTTTGGAATAAAATCACTTTTATCCCAAAATTGAGGGGGCATGTGTTAACACTGGATTTTGGTAAAGGCCGAGAATATGACAGTGGGACCAAGACATGGCGTGCTCTCGCGAAAGCAAGTGTTCAGAGCATTCGGCAAGCCTCCATTCGGCCGACTACGACAATTCGGCAAGTGTCCCCGCGGTCGGCCGACTCTCGGGCGATTCGGCAAGCACTCATGCGGTTGGCTATCCTTGAAGGCGGTTGCTCCATTCGGGAAGTAAAAGGTGGCAAGTGAGAAGCCGAATAGAAAGCGAGAAGCGTAACGATCAGGGACTCCGAGGAAGACCATAGCTAAAGGATCGCCATGTTTTTTGAGTTACCTTTAATACATTATGTAATCGTAATCTCGTAGGATTCATGTTATGTCCAGGGTATAAATATAAACCCTTGACCATTGTAAAGGATATTCACAATCAAATCAATACAACCGCCCCGTGCCAAGTTTTCGAGTCCTTTGTCGGTGGTCGCCGAAGTTCTTCGAGAGGAGCCATCGATCCGTCAACCCGTAAGTACCGACAACCTTGCTATCATGTCTAGTATCATGCGGTGGATTTAGATATTGATGCAAGTAGTCTTGTTTGTCTCGACCGGATGGCCGTGGCGGGCAAAGGCCCGCTTGACGATCAAGAAGTCTTTGCTTATGCTTTGTTTATCTCGACTAGATGGCCGTGCGGCAGGCATCCGCTTGATAGCTTAGCGAAGCAAGATAGTTATTGGCTCTATTAGACTTGGCAAGATCTAATAGATTCATTAAGTTATTACGTGTTGCATGCGTTTACATATTTGTAACACTCTTTTGCCCAATCTAGATTGGTTAGTTTCGGCTCTTTACTTTTATAGATCTATTTACCTTCTAACGTTCGTACTCTTTTATTACTATGATAAATAGATCTCATGCTTATGTAGCCGAATTAGATCAATCTAGATTGTTACATGTTGTGGGTTCTTGCACGTTAGAAACGTTTAGACTTTGATAGGATTAGGTATCGTGCGGCAGATACAAATTCTTGATTGATTTACTCGTGATAGCTTGTATGTTCCTTCTTCATGGACCCCGAGTCGGCTTTGAATTGCCGAGCTTGGTTATGCTTTTAACTTGTAGTCAATTTTCACTTGTTCGAACATGTCTTCTCATGCATGCGCGTTCGGCAATCAATGCTTTACGCGTTTGGTCTTCATATTAGCCGAATGAATCATATGCATGATTGGCAGACAGCTTCTATAGCTGTATGTCGTCGTAAGTGGCTTCCCGAGGACCGTATATACGAACTGCCCGGTCTTATCCGGCACGTTCCGATTTTGTATTCAACAATCTTTTGTCCCTTGTCAGTTTTCAGGACAAACTGACTGGCACGCTTCCGGATCTCCAAACCGTCTGGGCACCCGATTGAAGCCACGTTTTCCGGCTTGCTGTGTGTGAGGCACGGTACGTCACGTTTCGTGTCAACAGCTTCACACCGCACTCCCAGTGGCAAGTGGTGCAGTGGAAGGTCGTCGGGGGGCATCCGCCCCCCCACCGGTGGCAATGTAGCCAGGGATCGAACGCCGGCCATGGTAGCTACTAGTGAAGAATAGCAAAGCGGGCCTCATGTGGGCAAGGCGGTTGGATTCGCGGGACGCCTTTCATTGTCAATCCTTTTATAACCGGGCTCTTATGCCATGAAAAACACAATTGTAGGGTCGAGTGGTGGACTAAAGGGGGTGAATAGTCTTTTCTAGAACTTAATCACACGAGACTAACCGAAATAAATATGAAATTAAAACTATCGGTCTAGCCAAAACTACACACCTGTTCTTAAGCACCTTTAAAGAGATTTTAATTTGAGCTACTAAGGTGTTAAGCTAGACTGTGTTCTCCTATCAATTATAGTTTATAAGGTCATACAAACTAAGTGTAGTGACCTGCGATTTCGTCGAAGAAAAATCCACAGATTATAGTCTAGAAATCACAATTCTTGGAATTGACTTATAATTTGGGATGGAAGGAGTAGTATATATTCAGTATTCTATGCCACAACCGCACCCGACAAATAAAATGGGTCCCGAGGGATTGGTGTTTAGCTGTAGTAATGTTGGTGTTTAGCTGTAGTAATACTCTGTTAGTGATTCGAAAGAAAAAAAATGTTGTTTGTGTATCTGTCTGTGTCACCGTGTGGAGTGTACGTGGTGTTATACATGCATGTGTTTTGATAAATTTGTGGAGTTGAGATGTACTAGTGTTTGATTGTACTGATTAATCACATTGGCGAGGTAGCCACTCGAGGATTATGTGAGTTTTTGCAAAATATGTATACGTATAGCCAGCCGCGTTGTAGTAGTGGTCACCGTCGATTGATAGTTTAAGTTCTGGCTCTAGTAACTGTTAGGCTTGTGAAAGCAAGTCAGATGGTCAAGCTTGTGAAAAGTACCGGCGTGGCAGCAGAACAACACTGCGGGGCATTCGTTTGATTGCCTTTTGGACTCAAAAAATCTATATGTTCTGTTTCGTACACTTCTTCCTTCTTAATTAGTATTCAAAGCTTAACATTGTCTAGTACTAGGGACACCACAGGTTACACAAATATGGTTTTTAGACCAGATGCTGATTAGCCTGGTTTATATTGACAACTTAACATTGTCTAGTACTAGGGACACCACAGGTTACAGACACCATAGGTTACACAAGAAGTTTATGGCTTAGCTAGCTTAGAAAACGACGCACCACTCAACACTATTTGACACCAAACTTAGACAGAGAGAAAATTAGATACTTGCATATGCTTGTTTCTATTTTGAGGATTTCACTTAATCAACCCTGTAGTGAGTTTTTTTAGTTGAGTAGTGGGAAATTCAATTAATAACTCTAGACCTTTGATTTAAATATAAACTTTTAATTGATCCTATCTTGTTGAATTCGCTTAAGTTTCCGAGAATTTCACAGGTATTGTGACACCAAAGCATCTAGTAAAGTGTAGATAGTCCAAGTAGCTTAATTTACACTTTGAGTTAAATTCACGTAAAACGCCTATTCAACCTTCCTCTAAGGTCCATTAACTCTAGTTAAAAAACCATGTTGTATACATAGACAACTATATTTGGAATGTGAAGTCTTAAGTTTTCTAGAATTTCACAGATATTGTGACACCAAAGCATCAAGTAAAGTGTAGATAGTCTAATAGCTTATTTTATACTTCGAGTTAAATTCACAACGTCTATTCAACCTTCCTCCGAGGTCCATTAACTCTAGAAAAATACCATTCTGTATACACATGACTGCTATATTTGGAACATTCAACAATATATATGTTATTCTATTCTGTGTTTTTAGTGTATCAAAGGGGGAAAATCATGGTTCTGATTCAGAATGTTTCGTTAATAATAATTTATTGTTTTCTCGATGCATCTCAATCTTTCTATGGACTTTTGTTCTATGATGTTTTTTTACTATGTTCCGATTATTCTGATAGGAAACACTAATTGATGTGTGTTATATTATGGATGATTTTCAATCATGATCTTTATTGTTCTGATAGTAGTATAGTACAATTAAATTGATCCATATTCTCAAAATGTCCTATGATTTTTTAATAATATTTTCTTCAGTTAACTATGAATTGTCACTATGGTAGTATGATTTAATTGCTCTACATTTTGTCAACATGTTCAAGCTGTGTTTTGATCGCCTAGGTAGAAAACATCCAATGTCCCATTAAGGAAGGGTTATTATTCTCCTACTACGATTAAATGGTCCCCAATATTCAAAATATGATGTGATATTTTTGGCTGTATTTTGACTACTTTTCGATAGTTGATTTTTATGCTATATTTTGATAAGTTCTATCAGTGGAAACTTCTTATTCCACTAGTACAATTCCATCCTTAATTTTTGAATTGTTCTAAGATCCACCTATCTATATTATTTTTTTTATTGTTTTAATAGTAAAAATCCATTGTTCCATGTTATATTTTGATTTGCCCCATTCGGACAGAATATTGTGATACCACTGCAACTTAGTTGTTCTATGTTTTTTTCTATTTATATCTCCTATGAATTTTTGTATATATTTTGAGTGATTACTGTAATACTCCTAGTAGCTTGGCTCCTATTATAGTATTCTGAAGTTTACGAAAAAGGAGAAAAAACAAAACCATGCATGATATTATATTTATGAAGTATGCAAGCCTGGTAGAATAAATGCTCATGGGCCTATACTGATGAGAGAAACTATGGGCCCAATCTCATTAGCCAACATGGACCAGAGATTTTGTTCGAAGCAATACTTTCTCTGTTTCAAATTAGACATTTTAATTTTTTCTAGACCCATTATTTTTACTATGCATATATAATAAAATTAAGGGGATTTGTTGTTTCTACCCTTATTCTATAGTTCAATTGTGATTTTATCCCTTCTTTTTTTTAAACTTTGTGATTTTACTCTCCGCTTTTTTTCAAACGAATCTTCCGTCTACCCTTGCTTTGTATCTACCCTTGCTTTGTAACACCATGAGCAATTATTGGATTAAATGGTTAAAATAAAAGAAAACCGAAAATACACCTACACGCAAAGACCATCTCACCCCTCACTCCCTTTCTCCTTTCTCTCTATCGCTCTTCACCTTTGCACTGAACACGACTCTGCTCGAACTCGTGTTAGGGTTAGGGGTTCGTAGGTGGCGGCACGGCTAGCGGCGGCGGCGCCTGCCCTCCCCGAAGCCCGCCAGACAGAAACCGACAAATCTATTCGAGATTAAGCGTAACTGTCCCCGTAATAACGTTGACACGCATACACCGCTTCTCGAATAAATCCAAGAATCCGCCGAGTGTCACGGGACCTCGGTAAATCAACTTACAACCAGGATCATGATTAAGGTATATCATTCACCAGCCTTACGAGTACAAATGAAAATACTTATACATTGAGTCTTATTACAACACCGGTTCGAAAATATTTTACATTGAAGTAGTCTTTATTTCAAACTACAAGAACATAAGTGTCCTTACATCACCGCTTTATTCAAACCTCATGTACAAGCAAGGTGATGGAGTTATAGATACGCCAAGCCCGATGGCCTTTACTCATCCACGCCATCCACGGATTATAGCACGTAACACAATAACCTTCATAAAACATATCACCTCGCAACGATGGGTAAAACCCCTCGAGTACTCAATTGTACTCCGCAAGACTTACCCGACAGGGGAAAAGATAAAAGCTTCCAAGGTACATGACAAGTATAAAAAGAAGGTTGTCGGCTAGCAAGCTTTAAGGAGAACCGCTTACTAAAATGGATCCTTATTTCAATTGTTAAGAGTCGGTATACTTTGGCTATTTAGAACTACTTTTGTATTGACTACGCTCTTTTCTTATACTTATGGCAAACAAGTCTATTAAGTGAGGCATCAAGTATAACATGTCCAATCTCAACATTTAGTTATCCTTTATTAACTACGTCTCTCGTGAAAAGGTATGAGTTTCTCACTATCCCGAGAGACGGCAATTGAATCGATTACACCACTGGGTAAAGCCCGTATCACACACTTTTTGCAAGCCGGCCAAAGCCCCGCTCAAGTCATCGCCGCTCTATTTGAAAGATAGGTTTGATCACGCTTATGCAAAACTCATGGTACTGCATCCTCACAAGTCGTGTCTGCTCAGCCTGTAGCCCGTAGTCACGCAGGTCTTGGACAAGCCTTTCCCCTTCCGATCGTCCCCAAGAATGCATAAGCGGTTCAAGAACTACCTCGAATAAGCTAACCAGTTTCACCATCGAAACGAAGTTATTCGGGCGGTTATGTGAAGGTATCGCTCAATCTCACACCTAGATCCGAATACGGCTCGGTCCTTAATCGACCATGCACGGAAAAGCACTAATTCTGTCCGGTCTCCAATTATTAACCGTCATATGATTAAGGACATCATAGGTACCAACCTCGGGTTGCGGATGACAGGAATCATCCGTCTTCTAAACATCTAGGCATGGCTAAGCATTAGCGCTATCTACTCAACTAGTAGAATGAAAATGGCATTTTTGAGTGGACAAGGTATTCATGCAACAATGGTATCACGCCATTACTAAAATGTATTGCATAAAGTAAAGTAACTGAGAGTAAGTAATTGCATTTCAAAATAGAATAGGTTAATAGAATGCTCCGGGGCTTGCCTCGGCGAAAAGTGGAGGGACCGTGGTTCGGGCACTCGACAAATGGGTCCGTGGTTCCTTCTTCTCCTCCCGGGTGGAGACTCCTACGGATCCTCCTCGATCACGGTGTACTCGATGGTAGGTTCTCCCTCGATCCTATATGAATGTATGCATTGTATGAATACCAAGAATGCATATAGAATGCGCAAGGTGAAAAACTATAACATGAAATGATGCACAATGTGATGATCATGATAATGATGGAAAGCTACATAAGGTTCCATGTGTGCAGTTCTCTTTCTCTGATGACAACACTATATTATCAAGATTGTTTATAAGAAAGCCAAAGATTACTTATTTTTAACTCACACAGAGTAGGTGCATATCTCCTCTCTGGAAGAAACATTTTAACTACTATAAAGGAACATTCATCAATCACCAACTAGCATATTTAGATTGTTACCACTAAACAATGGAGGTGCCGAGGATCAGTGAGGTTTCATGATCCAAGCTTCACATGCAATGCAAAGGTACATATAATTCTCCCATGGTTAAACTTCTTTTCCAAAAGAACTACACATGCATATGTGTTTACATTTCTTAGCCATTATGATACAAAATAAATCAAGACATTAATTATTTATTTAAAGCATTTTGTAGACCAACAGTACCCTATAACAATAAAACAGCAAGATATCAAATTAAAACATTCAATTATCACACACATGAAATCATGTATCCTTCCTTTTTTCTTTATTCCTAATTTTAGAAATAATGATTTTGTAAAACATTCTCAAATTCTTCCCAGACTTTTTGTACAGATTGGTGATATCATGAAATGGATGCAAAATAATTTTCATGATTTTTGGATCAATATATTATTCTAGAAAAATCATGGAATGTCCATTTTACAATTAAAAGAGGTAATTTTTTGATCAAACCAAAATAGATGTTTTTTCAAGTTTCATATTTTTCCTACATAGATCCCACCTCAGGGAAGTCACACAAAAATTTTCATAATTTTTGGAGCTCAAATTGATTTTATACAAAAAAAGACAAATTGCAGCACTATTTAGAAATTCAAATAAAAGTGAAATCAACTGCAAGACAAGAACTTTCAAGCTCGTGGTGGACAAGCGGGCCCCGCCGGTCAGAACAGTGGTTCCGAAGCTGATCAGCGGTGGCGCCGGCCGTTGACCGGCGATTTCGCCGACGGCGAGGTCGTTTGGGCGACGCCGCTAGCACCTACGTGTTCTGGCGACCACGCCAGTATCATCCTAGGGGTTAGTTGCGTCCCTCAGGCGTCACAGCAAGCTTACCGGCGGCCATGGCGGCACGACGGTGCTGTGACGCGCCGGTGATGATTCCCTAGTGGCTCACCGGTGTTAGCAGGGGCTGCCACCTTTTAATTTCATCTTCTCGAACTCTACTGACCGCTAATCAAACTTAAACGGCTCCTAGTGAGCTCAATGATGGTGATGGTCGCACGGCGGCGCAGCTCGCCGGCAAATGCGCTCTGGTTGCTAGGGCATGGTATAGTCAAATTAAAGGCTTCAAAAGTATCAAGAACCTATAGCGATCACGGTGCTCACGCCGACACGCCGGGATGGCAATGTAGGTGGATGGCCGGGAAGAGGACGCCTCCGGCGGCGTGAACACGGCGGCGAAAAGAAGTTCCGAGCGTCCCCGTGCCATGAAGATGGAAAAGGATGAAACGGTTACGATACATAGCTCAAAGAGAACCCAAAACATTAGTTGGCATGGGCTTTGGCTCATCGTGGAAACGAAGTCGACGGTGGATTCCGATCACGGCGGCGCTTCGGCCGGGAAGAAGGAACTACGATTCCTGGCGACTTGTCGATGTCAAACGACACCACCAAGTGCAATCGATGCGCAAGGGGATTACTGAGCGATCGTCAAGTGCAATTGGGTGGCAATGGAACAACGAGCGAATTTTAACGGTGAAGGTTCTCGGTCGCCGCGAGCGTAAGAAGAAAAAAATGGCGACAAATGCGGTGTGAGCTTTATATAGGGATCGGGCGGCATGGAGAGGTGGCCAGCGCCATTACGAACTGGAGCACGTGGCTTAGCAGCGCGGGTCAGTGCTCGCGCTGGCCCGATGGCCGCCTCCCGTGTCGCCGGTGAAACGTAGGGAGGAAAGAAGGAGAAGGCGGCGACGAGCCGGACGGTCGGCAGGGCGGTATGGGCGCGAAACGGTTTCTCCGATCACCTACAGCCAAAGCAACGTGAGCTACAAGGCGGACACGACGTGGCAAAGGCGGCCAATCGCCGGGCGGGCACGATACGCCGACGGAAGTCGCTTGTAACACCCCGGTGTTACGTTAACCTAAACCCACCATAAACCCACCATGTCATCATGTTATGCATTAAGCATCATGTTTAATTAATTCATTAATCACCAAGCATCAAGTGCATTAGCGCATGTCATGGTGTTAATAACCCTTGCTTAAGTAATGCTTTGTCTTGTATGCCAAGTGTGTTTTAAGATGTTAATCATGCTTAATAATTTTTTTTAATATAGCTTGCTATGCATGCCAATTAGAATAGTGTGGAAAAAGCAATTAAATTTTCACTTACATGTTTACTTTTGTTTATAAAAGTAACCAACTAAAATCAACCTTGATGTTTGCAAGTGTTTGGCTAACTATGTTTAACATCTTAATCATGTTTTACAAGTCAAACAATGTAAAAGAAAGAATCAAATTTGGATTTGGAATTCAAATTCCAAACCCTAGTCTGAGTGGCTAAGTCTGGGAATTTGAATATCATTTTCAATTTCGAGGAGCTAACCATAATTAATTTTCTAAATAAAATTGCTAACCAATGGCACTATTTCAAAGTATGAACTTTGTACTTTGAAAGTGTACTATTGGTTGGGTTTGAAAAGTATCACAACATCATTAATTAATTGCCCAAAGATTCAATTTGAAAATCCTTTTCAAAAGTTTGAAATTCAAAAGCCTTTTGCCCCTTCTCAATTTCATCTCAAAATATTCAAAATTAGGGAAAACTCCAAAATACAGTTTGTGCATCACTTTGAGCTCTACAAGTTTGGTATATAAAGTTTTTTCAAGTTTTTGAATAGAATTTAAAGTAATTTTAAAAAGTTCTTTAAATTGAAATTGTTCCCTTTTGCGTTTTAAACTGCAATTCAAAATCTATTTGGTTTCATGAAAAAAACTTTCTAAACAAAAGTTGTAGATCTTGAGAAATGGAACAACTTTTATTTTTGGAGATTTTCATCTTTTATTCAAAATTTAAAAGTAATTTTGAAATCCTTGAAGTTAGGATTTTTGCCCTATTTTCAAATTTGAAATGTAATTCAAAAATTATTTGATTCTGACAAAACTCCTTTAATAAAAGTTGTAGAGCTCATTATTTGGCACAACTTCTATTTTGGAAATTTTTCAAGTTGTTACATGAATTTTGGAGTAATTTTGAAGGAGAAAGAAAAAGGGAATTCCCCCGCTACAAGAACCCGGGGGGGGGGGAGGAGCCACCTTGCTTCTCTGCCCATGCCGCGCACTGCTGCCAGTGCCGCCATGGCGTTCTCGCGCTTTCACCGGCCGAGGCACGCGGCCAACCAGCTGGGCAGGGTCGCGAAGCCCCTAGCCACCCCGCCGACCCTTCCTTTCTCTATAAAAGTGAAGTATTGGCCGTCGTCACCCTCCTTTCTTCTCTGAGCTCACCGCCGGCCATCCTCTGAACCACGTCAAATTCACGCTCGTCAGTTTATAATCACGCTTGAGCTCTGGCACACATGCCGCAAGCTTCTCGCGCATCCGTGCAACCGCCATGCCATCTATCGCCGTTGGAGTTGCCCGCGCGACTTCATCTTCCCCTGTGGCCGGGCCGAGCGCCGGCCGAGCTCGCTCATTCACACCGGCCGCCTCGTGAGCACCTCCGGCCGAATCCAACAGCGCTCCCATATCGCCCTGAGTCGATGATCACCGTCGGCCGCCTCAAATTCCTACCGCCGCAGCCTCACCGAACGGCATTTCGCCGCCAGGCGCGCTCGCCTCCTCGCTGCCGAGCTCGCGCCTCCGCCGCAGCCCAACCTTGTTCCGCCCATCTTCGTCCCCAACCAACATCACCGACGTGTTCGCCTGTCCCTCAGCGTTCACATCGACCCACCTGGTCCGCCCAGACACCGCTGAGGCACGCCGAACGCCCACCGCTGCCGTCTTTTGAACGCCGCGCCACCCGCCTGTGCCGCAGTTGCCGCCGCCGTGTGCCTATGGGCCGCAAACCCACCTGTCCATCCCCTGTGAGGTTCCCAAGTCGTGGGGGGGCACGGTGGTGGTTTTCCCTGACGCCGGCGACCTCACCGGAGGTGAGCAGAAAGGCCGAGCCGCCATCGCTGACGATTCTCCTGCTCCGGCTATCAATCAAGGCCATGTTGGTGCTCTTTGAGTTCGCCAGGGTGTGGAGAAGGCGTGGGTGTCACCCGTGTCGCCGCTGGACCTGCCGCCGGCGAGCTAGCCGACCGGCAGCCGCCGTGCCCTCTGTTTAGATGAGGGAGAGGAAGAAGAAAGGGGTCGGGCCCCCGCCGTCGGCCAAGAAGAGGAAGGAGTGAGGCACCGACGCGGGGGGCCGCTTGGGCGAGAGAGAGAGGGGGAAGATGGAGCTGGGCCGCGCCCAAGGGCCAATTGGGCCGTGCCAAGGTCCAGTGGTATGAAAAGGTTTTTCCTTTTTCTAAATTGATTTAAAAGCTGATTTTTGTTATTTTCATAACTAAATATTCTGGGCAAATAAAAATGTGATAAAAATATATTTGTGATCCTCATGATGTGTAGTTTCATAAAAAATATGTTTGTAGCATGTTAATTACTTTTGTCATGATTAATAATTTTTCTTTTTAATTAATAAATGCATGATGTTTGATTTTTGTAGAGCAACATGTTAATCCAAAAATCATGAAACTTTAGGATTAAGTTTGTCATGCTAAAACCAACCTTCACTAAAAATTTGGCACTGTTTGTAATAAGTTTACTTTTATAATTAATTCTAGCCTTGTTTAATGATTATAAAAATAGTTAATGACACCATGTATTAATTAATTAGTTGGCTAATTAATTGTTATTTAATTTATAGTTTTGTTTGGAGACCTTGGATCAACAAAACATATCTGGTCCAAGGCATGATCATGTATAGTTATATGTAGAGTTGCTCACATGTTTACATAAATGATAAATGCCTAAAAGTAGTTTATTATATGTTTCACTTAGGTTGATTTCCTTTTTGGTATGATTTGAAGACCATGCACTATTAATACCCTAATGATTCATGGCTTGATTGCGTAGTGTTACTAGTGTCTATTATCACATGTATAGTAATAGTTAATTAGTTGGTAAGTGTAATTAGCGGCTTTCAATAACTGTAAAAATGGTTAATAAACACTGCTACACAAAAAGATTTTGCAAGGCACTTCAAAAATGAGCTCGGGCGGTTTTAGCAAAAACCGCCTCGGTTAATCAGTTCCAACCGAGGCAATGCCCCGGCGTAACAACCGCCTCGGTTAATACCTTAACCAACCGAGGCGGTTGCTCTAAGACAACCGCCTCGGTTAATCAATTAACCGAGGCGGTTTTTTTCTAAGACAACCGCCTCGATTAATAGACGATTAACCGAGGCGATTTTTTTCTAAGAAAACCGCCTCGGTTAATATATTAACCAAGGCGGTTAGTGTAAGGAAACCGTCTCAGCCCGCCCAAGCAGTGCTAGCCCACTAAGGCCCAATAGCGATCATCATATATAAACGGAGACTAGGGTTTCACACACTCATTCTCTCCTCCCACTCGCTCGGAGCCCGAGCCGCCCCTCTCCCTCTCTTTCTTTCTCCCGGCGGCGCTGGCGCGCCCCCGGCGCGGCGTTGAGCCGCCCCCTCGCACGGCACGCCCTCTTGCGGGCGCTGCCCTCAGCCGGGCGCACGCGGCTTCCCCGGCCGCGCCAGCCGAGCGCTGCCCTCGGCGCAGCAGCGTCTCCTCCCACGACAAAATACGGCGGCGGCCCGCACGGCACCCGACGGCTGGCGGCGCGAGGCCCCCTCGGCGTCACGGCGGGGGCAGCGGCCGCGCCTTCCCAGGTGGCACGGGCGCGACGGCACAGCCAGCACTGGTACTCCTCCTGCCGTCTCCTCTCTTAGATCTAGTAGCGGAATCCCTCCTCACCTCTCCCGCGCGTATCGGCCGACGGCGGCGGGCAAAGGGACGGTCGCGGCGCGCCGCAGGGCTAGACCTACGGCGGGAAGACCGATCCAGTGGCGTTGAGGCTGGATCTGGGGAGCCCCGAGGCTGCGGCGCTCCTCCAGCGCTTCTCCTCCGGGGCGGTGGATCCACGACCGGAGCTTGTAGCCGGTGTGGGGCGGCAAAAGCGGCGGCCCCCTCCTCCCCCACGATGGGCTCGGCGGGCCTCTCGGATGGGCTTGCCGGGCTTTTTTCGCTTTTTTTTTTTTTTTTATTTGATTAACCGAGGCGGGCATAGAACCGCCTCGGTTAATACTCACATTTACCGTGACCTTCCGTTGGAGGCGGTTACAAAAACCGCCTCGGAAAATCGTTTTTAACCGCCTCGGAAAAGATTTGTGTAGTAGTGAAACTAGAAGTTAGTTTTAATCACATTAGGGTTGCTTGATTTGGGATTAAGTGATGACCCTAGGTCATTAACCCTAATGACCTTCGGCATTTTATGTAATTATGTTGTGTTATCCAATGTCGTCGTAATTGTTACCTGTGATCCCTTGATACAACTATACCGTGAAGGAAAGTTGTACTCAAGATGATGTGGAATTAAGTTGTTTCATCCATGTGCCCTGCATCATGTAATGCATTTCATTATACTTAGTATGCATCATTTCATGTACGTGTAGTGTACGTGAGAGTAAAGGTTTCCGCTGATCAAATTCGGAGAAGGTATTTCCAGAAGAAGATGTCCAGAGGTGTTGATGCCATCTGACTTGTGTGATCCTCCTGAGGATCCTAACCTTCTCTGCAACGCAGGCAAGCCCCGGATGCATTTAAACAATTCCTTGTTTTTCGAAAAGCTTTATACTTTATGTTCCAGATATATGCATTCGGTGTTAGGAGTTGTGTGATATCCTACTTTGATGCATTTACCGTACCTTGATATATTACCCTGGATACCTGTTTTGGTTTTAAAATGCTTAGTACACGCTTAGCCTTGCTACTAGTGTAGGTTTTGATAAACCGTTTTCAAAGGTGTGATAACAATACTCCCTGAAGGGAATTTACGAAAACCTGATGTTGCTTGTTGTTTATCCTTGTTCCGACGGGGTCAATGGTATACAACAAGAACATGATGATGAGTAACTCGAGACGTCGGTGGAGTGACTTGCATCAGGAAGGGCTAGTGCCCTGGTGTAGTGTCGTCCACTTGTGTCGGTTAAGGACCGTCCGTTGTTTGGCGCTGGGATCATGAGGTTATTGGATAGTACTAGTCGCATGCTAATGGCGGTAAGCTCCACTTGGACTATTCATTACTAGAACGGACCGTAGCGTGTACCCATCCTACGATGCGCACCGCCGAAGTGACCGAGCGGCCGTAGAGAGCGAGGTGGTGTACTGTACACCCGTTCTGGTATAGAGAACTCTAAGCGTTGAGTTGATGTATGTAAGATATTCGGTCCTGCATACATCGTGTGGCTAGGAAGCCCCAAATTGGGTATATTAAGCGATTCGAATCGCCGGTGCTCCACGATATGGGAGACTTGATCCGAGTCCCGGCATCGTAGTAATAATGGAAGTTATGAGACTGGAAAGTTTTGAATTCGTTACATGTTTGACAAGTGATTGGCATAGTAAGGATCAGCTTTAAAACGCTTTTTCGTAAAGGTGTCTTTGATTCTTGCTAAAGCCTTACCTTGATTCCCATTAGCCAGCATTCCTGAGTCTTCTCCACTCTTTTCTGTCGGGTAAGTCTTGCGGAGTACTTTTGTACTCAGGGTTTGTTTGACCCCTGTTGCAGGTGCTGATTAGTGAAGCTAACTTCGGTCATACCAGTGGGCTTGGCATGATTGAATACCCCCCGTCTGAGACGTTCTCTTACAAGTACTCTATGGTTTTTTCTTGCTTCCGCAAACTTAGTTAAGTTTTGTTTAATCAAACTCTGATCAAATGTTGTAATCTTCTTTTGTAAATCTTCCGCTACTCTGTTGTATTTAATAAAAACGGTTGTAATACTACAATATCTTGTAAGAAGTCGATCTTGGAGAATCGTGGTGTCATCGGGGTTTCACCCGACGGAGCTTTTTAAGTTATGTGGTACGCAAAGCATAGGCGATGAGGTCTTAGGGACAATGTCAGGTGCTGGTGGGCCATATAATTTAGAAGGTTCTGCCACACTACTGCTGCTATGGCTACTGTTACCGACTGAACCGACTGAAACCCTGATCTTTTGGCCGCTCTAACTTTCTGCTCAAACAGGCAAAATGCAAACCAATTCCACTGTGGTGTTCTCTCGATAGGTGGACTACAACA
Source organism: Chrysopogon serrulatus (assembly GCA_015844335.1). Taxonomy (NCBI): domain Eukaryota; kingdom Viridiplantae; phylum Streptophyta; class Magnoliopsida; order Poales; family Poaceae; genus Chrysopogon; species Chrysopogon serrulatus. The sequence goes on along the minus strand of JADLZL010003513.1, from coordinate 281,895 downwards.
TTGCTTAAAGAATCACCGGCTAAATCCTAAGGATTTACAAACTACAAGCTGAAGAACTTAAGTAAAAACAAACTGAACTCTAAAAATTCAGTTAACGAGGTGCTGATTGCGGTGATTAGCATTCTTTGGCATTTAATTAAGGATTAACCAAAAGCTAACAGGCTCAACCAATTCCATACTAACAAAGTACAAACTTTGTACTATCTAGTGATGAACTGGTTTTCAGAATTTGGTTAATGAAAAATAAAATTACATGGCTCTAAACATTGAACCTAATTGCTTTGGATTCCCAGGACTTAGATTGTCCTTTTCCCCGATTTTACTTCAAATTCAATTTTAGGGCCACAAATTGAGCAATTTAGGATGGGATTCAGATCTAGAGCCTTAAATAAAAGTTGTTGCATATACTTTGTACTACAACTTTCATTTAGGGCTTAACCCTAAAAACTGAATAAATCACATACTTACATGTTAAGCTACTTAGTAACTTGATAACAAGCATAATGGACATTATCATCACATGTGAGCATGTTTAAGCAAAAAGTTGTATATAAACCCTATCTCAAACATAATTCTAAACATTTTTAACCCACTTTTGAAGATTGTTAACATTCATATATATTGCACACATAGAAACTTGCAATAGCTTTTGCTTGCAATCAAATGCAAAATGATGCTTTATGCAATGATGCAAATGCAATGCACTTGATTAACATTTAGAATGTTACAGTTCCTCCCCCCTAACAAAAATCTCGTCCCGAGATTTCATAGGGCCTACCATTGTTCATAGAAGGCTGGATAATTGATACGAAGAAAATCTTCTCGCTCCCAAGTGGCATCATCTTCGGTGTGGTTGCTCCACAAAACCCTGTAGAACTTTATAATCTTACTTCGAGTCACTCTTTCGGTTTCTTCCAACACTCTTGTTGGTTCTTCTTTATATGTAAAGTCCGATGCCAATTTAATGTCATCTAAGTTGACCTCTTCGGTATGTGTTCTCAAACTTCTTTTTAATTGGGAAACATGGAAGACATTAAATATAGCACTCATATGTGGTGGAAGTTGCAAAGCATATGCCACTTCTCCTTTGCGAGCTAAAATCCGGAATGGTCCCACATAGCGAGGAGCTAGTTTCCCTTGTATACCAAATCGATGTTCACTTTTGTAGGGTGAAACTTTTAAATAGACATAGTCACCAACATTAAAGGTTATTGGCCTACGTCTTTTGTCAGCATAACTTTTCTGACGAGATTGAGCGGCTCTAAGATGTTGTTGGATCTTTCGAACTCGTTCCTCAGCTTGTTTTACAAAATCAATACCGTAGTACCTCCTCTCCCCGGGTTCTACCCAGTTTAAGGGGTCCTACACTTTCTACCATAAAGTGCCTCAAATGGTGCCATTTTGATGCTTTCTTGGTAGCTACTATTATATAAAAATTCTGCTAGAGGTAACCATTCATCCCATGATCCCGGGCGTAAAAGTACACAGCCCTCAACATATCTTCCAAAATTTGATTCACCCTTTCAACTTGACCAGAAGTCTGAGGATGGTAAGCAGAGCTTCTAATTAATTTAGTGCCAAGATAAGCATGAAGATGTTCCCAGAACCGAGACATGAATTGTGAACCTCTGGCGATATAATGGTCTTTGGAACACCATGTAAACGCAATATCTGAGAAACATACAAATCTGCATATTGTTCGGCACTATACCCAAACTTGACAGGTAAAAAGTGTGCCGTTTTGGTGAGGCGATCCACAATTACCCATATACAATTATGTCCTTTCTGTGTTCTAGGAAGTCCAGTTATAAAATCCATACCGATTTCCTCCCATTTCCATTCCGGGATAGATAAAGATTGAAGTTGGCCAGTAGGTCGCAAATGATCGGCTTTTACTCTCCCACACACATCACAATGAGCAACATACCGTGCTATTTCCAATTTCATCTTGGTCCACCAATATTTAGACTTCAAATCTTGGCACAATTTACTACTACCAGGATGGATAGATAGATTTGAGGAATGGGCTTCGGACAAGATCTATTCTTTTAATTTTTCATCTTTAGGAACTACCAAGCGATCATCAAACCATAGCACTCCCTTTTCATCCACTCTAAAATGTTTGGCCCCTTTCTCTTGTATTTTTTGCTTGATATGGAAAATACCAGCATCGGTCTTTTGGCTTTCAATAATCTGGCTTTCCAAATTGCAACTAACAACAATATTATGGAGTACTGCTGGGTGCAAGAGATTAAAATTTTCTTCAGAAAATATCTCCGTGTAGTTGCAATGGGCTTTTCTACTAAGGGCATCGGCTACTACATTGGCCTTGCCTGGGTGATAATGCACTTCCAAATTGTAATCTTTAATCAATTCCAACCACCTTCTTTGTCTCATGTTTAACTCTGGCTGAGTGAAAATATATTTGAGGCTTTTATGATCTGTATAAATATGACATAATTTTCCCAACAGATAATGCCTCCAAATTCTCAAAGCATGTACCACTGCAGCCAGCTCTAAATCATGAGTAGGATAATTGACCTCATGCTTTCGAAGTTGTCGTGAGGCATAGGCAATGACTCGACCTTCCTGCATTAGGATGCAGCCGAGACCAATGCCTGAAGCATCGCAATAAACATCGAAAGGTTTTGTTATATCCGGCTGTGCCAACACGGGAGCAGTGGTTAGCAACTTCCTTAGGGTGCAGAAAGCCGCTTCACACTCCGGTGTCCACACAAACTTCTCATTCTTTTGTAACAACCGGGTCATGGGTTTAACAATCTTGGAAAAGTCTGGGATAAACCGGCGATAATACCCGGCCAACCCTAGAAAACTTCGGATTTCCCCGACATTGGTTGGAGCTTTCCAATTCAACACTTCTTGTACTTTATCAGGATTCACTGATATACCATTCTCGGATAATACATGCCCTAAAAATTTGACCTCTCGGAGCCAAAATTCACATTTGCTAAACTTAGCATATAGCTTATGCTCTCTGAGTCTGGTCAAAACTATTCTTAAATGCTCGGCATGATCTTCATTGTTTTCAGAGTATACCAATATGTCATCAATGAATACCACCACAAACTTGTCCAACTCCGGCATAAAGACCGAGTTCATCAAGTACATAAAATGGGCAGGTGCATTGGTAAGACCAAAGGACATTACCAAGTATTCAAATAGGCCATAACGGGTAATAAAAGCTGTTTTAGGAATGTCTTCTGGCCGGATCCTAATTTGGTGATAACCTGATCTTAAGTCAATTTTTGAAAAGACCTTAGCCCTACTCAACTGGTCAAAAAGGATATCAATATGAGGCAAGGGATATTTATTTTTGATGGTTACTGCGTTAAGGGGTCGATAATCAACACACATACGCAGAGTGTCATCCTTTTTCTTCACAAATAAGGCAGGGCATCCCCATGGAGACGTACTTGGTCTAATAAATTTCTTCATCAATAGTTCTTGTATTTGTTTCTTTAGCTCAACCAACTCATCTGGTGGCATTCTATATGGTCTTCTAGAGATAGGAGCGGTACCGGGTACAAGATCGATAGCAAACTGGACATCTCTTTCCGGGGGTAAACCCAAAGAAATCATCGGGAAAGACATCCGAAAATTCACAGACTACAGGAATTTCTTCTAGTTTTGTGGTTTAGGTAGCAAAGGAGGAATTCCGGAAATTAGGATCTACAGAAGGTGATACATAGAAGGTGTCGTTGCCCTCGGGCACATTTAACTTGATTATTCTATTTGGTATGTCCATGTTTACTCCGTACTTTTTCATCCAATTCATGCCTAGAATCACATCTAGACTTAGATTTGGCAAAACAATAAGATCCGCCATAAATTCTCTTCCTCTAATATCAATTTGTGCATTCAAAACCATGAGATGGGTTGCTTGTCTCGATCCCAACCGAGTTGATTTTGAATCCATTTTTCAAAGTTGTTGTGCGGAGCGATCTTTGGAATGCAAATGCTTCACCGATAAATGAATGTGATGATCCGTAGTCAAATAAGATAAAAGCGGGGTTTTGGTTTACGGAAAACATACCCGCAGCCACAGGTTCACCCTCTCTGGAATTTCTTCGGCGGTGGTATAGTGAACACGTCCAACACGTGCTCCAGAAGCTTGCTTTTTATAACCTTGGAAATTAGTTTTCTGCTTAGGCTGAGGACACTCTCGGGCATAATGTCCAATTTGCCCGCAATTGAAACATGGGGCTTTATAACCACCCTGAATGCTTCGGGGTGCATTCCCTGATTGGAATTGCGGATAGGAAACATTTTGCTGCACCTTCGGTTTCTGAGGTGACTTGAACTGCTTGTACGGTGGACGATACTGAGACTTTTGCGTCCACTGAGTCTGACGTGGTGGTTGGGATGGACCACTAGAAGAAGGCTTCTTGCGCTTCTTGTCTTCCTTATACAGACGATGAGCATTCTCTCGAGTAATGGCATCACTAACTAGATCTTCATAAGTGGTGCACTTACTGAGGGAGAAGTCATCCTGGAGCTTCAGGGATAACCCTTGCATGAAAATCCATGCGCTTCTAGGGTGTATCCACATGCGTTGGGGCGTATTTGGACAAATGATTAAAAGCATGGGAATACTCAGTTACAGTTTTAGTTCCCTGAGTAAGCTTCAGAAATTCCTTCATCTTGATCCTCATGATGCCTTCAGGAATATGGGATTTACGGAAAGCTTCTTTAAATTCTGCCCACGTGGGTTGTGCAGTCTCGGGCAAAGTGGCCAGATAATTTGTCCACCACACTCCGGCGGCCCCATGCAACTGCTGAGCTGCAAACTCAGCTTTCTAGCTATCGGTGATTTGAGGAAGGAGATGGAACTTTAGCTCAATAGTATTGAGCCACTCATCCGCCTGTAAAGGTTCTTCAGATTGGGTGAACACCGGTGGATTTGTGCCAGAAAACTCTTTATAGGTAACAGATGCACCTGGGCCATGATTATGATTTTGTTGGCGCCCGGGTGTGGTGTTCTGGGCAATCCGCTCTAGAGCAGCTTCCATATTCGCTTGTCCGCCCAACAAGCGAACCAAAACGTCAGCTGCAGTGGGTGGATTCGGAAGGTTTGAAGACCCATCATTCCCTCTCCCCGATTCATTGGAACGAGTATTCGGCATCTGCATTTATATTCAAAATACAATTAATGATGGTACCGGTAAAATGTGAAAGCAATTATTATGCAACACTGAAATGTTGAAGAGAATTAAAACTTCATACAACAAACAGAGGCATAATAACAATTTCCACATTGCACCATCATAATTATACATTCTTTTCTTCTCATATGCACATTTATCTGAACATCAATTATTCAAGCCCCGCATATATATTACATTCAAGATACATCTGTTACATATCATATATTACATGAGCGAAGTTCATTACTAGATTAAGACCTAGGCCGAGAGTCAACCTTAAGATTAGTCTATTTTACAAACATTATAGAAAAACCCTTCTCTAGTACTCATCATCAAAGTCTATCGGATAGTCATCATCTAGACTACTTTCAGTCTGCTCATCAAATTCTATTTCAGGGTCTTCTATGAAATCCATCTCGTCTTCTTTAAATTCATTTAATACTTCTCCCCTTTATTACCCTCTGGTGGCACCGAACTTGCAAAGTGTCGGGGACCAAAATAACGGCCCCCTAAAGAAAGCCCAACAAGCGCAAAACGTGGCCCAGCCAGCCTCTCGCTGTTCGAATGCGGGCCCGGCAAGCGTCCAGCCTCCGTCCCGTCCGAGCCCCACCCCTTGAAGGCTCGGGCGAGTGCCGATTCTCCGTCCCGCCCGAGCCCCCCACGGTGGGGTCTCGGGGCGGACTTCCCAATCTCCGTCCCGCCCGACGGGCGGGTCTCCATCTCCGTCCGCCCCGAGCCCCCACCGGGGGCCCTCGGGTCTCCCACTCTCCGTCCCCGCCCGAGCCCCCCCCACAGGGGGGCCTCGGACGGAAGTCTGTTCTCCGCCTCACCCGAGCCCCCACGGCGGGGCAGGGCCTCGAGCGGGTCGCGCCGCACTTCCTGGTCAAACCAGGCCTCCGACTCGACGTATAACCACCGCCCGCCTTCCCACGTTAGCATCGGATGGCGGAGGATGGGGAGCCGTCCCATCCCGGCTCTTACGCCGGGCTCGGGATTGCGTTATCCTTCGCGGTGGAGGCCATGCCAGCCCTGTGTGGGGCCTTGTGTTGCCTAATCTTCCTGACAGGTCAAGTCACCGAGGCTCAAGGCGGTGGCCGCCGGGCCAAGGGGCGTCAAGGCATCATCCTCCGTAAGGGGGTCGGGCCAAGTGGGGCGCCCGGTCAAAGCAATAGTCCCTCCCGGGTTTTTGAGCCCGGGGTGGGCGGCGATTGTCATAATGACGGCTCTCCACCGTGCCAACCACATCATGTACGGCAACGGGGAGCCGAGGTCCTCCGGGCCTCGGAGTCAAGGCGGGTCGAGCTACAAAGCATGCTTTCTTTGGGGACGGATACGTCCCCCCCCGGCCTCTCCATCGATCTCTCTGGGGGCGTCCACTTCTTCCGTTGGCGGGGACGGGGGGATGCGACCCCTCACAACCACGCCCATGTCTGCGGTGCCGGCGCCCACGCCAAAGCCCACGTCGGGGCCTTGGCACGGGATGGCGGCGGACTCCAAGGCCGTGACCCGGGAGGGAAGAGCAGCTTCCCACGCACGCCAACTCTTTGTAAGCCCCGGCCTCTCCCTTGCGGCTATAAAAGGGGGAGGCGGGGGCCCGTAAACTGAGGATAGGTTGACATAGGCGCACTCCCGGCCATTCAACCATCACGAGACTTGGGACCGGCTCCGTCTCTCACTTTGCTTGTACATCCTACCTACGAGCACTTAGGTGCAAGATAATACAAGTACCTCTCACCCCCCCTTTGGGCGTAGGGCCTTCCTTGCCCGAACCGGTATAAATCCTTGTGTCCATCTTGTACACCATCCGGAGGAGGGAACACGCACCACAAATTCACTCGTTGGGGCCGGGGCCACCGGTTCTAGCACCGGCAGTTGGCGCGCGGGTAGGGGCTGTGCGTGTTTCATCTCTTTTCCCGCCCGGACTTTCGGATGGCCAGCGGACGCGACGGCGCTTCTCGGGGCGTTTCGACCTCGACTCTTCTCTCCACCGGCCGCCCGGAGCCCCGGACCCCGATCCGATTCGGTGAGCTTGAGTTCGTGTCGGCCCGGGGTCTAGTTTGACATGGAACTCCTCCCGGCCCAGGGTTCGAGGGACCCCGACGCGGTCCCGGGCGGATCCTTCCCCCAGCCGGCGCGGGAGGCGCCGTGGCGCACCTTCTCGCCCGCGGACTCCCCGACGACGCCGACGGACTTGGAGGAGGACCTCGCGGCCTGGCAAGGCGGCGACGCCTCGCAAAGGGCGCTCGGCTGGCGTCGCCACCACGCCAGCCGTTTGGCTTGGTCAATGCTGCTGCCACGAGCGCGGCGTTGGTCTCCACCGTCATGGGAGCCCGGAGGAGGCGTCCACGACGCCAGCGGCGCCCCACGGGGCAGCTCCCTGCGGACATCCCCGACGGATCCGTCCACGCCTTCGAGGAGTACCTGATCAGGCAGGAGGAGCGGCGACGCCACTCCGGCACGCGCTACACCCACCCGATCCGACGCCACCTCGAGAATACGGAGCCCAGGGGGTTCATCCTGGAGCACGCTTTTTCGCTTTCGGCTACCCGACTCGACTCCCGGGCGATATGTACGACCCGACGCGCGAGTGCTTCCACGTGGAGGTTCAGAACCTCGGCGCCGGCGGCCGTGGCAGCGACAACGAAGAGCAGGATCGCGACCCGAGCACACCGCCGAACCCGCTCGGTGGTTCTGACCCCAGTGGATCCAAGCGGCTCCCGTCCACCGGGCCAGGAGCAGCGGACCCCACCGACCGTAGCAACACCAAGAGCGGAGGACCCGGCAGTCACGCCTCAGGAGCCACGTCGGCACACCGTCGAAAGCGAATCCGCTGACCTCGGGGCCAAGCTCGACCACGACCGTCTTCAGCTACAGCAGAAGATAGGCGCGCTCGAGCAAGGCAACCGCGCAGCGCTCAACCCGAGCCCCGCGGCACGGCAGCACGCCCGCGACGTCCACGAAAGGATCGTCAACGACGTGGGAGGCGAGCAACCTCCCATCTTCCAGCGTGCAAGCGGGCGTTTCGCTGCTGCCATGTGCTCCTCCGAGCGATGCCGGAGCCCTCAACTCCAGAAGGACGCCGCATCCGCGACGAGATGCGGGGCTACATTGAGACCGCCGCGGCCCAGCAGGCCGAGAGCTCAGCCTCACGCCTTCGCGCTCAGAAGGACGAGGAACCCGCGGGCATCCCCCGGGAGGAGCGCGAGGCCTCTGTCCACCAGGATCCCTCGCGAAGGCCGGCTCGCGAGCGCATCCAGGACAACCGCGGCGGCCCTCGGCAACGGCGACGCGCGCAACGTCGTGAGGGAAGCGCAGCGCTGGATGAACGCGATCGCCCGGCCGCGCAGGGGCCCGACGCGACATCGACGAGGGACGCGGCAGCGGACCCCCGGGCCCCCGCGCCTTCAGCCGGGCAATCCGCCGCGCCTTCGGTTCCCGTTCGGTTCCACCCGGCCGCCAACCTCGCCAAATACTCGGGAGAAACGAACCCCGAGGTTTGGCTCAACGACTACCGCTTGGCCTGCCAGGTAGGGCGGGGCGGATGACGACAGACTCATCATCCATCCGCTTCCTCTCCATCACAGGCGCGCCGCCCGGGCCTGGCTGGGAGCACCTTCCCGCCCGGACGATCTACGACTGGGGCGACCTGGTTAAAGTCTTCGTAGGGAACTTCCAGGGCACATACGTGCGCCACAGGAACTCCTGGACCTCCGCATTTGCCGCCCGGAAGCCCGGCGAGTCACTCCGTGACTTCATTCGCCGCTTCTCCAAGAAGTGCACCGAGCTGCCCAATGTGGCCGGTGCCGCCCTTATCAACGCCTTCCTAGACGGGACGACCTGCAAGGAGTTGGTCCACGAGCTGGGCCGGAAGATGCCCTCCACCGCAAATGAGCTGTTCGAGGTGGCTACCAACTTCGCCTCCGGCGAGGAAGCGGTGGGGGCCATCTTCCGCGGTGCCAGCGATAGGGGAAAGCAGAAGGATGAAGGAGCAGAGGGAGCAGCAACCCGCAACGCCAAGAAGAACAAGAGGGGCAAGCGGAGGGGGAAGCAAGGCAAGAAAGAGGAGGGCTCCGAGGATGAGCTCGTCGCTGCGGCCGACCGCAAAGCACCCCGAGGTCCCCCGGGGCCCGGGGCGTTCGATGACCTGCTCAAGAAGCCGTGCCCCTTCCACAAGTTCCCCGTCAAGCACACCATGGGGGAGTGTGACTTGGCTGCCGGTTCTACCGAAGCTCCCCCCCCCGAGGACAAGAAGAAGAAGGAGAAAGAGGACGGAGGCGGGGACGGCGGCTTCCCGAAGATTCATGATGTCTTCATTATCATCGGCGGGCGGTCGGCGAACTTCTCCCCACGCCGGATCAAGCGCGACGCCGGGGAGGTGTTCTCGGTACGCCCGCCACGCCACAAGTACTGCCGTGGTCGGCCGACGCCATCACCTATGGCATCGACGACCACCCGCCTTATGTGCGAACCCCGGAGATACCCGCTCGTGGTGGATCCGTCGTCGGCAACATTCGGCTCACCAAGGTATCGATGGATGGCGGCGGCGCCCTCAACATCCTCTACTCCAACACCCTCGGCCTGGCTTGGAATGGAGCGTCCGCACCTCCGACCTTCCAACTCCCCCTTCCGGGGCATCGTGCCGAACAAGCGTGCTTGGCCCCTCGGGCGAGTCGATCTCCCGTCGTCTTCGGAACGCCATCGAACTACCGCAAGGAGGTCATCACCTTCGGCGTGGTTGACTTCCGGGAACCTACCACGGCATCCTCGGGCGTCCCCGCGTGTCTTGAAGTTCATGGCGGTCCCCAACTACACGTATCTCCTCCTCAAGATGCCAGGGCCCCAACGGCGTCATCACCATTGGCTCCTCCTACGAGCACGCGCGTTCAACTGCGACGTGGAGGCCATCGAGCACGCCGAGGCCATGGCCGTCTCCGAGGCTCTCGACTCCAAAGCGCCACGCCCGGCGCCTTGCCGTCCGACGGGGTGAGGGAGGTTCCACTTGACCCCTCCACCTCGTCCGGCAAGACGGTGAAGATCTGTGACTCCCTCGACCCTAAATAGGAGGCCGTGCTCGTCGACTTTCTTCGCGCGAACATCGACATCTTCGCGTGGAGTCCCTCGGATATGCCAGGCATTCCGAGGGATGTCGCCGAGCACTCCCTTGATATCCGGGCCGGGTCCAGACCGGTGAAGCGGCGTCTGCGCCCGATTCGGCGAGGAGAAGCGCAGCCATCGGCGAGGAGGTGAACAAGCTTTTGGCGGCCGGATTCATCAAGGAGGTGTTCCACCCCGAGTGGCTATCTAATCCTGTAATGGTTAGGAAAAAAGAGTGGGAAGTGGAGGATGTGTGTAGACTACACTAGTTTAAATAAAGCATGTCCGAAAGTCCCTTTTCCTCTACCACGCATCGATCAGATAGTCGACTCCACCTCGGGGTGTGAGCTCTTATCCTTCCTTGATGCTTACTCCGGCTACCACCAAATAAGGATGAAGGAGTCCGACCGGCTCGCAACGTCCTTCATCACCCCCTTCGGCATGTCTTTGCTACGTGGCGATGCCCTTCGGGCTCGAGGAACGCAGGGGCCACGTATCGGCGATGCATGCGGGGCGTCTTCGGCGACCACATCGGCGAGACCGTAGAGGCCTACGTCGGCGACGTCGTGGTCAAGACAAAAAAAAGGTGACGACCTTATTTCGACCTCAAGATCGCTTTTTCGGTGTCTTGCGGCCAAGAGCGTCAAGCTCAATCCGAAGTGCGTCTTCGGGGTCCCCCGAGGCATGCTTCTTGGGTTCATCGTCTCTCAAAGCGCGGCATCGAGCCCAACCCGGAGAAGGTAACCGCGGTGGCGAGCATGGGGCCGATCAAGGACTGAAGGGCGTCTGCGGCGAGTCATGGGCTGTCTTGCGGCCCTCAGCCGCTTCATCTCACGGCTCGGCGAAAAGGGTTTGCCCCTGTACCGCCTCCTGAGAAAATCCGAGCGTTTCTCCTGGACTTCCGAGGCCCAGGAGGCCCTCGACAAGCTCAAAGCCGCCCTCACCAGCGCCCCGATCCTCGTCCGCTTTGCCGAAGGAGAACCTCTCCTCTTGTGCGTCGCTGCGACCACCCGGGTGGTCGGCGCGGCCATCGTCGTCGAGAGAGGGGGAGGAGGACCCACGCGGCTGCCGGTCCAGAGGCCGGTCTACTTCATCGGCGAGGTGTTGTCCGAGACCAAGATCCGCTACCCGCAGATTGAAAGCTCCTCTGCGCGGTGGTCACGGCCGCGGCGCAAGCTCCGGCACTACTTCGACGCCCACCCGTGGCGGTGGTCTCTTCCTTCCCGTTGGGAGAGATCCTCCAGAACCGGGAGGTCTCGGGGCAGGTCGCCAAGTGGTCCGTCGAGCTCATGGGAGAGACCCTCTCCTACGCGCCCAGGAAGGCCATCAAGTCCCAAGTCTTGGCCGATTTCCTCGCGAGTGGACGGACACCCGGCTACCGCCACCGCGGCTCCAGGCGAAATCTTTGGGCGATGTACCAGACGGGTCCCGATGAAGACCGGAGCCGGCGCCGGCCTCCTCTTCGTCTCCCCCCTCGGGGAACGCATGCGATACGTGATCCGCCTCTACTTCCCAGCGTCAAACAATATGGCGGAGTACGAAGGCACGCTCAACGGGTTGAAGGTCGCCATCGAGCTCGGCGTCAAAGCGCCTCGGCGTTCGGGGCGACTCGCGGCTCGTCATCGATCAAGTCATGAAGGACTCAAGCTGCCACGACCCCAAGATGGGCCAGCGTCTTTGCAAAGCGTGCGGCGCCACGGAGGACAAGTTCGACGGCCTCGAGCTCAACCACGTCGTCCGAAGGTACAACGGGCCGCCGACGAACTTCGCCAAGATCGCCCGTAGGAAGAACCCCGGTTCCTCCCGCGTCTTCACCCAAGACCTCTCGGCTCCCTCCGTCACATTCGGTGGGCGGGAAGAGGCCTTGGAGGAACGCTCCGACCCCCGATGGGGGCTGGGAAGTCATCCGAGGTCCCTTCTACGTCTGAGGTCCCCTCGGCTTCCAAAGCGCTCTCGGCAACCAGTGCCGAGGTCATGGAGATCGACGAGGGATACCCCGAGGCCAGCCTCGAGCCGGACTGGAGAGAGCCGTACCTCGATTGGATTGTCCGAGGCATCCTCCCCGAGGACTTCAACCGAGCCAGGCGCATCGCGAGAAGAGCGAAATCGCCGTCGTCGTCGAAGGCGAGCTCTACAAGCGAAGCCCCTCGGGAGTCCTGCAGCGATGCATCACGATCGAGGCAGCGGCCTCGCCCTCGTTCGCAAGATCCACGCCGGAGTGTGCGGCCACCACGCCGCCCCCCGCTCCCTCGTCGGCAGCGCCTTCCGGGAGGGTTTCTACTGGCCGACCGCGGTAGCGACGCCACCAAGGTGGTACGCACCACTGGGGTGTCGGTACTACGCGCGTCGAGCCGCACTGCCGGCTCGAGGCCCTCCGACCATCCCAATCACATGGCCTTTCGCCGTATGGGGACTGGACCTTGTAGGACCCCTCAAGAAGGCGCCCGGGGGCTTCACTCATCTGCTCGTCGCCATCGACAAGTTCTCCAAGTGGATCGAGGCGCGCCCCGTCACCAACATTCGGTCCGGCGGGGCGGTGCTCTTCTTCACCGACATCACCCATCGTTTGAGTCCCAAACTCCATCATCACCGACCATGGCACCCAGTTCACGGGGCGAAGTTTGAAAACCTGCGGCGAGCACCAGATACGCATCGTCGGTCCTCGGTTGCGCACCCCCGACGAGCGGGCAAGTGGAGGCGGGCCAACGGGATGATACTGCAAGGACTGAAGCCTCGGATCTTCAATAAGGTCAACAAGTTCGGCAAAAGGTGGCTCGAGGGACTCCCTTCGGTCCTCTGGAGCCTCAGGACGACGACAAGCCGAGCCACGGGGTTTACGCCTTTCTACCTAGTATACGGTGCCGAGGCCATGCTGCCCACCGACTTGGAGTTTGGGTCCCCAAGGCTCAGGGCCTACGACGAGGCACGAAATCAAGTGGCTCGGGAGGACTCGCTGGACACGCTCGAGGAAGCTAGGGACACCGCCCTTCTACACTCAGCAAGATACCAACAGTCTCTCCGACGCTACCACGACCGTCGGGTCGGGTCCGAGATCTCCGGGAAGGCGTCACGGTGCTCCGTCTCCGCCAAGACAACGAGAGGGCGCCACAAGCTCACGCCGCCTTGGGAAGGGCCCTTCATCATCGCCGAAGTCCTCAAGCCGGGCACGTACAAGCTCGCCAACAAAGCCGGCGAAGTCCTCAACAACGCTTGGAACATCCAACAGCTACGTCGCTTTTACCCTTAAAATTCCAAGCATTGTACATACGCTTTGTACATTTCGTTAATAAACACCAAGTCCTTGGGCGTTTCCCCAAGACATAGCGTTTTTCCTCAATAGGACTCGGTGAGACTTGGTTTTGTCTTACCAAAACCAAGCCTCCCTCGGGGGAGCTAGAAAGGGGGAACCCCCTCCGAAAAGCACCCCGCGAAAATCCTTTTCGTTTTTTCTGGCTATTCTTCGTAGACTCTACGTTCCCGAAGGTCTCGTGTATTTAGTTAAGGGCACGACTGGAGTCACCCCGAGGCCGGGCGGCCGAGCCAGCGAGGCCACCTACGCCCGAAGCTACGGTACCTCCGCTTGCGGCCCTCGGCCAAAGGGGGACTCCGAGCCTCGCGGGGAAGTCACTCATTGCGAAAAGGCAACGGGACCGTGACAATCAACGCGATCCCTACCTTCGGCTAAAGGGCGACTCACGGCTGCAAAGCTCCCCCCCCGCACGACTAAGTAACGAGCACCACGGAAGGGAAACACGAGAGATAACGAAAAGAGTCGGCATAAGAAACATAAGGCCTCGGCGGGCCAAAGTCTTAGACGACACAGAAAAAACAAAATACTAATCAAGTTTTTTACGGGCACACTCGGCCCGAATTACGAGGACTCAGGGGGGGCATCCGACCCCCCCGACCCCTGCGTCGGCACTGCGGTGTCGGCCCCTTCGGCGACACCGGGGAGGATAGCCGTGCAGGAAGTGCCCGGCCAGCGGGGCGTAGCTTCTTCACCCGATGGAGCAGCTCGGCAAATATCTCTCCCCACATGACCCTCCTCGTCCTCGGCGGCGGCGAGCCCCCTCGGAAATCTTGGGGAGGTCGAGGTCGTAGTGGGAGAGGGTCATCGCCAGGTGTCACGACACCCCGGTCCGAGCCGGACTGAAGGCGGCGCGGGGACCGGCCTCCCACTTGTCAGGCAACGCCTCCCGGCGGCCCAGGCGGGCTGCTGCCGGCGGGCTCGCCCGGCCTCGGCTGCCGTGCAAACGGCTCCGACCTTCTTCTTTAGGGCGTCGAGCTCGCCTGCGAGGAGTAGGCGACTGCGCGCGACAAGGGCCGCCGCTTTGCTCCGACGACTTCTTCCTCGGCTCTGCATCCGCCAAGGGTCAATCTCTGGCGGCAAAGCAAGGATATGGGTGCCCAAACATAAGACTTACCTTCCGTTTGCACCACCTCCTCCGCCCGTGCGCCTCGAGCCTGTTGGCCTCGTTCGGCGCTTGACCAAGCTCGGCCCGCATCATGGTGACATCATTGACATAGAGGCGGTGATCGGTTTCCATGTTCACCGGGTTCTCCGTCAACGTCCCAATGGTGTCGGACGACTCGACAAGCGCCGTCCTCATCACCTCCTTTTCGGCCGGGCCGGTCGAGCTCCGACGAGCGCTTCCGACCCTCGGAGGCCTCGGCCTTCAGGTCCCGCGACAAGGAGGGCGGAGGTCGGCGTTCTCTTCGTTCGGGCGGCTAACTCGGCACGCAGCGGTTTGCCTCCTGCCGCTGAAGGTGGAGCGCCTCGTCAAGGCCAGCCCTCAGTCGGAGAAACTGCGACTTCTCCCGGGAGAACTTTGCGAGTCTGCGACAATCGAAACCAGCCAGAGTTAGCCATCTCCGGGCACCCGTGTTAAGGTAAGGGTTTCGAGCATTTGTAATACCTTCAACATTTCGGGAGGTCCCTTGAGAAGATCGGCGGAAGCGGACAAGCAGGTCGTCGGCCGACCCAAACGTACTTGCCGATCTGCTCCCACCGAGTGCGCTCCCGGGCGTCGTCCGGCACATAGGCTGGCCGGCCCCGGGTCCCGGCGGTCCGTCCGGATGATCCGTGGCGGCCCCTCCTGGAGCTCGCCAAAGCGAACCACCTCCCGGCTCGAGGACCCCTCGGCGGGCGCCCGCGTCACGGCCCGCACGATCGCCACCGGAGAAGCCGTGTCACCAACGGCCACCTCTTCAACCCGCATGGGGGGCGGTCTCCTCCCCGAGGGGGATCTCCACCACCTCTGCGTCATGGCGTGGCCTAGGGGCGGGACAGGCGCCCGCTCCTCCATGGCCATGTCGGTCGTGGTCACCGAAACTAGGCGCCGTCACGGCTTCCCTTGACAGCGTCGTCGAGGCCTCGGTACCGGGCGCCCGCGCCCTCTCTCCCGTCACGGCCGGGGGGTGGCTCCTTGGTCAACGGCGCTTCGACCGCCTCTCCTCGGTCGTCGGCAACACCGCCACTGCCGGGGCAGCGGTGGCACTCGCCGACTCAGCTCGTCGCCTCAGGCCGCTTCTGGAGCAAGCGGTCTTGGAACCGGGCCGTCTTGCGCTTTTTGGCTACGGTGGCAAGGAGGTCGGGGACTTCAGGAGGAAGAAACGAAACAAAAACGATGGAAGACTTAAAGAGGGAGAGATGCTCACCCGCTGACAAAGCGGCCGGTACAATCGGCTCGCCGGAGCCGCTTCGTCGGGGCTCCGACTTGAGGTGTCCTCGGCCCAGCGCGACTGAGTCGCGGGCATAAGTGCCGGCCCTCGGCGTCGCCGCCTCCTCGGGCGAGGCCGCGCCACCCTCGGCGGTCCTCGTCGCCGCCTCGGAGCGGCCCCCGGGGCGCGTCCGAGCCGCCCCGACCAGGAGGCTGGTCGGCGCGGGGCGACTTCGGGGAGGGGCCTCATCCCTCCCGACAGGGTCACATCTCCGGCCGCCCCGGCCATGGCCTCGGGCGGAGTGAAGGGCGGGGCGGCGTCCTCCAATGGCCCGGCGACCACCCTCTCTCTTCACGAGAGGGACGATGCGGCCCCGGGTTCAACACGCGACCTCGGCTGCGAGGCGCCGCCGAGGCCGAGGCCCTTGGCCCGACCTCCTCCCGCCCGCCTCTGCGGCGCATCACTAGGGACCAGGGGGGCTGAGCCGGCGACTCCTTGACCTCTCCCCCTCCATGAAGCCGAGGGGAAGTCGTAATCCTCCCCCCTCGTCATCCTCATCATCGTCATCGGCGCCGGTGGTGTCGGGAGGCGTTGGCTCTCGGGGGGGAGTCCCTCATCCGCTGCCGGCGCCGCGGCTTGTCCCGGCTCACGCCGCTCGTTACGCTGCGGACATTCTGTCCGACTTCTTCTTCTTCTCCTCCCTACGCTTCTCCGCAAAGGGCCTTGTTCTTCTCTTTCTCCGCGGAGATGGGGGGCTTGGGCGCTTTTTCGGCTTCGGCCAATCCTGCGACGAAAAAGAGCAAGATGAGGATAAAGGGGAGGAGGCAAATAACAACAACCAACCCGCGCTTACGGCCCGCGGTGACTCACCACGGAGATGGCGTTACGGTGGGGGGCGCATCGCAACCTTGTAAAGGTTGGAGGCGTCCGTCACCGTCGCCGCCTTCTTGGTCCGATCGGCGATCTCGTCGTGCTCGAGGTCGACGGACGACATCCTCGCTCCCGACCCACGGACTGCCCTCCACCATGTCAAACGAGGCGGGGCCGCCTATGCATGAGGGGCAGAACTTCGCCCGTACGTGGAAGGCGGCGATGACAAGCGACGCGTCCAACCCCTTCTTGGTCGGCGTCTTCAAAGGCGCGGAACGCCTTCTCGATGGAATGATCTTCCCCGGGACTACCTCCTCCTTCCACCTCGCGGGCTCCGCGTGGAACACCTTCCGGTGTAAGCGGGCGGGTGGCGGACTCGTTCCGTAGGTAGAACCACTTCGGCGCGCCAACCGCGCGGTTGGAGGAGGCGAGCCGCCCGGGATGTGCGAATCCCGGTGGCGAGACCCGTAGGCTGCGTATGCAGCCACCGGCGCGGACGGCCGTCCTCTTCCCCCTCTCAACGCCCTTGAAGTAGAGGCGCCCTCGAAGAAATGGAGCCGAGGTCCCAATGGGCCTCGACCCCGAGGAAGCCCTCACATAGGGGCGGCCTAACACCGCCAGATGCGTGATGGAGTTGGGATTGAGGTTCTGCGGCTCCAGCCATAGTACTCAAGGATGGCCCTCGGGGCCGACCCACCGGCATCCCGAACCCGTTCTCATGGAACGCCGTGAAGCTCACGACGTATCCCTGAGGCGGGCGCGGGGCAGTGGTCGGCCGGCGGGACAATCCACTCGGCGTGGTCTCGTCGGCGCAGGGGGGGAGAAGCCCCTTCCCCACCAGCGTCACCAGCTCCGGCAGCGTCACGGAGCTCGTCTCCCACTCCTCCATGCCGATGATCTCGGGCCTCGGCGCCATGGCAACGGCGGGCGGGGCGGGTGCGAGCAAAGTTTTTCTCTCTCCCCGCTCCCTTTTTCTCCCTCGGCGGCGCTCGAGCAGGCGATAATGGCGGAGAGAACAGAGGTGGAAGCGAGGCGAGGAAGGCGAGGGGAAGGCCGACGCCCGCAGTACTTATACCCGGCGCGTTTCCCTTCTTTGCATTAACTGCGTATCAATCCACGATACACCGTGTCGATTACACCGCGTGCGACCAAGCGACGGCACACCAGCGGCCCGCGACCACCGGGTCCGGCGCACCACCTGCAGGCTGCCGCGACCCGCCCCGCACAAAAGATCCGGGGCGCAAGACCCCGAGGCCCCCCACCACGGTGGCGTGGCCACAGTGGAAACCGCGGCGCCGGCGCATCACGTCCACCGTGGGGCCCACGACCACTGCGCGCGGCAAGCGCCTAGCGGGGAAGTGGGGCCCGCCACCTCCCTCCGGCGCTCCACATCCAGCGCTGCCGCCTGGGAAGCGCGCCCGCGACAGGCCAGCGGCGGTTTTCCTTCTCCATGAAGGAGCCGGGCGGCGGCCATTTGCGGCCCCGGAGGCGGGCTGGCCCATCTCGGGGTTCGGCGGCCGCCTCGGGGCAACGAGTCGAGGGGCAGCTCGGGGCGGCCTCATACACAGCCTAGCCCCGCGCAAGCGGGGGCGTCCTAAATAGCGACATCCGAGGCCCGGCATGGCGGCCAGTAGGGGATCCCAGCGTGGGAGTGCATCAAGCCCTCGGGACCCGGCGGACGGGACCCGAGCCCCGCCTCGGGCATACCGTGCGGCTCTTATGAACCCGCGCCTCGGGCCCAGGCCAACCCCGGCGAATGGGGCACGGGCGGTTCACTTGGATCCACCCGTTAATAGCTCACGGATCCGGTCGTGTTCGACACTCGTCGGCGATAGCACGATGAGGTCCACCCTCCTCCCCTGCGGAAGGGGCCGAGGTGCGTAAAAACTAACGACCAAGCACCAACCGGCTCCCCCTCGGCCTGCGCGGGGCTAGGGGACTTTCCCCAGCATGGCCGGTTCGGGAAGACGTCCTAACACTCTTCCGAACCCCCGGACAAGCCGACGGGCCCGGGGGCTCGGCCACACTCGTTTCACCACAAAGACACGTACAAGACCTCCCGGACGAGCACACGCTCCTCCGAGGCCTCGAAACTACCGGCCCGAGGCTTCCTTGCCCCCATTTAGGAAAAGCACGGCTCCCGAGACAACCACAAACCACACCGTGCGAACTAACTACAAGCCCTCGGGGAGTCCTCCATTCTCCTCCGAGGCCTCGGGGCTTACACCCGCCGGGTGCGCTTGCCGCACCTGCCAGTGAACATTTGCAACCAAGGCGTGCCGCTCGGCCTCGAACAGTGCACCCCTCCTTTGAGGAGGCTCGGGGGGCTCTTGTCGGGGACCAAAATAACGGCCCCCTAAAGAAAGCCCAACAAACGCAAAAAACGTGGCCCGGCAGGCCTCTCGCTGTTCGAATCTGAGCCACGGCAAACGTCCACCTCCGTCCCGTCCGAGCCCACCCCTTGAAGGCTCGGGCGAGTGCTGATTCTCCGTCCCGCCCGAGCCCCCCATACTGGGGTCTCCGAGGCGGACTTCCATTCTCCGTCCCGCCCGACGGGCGGGTTCTCCCTCTCCGTCCCGCCCGAGCCCCCCCCGCTGGGGCCTCGGGCGGGTCTCCACTCTCCGTCCCCGCCCGAGCCCCCACCGCCGGGCCTCGGACGGAAGTCCATTCTCCGCCTCACCCGAGCCCCCAGGGGACAGGCCTCGGGCGGGTCGCGCCCGCACTTCCTGGTCAAACCAGGCCTCCGGCCCCTCGACGTATAACCACCGCCCGCCTTCCCACGGTGCTTGTCGGATGGCGCGAGGATGGGGAGCCGTCCCATCCCTGCTCTTACGCCGGGCTCGGGGATTGCGTTATCCTTCGCCGCGTGGAGGCCATGCCGCCCAACGTGGGGCCTTGTGTTGCCTAATCTTCTGACAGTCAAGTCACCGAGGCTCCAAGGCGGTGGCGGCCCCGGGCCAAGGGGCGTCACTGGCATCATCCTCCGTAAAGGGGGTCGGGCCAAGTGGGGCGCCGGTCAAGCAATAGTCCCTCCCGGGTTTTCGAGCCCAGGGTGGGCGGCGATTGTCATAATGGCGGCTCTCCACGTGCCAACCACATCATGTACGGCAACGGAGCCGAGGTCCTCCGGGCCCCTCGAGTCAAGGCGGGTCGAGCTTCTGACATCTTCTTTGGGGACGGATACGTCCCCCCGGCCTCTCCGTCGATCTCTCTGAGGGGCGTCCACTTCTTCCGTTGGCGGGGACGGGGATGCGACCCCTCACAACCACGCCCATGTCTGCGGTGCCGGCGCCCACGTGCCAAAGCCCACGTCGGGGCCTTGGCACAGGATGGCGGCGGACTCCAAGGCCGTGACCCCGGGGAGGAAGAGCGAGCTTCCCACGCACGCCAACTCTTTGTAAGCCCCGGCCTCTCCCTTGCGGCTATAAAAGGGGGCGGGGGGGGGCCAAACTGGGGGATAGGTTGATATAGGCGCACTCCGGCCATTCAACCATCACGAGACTTGGGACCGGCTCCCTCTCTCACTTTGCTTGTACACCCTACCTACGAGCACTTAGGTGCAAGATAATACAAGTACCTCTCACCCCCCTTTGGACATAGGGCCTTCCTTGCCCGAACCAAGATAAATCCTTGTGTCCATCTTGTACACCATCCGGAGGAGGGAACACGCACCACAAATTCACTCGTCGGGGCCAGGGCCACCAGTTCTAGCACCGACACAAAGCATTGAGTTGTTCTTGAAGATTGGCAATGGTTGCATTTGCTTCATCTACTTGCTCTAGTAAATTATGCTCAGCAAATTCAAAATTCTCGATAGCCTCGGCAAGCTCTTGGACGGCAGCATTTTTGGTCGCTTCTGCTTCATTCGCACGTGCTTCAGCTGCGGCTCTCTGTTGCTCTAAATTGATGGTCTCATTCCACAGCATGGTATATTGGTGATTCATATTGAGTTCATGCTGGATGGCATAGTCCATCACTACATTTGTGGTATTTTTGGCAGACTCCCACAAGTTCTCGGTCACCTTTAAGTCTATGTTGCAAAGGTTATACCTCTGACGCCAAAAATTATGAGAGGCTTCTCTGGCTTTGTAAGCTTGGGTGATGGCTAAGTTTGCAATAGCAGTGATGGTGAGGGTAGGATTATGGTTTGGTAGGCTTATATCGGTCAAAGTAATCCCTCGTTGACTCCAACTTTCATTAGTAGGATCGGTGGGTGGAAAAAGACACATAGGAGTAGCTCCTATTTCTTCGGTATGCTCCTGACATATTTTCTGGAGTATGTCAAAAGCGACTACCCCGCCCGGCTTCCCACTCATTTAATCCCTCTTTTTCAACTCTCATTTCATGCCAGGATGAAGTGACACTTAGAGCTGGAATATGAAGAAGTAAGGTACACCCTGGAGTACCATAAACTCGGGCATGCCTCCAACGGTAGACTGGTGGTGTGGTATACCCAAAATTTTCCAACACCTTCCAAAGCAAACTGGGTGTACCAAAATGCTCCAACAGAGTACCTTCCTCGGTATATGGCGGTGGCTCCATTTTACATTATCATATGTGATACAATAAGCAATTGATATCATATTAAAATCAAACTTTTACTTATCTATAAATTATAAGGGGAAAAAATATTAATGCAACAAGATAAGCAATTGAATGATCATGATGCATGCTTGCTTCTACTCATCCTCACTGAATTTAGAAAAGGACGGATTTTCTAATCGATACTAAACGGTGGCAATCCTACGTGCTCTCATCAAATCGTACCTAATGATTTACTACGTTTTCGTTGTTAGCGCACTGCTGAAAAAATTCATTTCACTGGATCCCACATGACATGTATATCCACACAATGAAAGCGGTAACTTTAAATGCTCCCCACATATGCATACCCCTGTATACATACATGTAGCACTAAACTACCCAAATCGTCATCACATTCCACAATTAAGTACCTTCATTTGAAAATGTGTGTAACATGTAAATATTCTGGTAACCACACTAGCACTCCCCTAGACCGGCGTTTGTCCGATCATGCTCTCCCAACTCACTCTTACCTGGGCCAACTCACTCTTACCTGGGCATAGGTGCGTCGTTACATAATGTAAAAGACAGTTTATACTGCATACTTTCATATATGCATGTGCATATACTTCCATATGAGGTCACCACCACCCTTAGGTCATCGGGTGACAAGATAACCATTCATATTTACCTTCTCACCTGAGCGTAGAGGCATTGATTCACACACATGCAATACATGAAACCCCCCCCCAAAGTTAACATAGCCACCTGATAGTCCTTATGCGGGTTTAACTGGAGGTTTGACACTGGTGAGGTTTTGAAATCCAACATCCTAGATAAAACTAGTTTTGTTTCAATTTAAACTTTTCCAAAACCAAAAAGCTTTTGTTTTAAAATACCGTGATGATGATAGTAACCTTAATCCTCGCTCTCGATACCAAATTGTGATGTAACCGACCAATCTATTCGAGATTAAGCGTAATCGTCCCCCGTAATAACGTTGACACGCATACACCGCTTCTCGAATAAATCCGGTAGTCCGCCGAGTGTCACAAAGGACCTCGGTAAATCAACTTACAACCAGGATCATGATTAAGGTATATCATTCACCAGCTTACAGAGTACAGCAGAAATACTTATACATTGAGTCTTATTACAACACCGGTTCGAAAATATTTTACATTGAAGTAGTCTTTATTTCAAACTACAATAACATAAGTGTCCTTACATCACCAGTTTTATTCAAACCTCATGTACAAGCAAGGTGATGGAGTTATGGATACGGTCAAGCCCGATGGCCTTTACTCATCCACGTCATCCACATGATTATAGCACGTAACACAATAACCTTCATAAAACATATCACCTGCAACGATGGGTAAAACCCTGAGTACTCAATTGTACTCCGCAAGACTTACCCGACAGGGAAAAGATAAAAGCTTCCAAGGTACATGACAAGTATAAAAAGAAGGTTGTCGGCTAGCAAGCTTTGTGGAAAACTGCTTACTAAAATGGATCCTTATTTCAATTGTTAAGAGTCAGGTATACTTTGGCTATTTAGAACTACTTTTGTATTGACTACGCTCTTTTCTTATACTTATGGAAAACAAGTCTATTAAGTGAGGCATCAAGTATAACATGTCCAATCTCAACATTTAGTTATCCTTTATTAACTACGTCTCTGCGAAAAGGTATGAGTTTCTCACTATCCGCGAGAGAGACGGCGATTCAATCGATTACACCAAATTGTAAAGCCCGTATCACATACTTTTTGCAAGCCGGCCAAAGCACCGCTCAAGTCACTTTGCTCGCTCTATTCGAAAGATAGGCTTGATCACGCTATGCAAAACTCATGGTACTTGCATCCTCACAAGTCGTGCCTGCTCAGCCCGTGAGTCTGTAGTCACGCAGGGTCTTGGGACAGATACCCTTTCCCCTTCCGATCGTCCCAGTAATGCATAAGCGATTCAAGAACTACCTCGAATAAGCTAACCAGTTTCACCGTCGAAACGAGTTATTTGGCGGTTATGTGAAGGTACGTTCAATCTCACACTAGATCCAGAATACGGCTCGGTCCTTAATCAACACAGACGGAAAAACACCAATTCCGTCCGGTCTCCAATTATTAACCGTCATATGATTAAGGACATCACAAAATTAACCTCGGATTGCGGATGACAAGAATCATCCGTCTTCTAAACATCTAGGCATGGCTAAGCATTAGCGCTATCTACTCAACTAGTAGAATGAAAATGGCATTTTTGAGTGGACAAGGTATTCATGCAACAACGGTATCACGCCATTACTAAAATGTATTGCATAAAGTAAAGTAACTGAGAGTAAGTAATTGCATTTCAAAATAGAATAGGTTAATAGAATGCTCCGGGGCTTGCCTCAGCGAAAAGTGGAGGGACCGTGGTTCGGGCACTCTGACAGCGGGTCCGTGGTTCCTTCTTCTCCTCCGGGTGGAGACTCCTGCGGATTCTCCTCGATCACGGTGTACTCGATGGTAGGTTCTCCCTCGGATCCTATATGAATGTATGCATTGTATGAATACCAAGAATGCATATAGAATGCGCAAGGTGAAAAACTATAACATGAAATGATGCACAATTTGATGATCATGATAATGATGGAAAGCTACATAAGGTTCCATGTGTGCAGTTCTCTTTCTCTTTCGATGACAACACTATATTATCAAGATTGTTTATAAGAAAGCCAAAGATTACTTATTTTTAACTCACACGTGAGTAGGTGCATATCTCTCTGGAAGAAACATTTTAACTACTATAAAGGAACATTCATCAATCACCAACTAGCATATTTAGATTGTTACCACTAAACAATGGAGGTGCCGAGGATCAGTGAGGTTTCATGATCCAAGCTTCACATGCAATGCAAAGGTACATATAATTCTCCCATGGTTAAACTTCTTTTCCAAAAGAACTACACATGCATATGTGTTTACATTTCTTAGCCATTATGATACAAAATAAATCAAGACATTAATTATTTATTTAAAGCATTTTGTAGACCAACAGTACCCTATAACAATAAAACAGCAAGATATCAAATTAAAACATTCAATTATCACACACATGAAATCATGTATCCTTCCTTTTCTTTTTATTCCTAATTTTAGAAATAATGATTTTATAAAACAATCTCAAATTCTTCCCAAACTTTTTGTACAGATTGGTGATATCATGAAATGAATGCAAAATAATTTTCATGATTTTTGGATCAATATATTATTCTAGAAAAATCATGGAATGTCTATTTTACAATTAAAAGAGGTAATTTTTATCAAACCAAAATAGATGTTTTTTCAAGTTTCATATTTTTCCTACATAGATCCCATCTCAAGGAAGTCACAAAAAATTTTCATAATTTTTGGAGCTCAAATTGATTTTATACAAAAAAAGACAAATTGCAGCACTATTTAGAAATTCAAATAAAAAGTGAAATCAATCAAGACAAGTAATTTTCCAGCGCGGCTCGGTGGTCGACAGGCGGGCCCCGCCGGGTCAGGAACAGTGGTTCCGAGCTGACAAGGCGGCGCCGGCCGTTGACCGGCGATTTCGCCGACGGCGAGGTCGCCGGCGACGCCGCTAGCACCTACGTGCTCGGGGCGACCACGCGTATCATCCTAGGGGTTAGTTGCGCCCCTCAGCGCCACAAAGAAGCTCACCGGTGGCCATGGCGGCACGGCGGTGCTGTGACGCGCCGGTGATGATTCCCTAGTGGCTCACCGGTGTTAGCAGGGGCTGCTACCTTTTAATTTCATCTTCTCGAACTCTACTGACCAGTTAATCAAACTTAAACGGCTCCTAGTGAGCTCAGTGATGGCACAGAGGTGGATGGCCAGGGAAGAGGACATCTCCGGCGGCGTGAACACAGCGGCGGAAAGAAGTTCCGAGCGTCCCGTGCCATGAAGATGGAAAAGGATGAAACGGTTACGATACATAGCTCAAAGAGAACCCAAAACATTAGTTGGCATGGGCTTTGGCTCACTGTGGAAACGAGTCGACGGTGGACTCGATCACGGCGGCGCTTCGCCGGGCCGAAGAAGGAACTATGATTCCTGGTGACTCGTCGATGTCAAACGACACCACCAAGTGCAATCGATGCGCAAGGGGGATTACGGAGCGACCGTCAAGTGCAATTGGGTGGCAATGGAACAACGAGCGCGAATTTTAACGGTGAAGGTTCTCGGTCGCCGCTGGAGCGTAAGAAGAAAA
Organism: Chrysopogon serrulatus; assembly: GCA_015844335.1. Taxonomy (NCBI): domain Eukaryota; kingdom Viridiplantae; phylum Streptophyta; class Magnoliopsida; order Poales; family Poaceae; genus Chrysopogon; species Chrysopogon serrulatus. The sequence goes on along the minus strand of JADLZL010003513.1, from coordinate 256,340 downwards.
AATGGCGACGGCGGCGGTGTGAGCTTTATATAGGGATCATGGCATGGAGAGGTGGCCGCCATTACGAGATGGAGCACGTGGCTAGCAAAACAGGTCGTGCTCTCGCCGAAGCCTGATGGCCGCCTCCCGTGTCGCCGTGAATAGAGGGAGGAAAGAAGGAGAAGGCGACGACGAGCCGGACGGTCGGCCGGGGCGGTATGGGCGCCAAACGGTTTCTCCGATCACCTATAGCCGCCGCAACGTGAGCTACAAGGCGGGCACGGCGTGGCAGCGGCGGCCAATCACCGGCGGGCACGACACGCCGACGGAAGCCGCTGCCGCTATGGCTATCATGTTGCCGACCGAACCGATCGAACCCCGATCTTTTTGGCCGCTCTAACTTTCTCGCTCAAACAGGCAAAATGCAAATCAATTCCGCTTGTGGTGTTCTCTCGATAGGTGGACTACAACATTGCTTAAAGAATCACCGGGCTAAATCCTAAGGATTTACAAACTACAAGTGAAGAACTTAAGTAAAAACAAACTGAACTCCGAAAATTCAGTTAACGGGTGCCGATTGCAAAGATTAGCATTCTTTGGCATTTAATTAAGGATTAACCAAAAGCTAACAGGCTCAACCAATTCCATACTAACAAAGTACAAACTTTGTACTATCTAGTGATGAACTGGTTTTCAGAATTTGGTTCATGAAAAATAAAATTACATGGCTCTAAACATTGAACCTAATTGCTGGATTCCCGGACTTAGAAAGATTTAAGTCCTTTTCCCGATTTTACTTCAAATTCAATTTTAGGGCCACAAATTGAGTAATTTAGGATGGGATTCAGCTCTAGAGCCTTAAATAAAAGTTGTTGCATTACTTTGTACTACAACTTTCATTTAGGGCTTAACCCCAAAAACTGAATAAATCACATACTTACATGTTAAGCTACTTAGTAACTTGATAACAAGCATAATGGACATTATCATCACATGTGAGCATGTTTAAGCAAAAAGTTGTATATAAACCCTATCTCAAACATAATTCTAAACATTTTTAACCCAGTTTTAAGGATTTGTTAACATTCATATATATTGCACACATAGAAACTTGCAATAGCTTTTTGCTTGCAATCAAATGCAAAATGATGCTTTATGCAATGATGCAAATGCAATGCACTTGATTAACATTTAGAATGTTACACCCTGTCCCCCTAGCTTGTCCCTTCTCCCTCGCAGCGCGACAGTGCGGCCGCGGGCTGGATATCGACAATGCCCTTCGTCCTCTCCCCGCAGCCTGCTCCCTTGGGTCTCCCTCTGGCGCGGCAAGCAAGGGCGCCGCAGGTGGCGGCGTGGACTCCCCGCGGCCGGCGGCACGACGACAGTGGGGCCCGGCAGTGGACGGATAGCCCGCTGCTCGACGCGGCGCGGCCCGCGCCGTGCTCACCGTAGGCCGCAATTGCCGTGCTTCGCCTCGGGAAGAGGTCGCCAACCACGCGCTCCCCGACCGTAACGCCTCACCCCCTCTCTCGCTTCCTTCCTCACCTGTACTAATATTAGCAAGTATGGAGTACCGATCAAGATGATTACTAGATTTATTTCTCGCTTGTCCCGACACGAAAAACAGTTTTGTGCTCTATAATTTGGTATCAATTGCTCGTGCTACCATTAGATTCAAATTCCATTGGAGCACACTCCTTGGCATCACGAGAATCTGACGGTTCCTCGCCGCATCGCTGCTATTTGGTGCCCCGGTTTTCTATTCCATTGGAGCGAATTGTGCCGCATGAGCAAATAAGACAGAGAACTATTTCAAAGAACCGTTGGAATGGTGTTTGCAAAAGCAAATGGCTAAAACAAGTAGCGACAATCCAGTAGTAGAGTTGAGTAGAAAGTGGAGAGAGTAGTCTTCTTCAGTCCCGATGTGTGTGTACAATCTTGTAACCATTTTTCCGTCTAAGCGTGGCATCTATAACTCCTATAATCTTAACCTCCACTAAGCAATTCTCCGGCTTTTGATTGGTCGAGACTTCAAAAAGTGATGTCGGGTTGACATCATCAAAGGAGTTACCTCCACTACGCCATTTATCTCCTACTTGTGTTTTCTTTTTAAAATAGAAAAAGTCATAGCACCTAAACCAAGTATCGTAATTAAAATCCAATTGCACCATGGTATTCCTCGCAATAAACTCTTCAAAACAAGACCCCACATGGATATATTTTGATAATTTAAACCATTTCTAAGCAAAAACCCGTTTGTAACAAAAAACCTAGCAAAACTACATACCATATGGATTACATGTGATTCTCTAAAGCATGCATAATTTTATGAAGGAAAACTCCTAGAATTTTAGGAGGGAGATGACCCTCAGGTATAGTAGGGGTGGGGGTTCGGGTAGAAAAGATTTTGGCAATAGCCAGTTCAAATAATCTATACCATGTATGTCAATGGATACAACCTCCGCAATTGACCTACTACATCCATATATATGTATCTACTAATTCATAGTTCCGACCATTATAAACTCCTTACATTTCTACTTCATATCCGCAGCAACACGCGGGGTATCCTACTAGTTCTTGTAACTTTAGAATTATTAAGAAAGATAAATGAGTTTATTTATATTTCTATCCAGCAGCAGAGTTTATTTATATTCAGGAAAACATTTTCATGTTGAATGGATCTAGTTTGTTGCTGTTAATACAATATGTGAAATTAATTTATTGTCTCATTAAATTCTGATTATATGAATTATCGGTTAAAATGTTGCTGAATTTTCTAAAAATTTTATGTATAAAATGTCAAACTGCTAAGTGTAAAACAGGGGGTAAAAACATATGGGCAAAGTTGTCCTTTTGTCTAAAAGTTAACACCGTTACAAGTACTTAACAGACTAGGGGTAGAGTCTCTCTTCGTTTGAAAATAGCGAGGGTAAAATCACAAAGTTAAAAAAATAAGGGGTAAAATCACCATTTCGCTTAAAAGCGAGGGTAGAAACGCTGAAGCCCCTAAAATTAATATATCTAGAAATTCAAAACATCTAATTTAGAATGGGGTCGAACATTACAAGCTTACAACCTGAGTCGGGTGGCATAAAAATATTATGGAAAGTTGCTGGCCACTTGAAAAAAGACTTTGTTTCTGAGGACGAGCAGAACACGAAATTAAAAACAAAAAAAACTTTTGTTAAGACGAGGGTCATAATATTGTTCATTGTCTTTGACTGATTTATTCTTGATTTGGATCAACACACTTGGCAGATAGTTGTGTTAGTTAGAACAACAAATATTTTGTAAAAAATTTCATCTGAGTGATAGTTAAGGCACTAGTTGACCTATTAGTTAATATAATCAAATAAGGCCTCAACATAGTAGTTAACTATTAGCTAATATATGTCTTCTTATCTAAAAATTTATTTATTTATTTACTACACAATCAATATGACACTGGTGTGTGAAATGCCTCTACGGGTGTAACGCGTATCCGTTGGATCACAGTATCCAATGGACCGTTGGTGTAACATGTATTCGTTGGATCGCAGTCACATACTACTGGTGTAACGCGTATCCGTTGGATTCCATTTGTATATATTCCCCACTAGACTTTTTTCTCTTGCCTCTCGACCACATACCAAACATATACTCCTACCTAATATACTGTTTATATTAGTCTTCTCCGGCATTGGCGATATGTCTACTGATCACCTCCGATTCGAAGACCACCATCGTTACCGCTACTTCATCCCTGAAGCGTCATCACCACCGCCCCGTCGCACTGCCACCGTCGATGACCATGTATGTAAACATAATTCCTATCGTTTTTCTTACTATGGCCTTATTCAGTTCGCAAAAAACTTGTATTCGAACTCTTGTAGCACTTTCGTTTGTATTTGGCAAATATTGTTCAATCGTGCACCAATTAGGCTCAAAAGATTCATCTCGTGATTTATAACTAAACTGTGTAATTAGTTATTTTTTTACTTATATTTAGTGCTCCATACATGCGGGTAGAAATTGATGTGATGGAGAGAGAGCGAAAAAACTTGCAACTTTTATTCCAACTGAACAAGGCCTATAATATACACTCCTCCTGTACTTTCAAAGATGTGCTTGGCGGAGACGCTGAGTACATAGAGAGCGTATCCCAAGGCCGAACTACAATTTCGCCATAGCCACCGTCGTGGCATCCATCGGGCGGAAGATCCCACGCGAGTCGACGCCCGAGATCACGCGCGGAGTGAGGTGGAGCCCATGGACGCCCGCGGTCTCAAAGCAGAGTAGCAGATCGCCAGTTTCGTCCGGACGCGAGGCCCCCTCGGGTGAAGAGGATTCCATGGTGACCTGACACGTCCGTCCGTTGGGCGGCTTGGGGCTACGGCCTGCGGTACAGGGACGTTGGCAAATTTGGCAGACCCACGCCCCCAATAAATCGCCCGCCGATTCTTAAGCCTTGTTCGGTTGGAATGAAAGTTACAAGTTTTTTTCACTCTCTCTCCATCACATCAATTTCTACCCGTATGTATGGAAAGCACTAAATATAAGTAAAAATAACTAATTACATAGTTTATTTGTAAATCACGAGATGAATCTCTTGGGTCTAGTTGGTACACGATTGGACAATATTTATCAAATACAAACGAAAGTGGTACATAAGTTCGAATGGAAGTTTTTTGCGAACTGACTAAGGCCTTGCAAACCTCCCCTCCTCCCACGCGCCCCCACCCCCAAGCGCAGCGCACATCCCAAGTTCCCAGCCCCAGCCAGAAGCGAGCACACCTCCCCCTGCCCGCCCGCACCGAAACCTCGTCGCGTCGCGCGGAAGAGAGAGAGGAGAGGGGCGGGGGAGGGGGCGAGAAGAGAAATACCGCTGCGGAGGAATCTCATCTCATCTACCACCGCTCCACCGCTAAACCCCTCTCGTGCTCCTCCGCGGGACGGGGCGGGACGGCGAGCGCGAACGCGAACGCGAACGCCGCCGTGCTCTCGGTCCGCCACACTTGCGCCGCGAGAGGAAGCGGGAAACCCTAGCCGCGGCAGATCTAGAGCGGGCGCTCTCGATCCGGCCGCTTAGGGCCCCCGTTTTAGCCGGGGGAAATGGCGGAGGATCCTGACGCGGAACAGGAGATGCGGCGGCAGCTAGAGGACCGGCTCAGGGAGGTCGGGGAACGGCTGCAGGCGCCTCCCGACGACGCGGAGGACCTGCTCAACCTCCTCAACGTGAGCCCCGCTCCTCCTTTAGCGCTTGTTTTCGTCTCGTTGGTTGTTACGCGTATGTTAGGACCGCGTTTCTATGATGTGTCGTGTTTGCGGGCGCGCTTACGGCTCGGCTCGGTTTGTACCGGGTATGAGTAGGAACCGAGTGAATGCCTGTGCTCTTACCTGTTGTTCGTGGTGATTGTTTGGGTCGCGGATGAAATGCTAGTGGGTCTGGTGATTTGGTTTAAAAATTGTCTTCCATGCTATGAATTTTGTATATTATATTTCTGATAAAACAGGAAGTGTGGAGTGTTCTCCGTGCTGGGCTGTTGTTATACGAGTTATCTGATTTCCTAGGAATCAGTTTACCTTGTATCATTCTAGTGAATTTCAGGAGCTATTATGCAATCTACCTTTTGAGACTTGCCTTCTCATTTTTTAACTTGGATTCTATCCCTTTTTTTTGTTTGAAACGTGGAGTAATTATCTATTGGACATGCTGATCACGCTGGCTTGATTTGTAGTTTTGACGGTGCTGTTTGCTGATTTGATTTGTAGTTTTGATGGTGCTGGTTGTTATGAGAGGAAACTGGGGGTGTTGGGCTCTTAATATCTTATTGATTCGATTGAGGTTTTTGATGAATATATAAGATTGGAGTTTAGCATTAGACTAGTTTATTTGCTACTGCTCCAAATTTCTTTTTTCTTGCTGTACAGAGTAATTTGCCATGGTTTAGATTACTGGGAATGATGTACTCATACCATTTGAGTAAACATGCCGGTTTTTATCTTGCTATCTGACCTACCTAGGCTTGTTCCTGGAATTGTATGAAGTCATTAAGTTGGTTGACGGTTTGTTAATGCAGGAAGTTGAGGAGTGTTTACTTAAAGTAGAGCAGTCACCTCCTGAAAGCACATTGAATGCTTTTCGCCCAGCAACTGAAGCTCTGGTCAAGAAAGAGCTGCTGGGCCATGCTGATTCAAACGTTAGACTTGCTGTGGCATCATGCATATCTGAGATCACACGGATCACGGCGCCTGATGCTCCATATGATGATGATGCAATGAAGGTATAGTCTGCCCTGAATAAACTTATTTCTGATTTACTGTGTGTACTTACATATATTTTTACTTGGTTTTAGGATGTATTCTCTTTAATTGTGGGGGCCTTCGAGCATCTGGATGACATAGAGAGCCCCTTCTTTGGAAGGAGAACTGCAATTCTTGATACTGTGGCAAAAGTTCGGTCCTGCGTGGTGATGCTAGATCTTGAATGTGATGATTTGATAAATGATATGTTCCATCACTTCTTGAGGACTGTTAAGTAAGAAATATTCTTTGCTTCATCTATGTCTCTTTCTGGATTTCTTGATGTGCTAAAACATGTTTTTGCTAAGATATATCCTGGATACATTCTCAAGTTCCTTTAAATTTGTCTAGCATAATTTGTTCTGTATAGGAAATGAAATCGCATAAACTATTTTTTGTGTAATTTTGCCAGCCTTGCTTAACTGCTATGTTGAAGTTGCAATTCTAAACTTGTCATTGCTCTGTTTCTCTGGCTGGGAGGTAGACGTGCCCACTCTGCCTATTGAATCATGATAAATGAATCTTCTTTATTTTGTTCTTAATCTTTGCTTTACTATATCCTGCTGCTAAACTTGTTACCTAGGTCAGATCTCTTGGTTTTTAGAAGTATGGTCAGATCTCTTGGTTTCAGAAGTATGTGTTGTATTCTTATCTTCTGTGTACAAGCTTTGAACTTTTCTGTGTCTCATTTCAGTTCTGGACATTCAGAAGCTGTCATATCCTGCATGGAAACGATAATGAGATTGGTAATTGAGGAGAGTGAAGATGTCCAACCACAGATTGCATCATGTTTACTCCAAAATGTTAGAAAAGAAGAAAAGGTATCATCCTTCTGGAATTTTTGCACGTCAGCAACATAGATGTACATTCATAGCATAAGGTTGGCATGATCTATTCATTTTGATTCTATTTCCAGGAATCTTCTTCACCTTCCTTTGAGCTTGCTGAAAAAGTGATAGACACATGCCGTGAAAAACTTAAGCCAGTCTTTCTGCAATCACTAAAAGGCACTTCCTTGAGCGAATACAGTCAAATCGTTGCATCAGTTTGTGAAGAGGATTCAGATGACAAGGAAGATAACAATGCTGATCCTTCTGGGAAGGACACGGTCAGTTAAATTACTAACTTGCTATGATTAATGTCGGAAGATGTTTGCATTGTTCTCTTGATAACTGTTATGCCATTATTACAGGTGCTAGAACAGGCAATCTTGTTTTCTCTTTCTCCGTTGTTTTGTTTCAGATATGAATGTAATGCATGATTGTTGACTTCACTGGATTGAATTCAGTGTTATCCAATCGCCTAATCTATCCTAGTCACCATGATGCCAATCAGCCTGACCAGTTGTGATCAATCATAGTGCATAGCTGATCGCCATGGCACCGATCAGCCTGACTAATCGCCCAATTGTGATTAGTCGGATGACTTGATAATGTTGGTTGAATTGGATGATTTGGTGGGAGATGGAACCAGGATTAGTTTTTAGCATGTAGAATGAAATTGACTGTTTTCAAATGCTGGAAGAGGGTGCTGTTTAGTTGATTCGTGTCTTACTTTGATGTCTTAATGTTCAGGTGGATGATGGCAAGCTCTCTGAAAGGACTATTTCTGATGAATTGCCTCAGGTATGATCTGCATCTTCTGTATTTTTATGTAAATGGTTGATCTAACAACAGCATGTATATTTTTTGGCAGGAATCTTCAAAGGCGGAGCAAGATGTTAGCCGTCCGGAACAAGATGGTACTTCCGTGAATGGTAATACAGGTACTGCTATTAGCAGTGGTGCTACCCCACCAGATACTGGTGAGTCTGATCAAGGACCACCTTCCACAAAAGGGAAGATTGAACAACCATGCTGTGCTGAAAACATAGCAGATGCTGATCAGTTGAAATCTGACCACAATGAAGGTGTTGAGTCCAATGCTGCAAAACCCAAAAAGAAGGCGGCCCTTGATTCAGACAAAAGTACTAAGGTCAAACTGTCTGATAAATGTGAAGCAACTGTGCATTCTGATGCTGACACTAAAAAGGAAGATCATGTAGCATCTGCAGAGGCTACCAATGGAGCAGCTGATGATACATCAACGCCTGCTGATAGCACACCTACTAAACAGAAGCGAGGCCGTCCTGGCCGTCCTCCTGGTCCAAAGTCATTGCAGAAGAAGGCTGCTGGAAAGGATCAATCTCCAGGTTCGGTTTGAAAAAGGTTAAGGAGGCAGGTGATTCAGCCGTGAAGTCAGCGAAACGATCAGCTAAGGATGAGAAGTCTTCCACAAAGAAGGCTGGTGAAGGAGAATCATCTAAGAAGACTCAAAAGAACAATTCAAAACAGCAGAAGGATGAAACTCTTTCTGAGGATGATCCTGCCAAGGATCTGAGCCTAAAGGTTTTTTTCTCTCTTAATACACTAGCTGGTTTTGTGTTGAGTTATCAATACGGTCTGCTTTTTACAGTTAGTCCTACCTCTATTGTGTACAACATGGCCCCTGATTTCTGCTAGGTTGTACTATTACGATCCCTCTTAAAGTTTTCTTTTGAATTTCTAATTATGTTTTCAATAACATATTTTTGTAAGTTTACTCTTTACTGTTGGTAGGTAACAATTATCAATTTTTAGTCTAAAACAAGCACATGTATCTATAATATATATATTTTTTTTTGCAACTTTGTTATTCCTTGACTTTCAGTTGCTGGTTTGAGTCTACCTTTGCTGGAATCGAACCTAGAGATTTAATTGCATGAACATTCAGCATTTTATTGTGTTGCACCTTTAGTAGATGTGCTATTTCCTTGATTTTTAAATTGTTGCTCCTTTAATAGTGATCAGTGTATTGACTCTTTTACCACAAAATGCAGGAAATGGTATCGCCGAAATCTTCGACCAAGGGCACAGGTAGAACCAAAGGGCAAAGCACAGAGAATAGCACACCTAAGATGAAGCAAGAACAAACTGAAGAGGTAGAGGGCAGAGACTTGATTAAAATTATTGCAAGAGTTTTTTTTCATGTCTATTGAGCTTCAAATGTTTGATGAATTGGGCTTTTTCTCGGTCAAGAATTTTCTTCATGTTGATACCTAACAAGTTCTTAGGGTTTTATATATCTGTCCTCTAGTCTGAGCACTACATATATGTCATATGTTTTCATATAATTTTGTTTGTTTGTTTGCTTAGGAACCTAAATCTGACTCCTGAGTTCCTTTTTACAGCTTCCTCGTTCAAGGAAAAGCAAAGGCCTTGATAAAAGTCTAGTTGGTGCAAGGATCAAAGTTTGGTGGCCAGATGATAAGATGTAAGTAGAATGAACAATTCAACATTCTGTTTTTTAACACTCATTGAGCTGGTTAATTTTTTAACCCATTTCTTTTTTACTTATTTATTATTTCTTGTTATTTTTAATAGTTCCAAATCTGTCATTTTCTTTCTGATAGTTGCTCTCTTTGGAATGAATATTACTATCAGGATTTAGCAAATCGCACTGTGGTGGCTTAATATTTTTATTCTTCTCCAGATTCTAAACTGTTTTATTATTTTGCAGGTACTACAATGGTATTGTGGAGTCATTTGATTCTGTCTCTAAGAGGCACAAGGTGTGTCTTTGTGCACTGCTATACTTGCCCTGGCTATTTAGCTTGCTGTATGGATCTTTATTTTATGTTTCTTTTCATCATGTTCTCTTCCCTTTTTGGAGCCTAGGTCGCCTATGATGATGGGGATGTAGAGGTACTACTGCTTAGGGATGAAAAGTGGGAATTCATCAGTGAGGTATGCACATTTCAGCTCATGATGATATTATAATTCCATCCCGATTCCTTGTTTCTGATGAACTTCTACTCTGACAGGAGAAAGGAGCTTCTGTGGCCTCTGAAACGTAAGCATACCCATCTTTGTGCTATTTTTGCATTTGCAATATCAAAATTACAGCTATATCGTGCCTGTAGCTAACTTCAAATTTGGATATTTGTTCATGCATCAGCCAGCATAACTGGTTGCCATATTGTATTATAAGAATATGTGATGCCCATGGTCTGTTTAATGCCTTGCTGCTAATATTTTTGCTCATCTGCATGGGTACTCATAAACTAGATCTCCTGAATAGTTAAAGCTTTGGGTTATGGTGAAGTAGTTTGATTCTCTGCTTTCAGTGCGATACATGTGTACTTTTCTCCCTGCTTTCTTATTTTTCACATGCTTGACTTGCTGTTGTGTTAAGTTTCAATCAGGACCGAGCATTGGCTTTGGTTTCTTGGTTTGCTATTATCACTCCACAGCTGTTGTAAACTAGTTTTTGCATACCAGCAAACTGCATAAGCCCCTGCTGGCAATTGATAATTGGCTATTTATCTGAATTTCAAGCATGCCAATAATCTGATGCCTCTCAATAAGTGGTTTTGTTAAGTTTGTGTTACTGTTTGTTTCAATTCAACAGGCCACGAGGCAGAAAAAGAAAAGGGGATGCACTGAAGGAAGAAAATACTGAAACACCTAAAAGGTAAGTAATTGATACAAAGGAGTCATGATGACTCATCCCTGTAGCTTTTCTGAGACTTGGTTTTCTGCATGGTTGCAGTGATGCTGTGGATCCTCCAAAGAAAAGAGGACGTCCAAAAGGTGTGCGATCCAGCAATGGGACACCTAGTAACTCAGCTACTACGAGCACAAAGGGGAAAACTGTAGGCAAGGATACCAAAGGAACACCTAAAACTGGCCCCAACCTTAAAAAGGAACTTGAGAAGAGCTCCAAGGAAAAAACTAGTGTATCAGCTGTGACAAAGGATGAATTGCCTAAAGATGACGATAAGAGTGTGAGCAAACCTAAGGAGGCTATTAGCAAAGGCAAGGATTCAAAAAATGAAGGCAAGTCCACTGAAGGAAAAGCTAGGCCAGGTCGGAAACCAAAAAATGCTGGTACTCCTAGTGATGCTGACAAAGACAAGCGGAAGGAGAAAGAGGTCAAGGCAGCTGAAGTAGAGCAGGAGGCATCAGGAAATGCTTCTACAGGCAAGAAGCGCAGAAGGAAGGCTTGAAGTTAACGCTGATGAACTTCTCTTGTAAATGGATGTGCTCCCTAGATTCGCTCCTTTAGGCAGAAGTATTGGCTCTGCACCATGTATTATTGAGTATTAACTCGAAATTTCGTCTGATTGGTCTCTAGTAGTTAGGTGTGGAAGCAACATTTGCTATAGCTGTAATGTTAGGGGTAACATGTGTTCGTTGTGGTCAGATCCATGGTGCATTGGTGCTGAGCCTTATGCGGAATGAACCCTATGCTCGCTGTGAGGCCCATGGCATCGTGTTGTCGGGTGGTGTTGTAGCTTGTTGATGTTCTATTTTTATAAGCAATTTAAGCAGTGGATTTTGTAGCAAATGCACTTTTTTGACTAGGATGTTGGTCTGGTTTTCATGTTTGGCTTGTTTAAGCGCTGCATGCTAACTAAGTGCTCTGGTAGTATGCAGTTTACCTCTGGATATTGGCCTTTGCAGCCCTTAGAATATTTAGTTACTGAATAGCAGCTTTTTATGTATACTTACGTTTGTATTGGTTAGGACAGGCCAAGAGCGGCATCTACAAACTGCGAGTGCAATCAGTCTCTTCAAATGTTAGTAAGTACTCAATCTCAGAATGACTGCTTGCATTTTGGGTTTAGAGAAAATATTTCAACATTTTTATTTACTCAGGTTCCAAGATATCTTGGCTATCTGATTGAGAATTGAGAGTGGAATATGCAAGCTACTATTAGCAAAAATCGGTCCAAACAAAGAGTTAATTGGAGGAATATTCCATCTTTTAGGTTGAGAGAGCTCAAGATCACTGGACCAAAAGGTTAGGGCGGATGCCTTATTCAGTACTCGTGAAATTTTGGATGTTTCCCCATGAGGGCACCAAGGTTCATTCCAAATTTTACATTTTCATCAAAGAGCCGCAAATGCCTGCAACCTTTGAAGTTTTATCAGATTCATGGGACGGAGGGAGTACAAGCGTCCTGAAAGTGAGTGCTGGTTATCCATTATCCAGGCAGGTTCTGCCGTTCTGCGGCGCCGGCGGGCGGGAAGATGCTCATCTAGTTGCCTGTCTGCTGATCCACTTGATTGGTGATCCTAGTTTGTCGCTGCAGACGCCCCTGAAATCCATCATGATTCAGAAGAAGATCGAAGAACCGTGTAAGGTTTGCCTGTCGCTCTCCCGTTAAACTGCTCTTTTCCCCATTGATTTTTAACCGAGTCAATCAGCAACGAGTCAACGACCAACAAACATCGACCAGGTCCTTCTCAAAAAACGAGAAGAGAAATGTCCCAACTTGGTCACCGCACGGCACACTGCATCGAAGCATCAGGGACGACGACCAGTTCAAGGAAGTCCAAACACATCCAACTTGGTCATCGCTGCGGTGCCACCACAGCTTGAGCTGACACTAAAAATGCTTACCGAACAGGCCACTGGATGGCGTCACGTCCAGATCCAGGTGGTGGTCAACTAAATCACGGCCATCCCTATATCTCTGTAATTTTCTCCACGGGTTTCTGTTAAAATTTCTACAGCGAAACACATAAGCTAGCTAGGTTTCAGTTTAACCTGTTCACCTTTCGCGACCAGAGACACAAACCTTAGTTTCAGATCAAGGTACAGTCTCGTAGCGGTTGTCTCGATCAACGTTTTAGAGCAGAGCCAACTGGAGCACTAAAATTCCACCCCCCTCCCCCCCCCCCCCACAAACCCAACGGCCGCCGCCGCCGTCCCCTTATTAAATTTGGCACAATTCAACTACTGGTGTCCTGCGGCGCGTGTGCACTGGTCAATCAAACCGATAAGAACGCATGCGTTTCTTTCTTCAAAGAAAGGAATGACGCGAAGATAATCCGATCCCGGCACTAGAGCTGACCAGAGATAAAGGACCTGAATGCGCTGCGACGCCAGCTCCATCGCCGTCCTCCTGCTGCTTCGCCGGACCCGTCGCTTTCCTGCAGAAATTTTTTGCCTTCCTCCTGTCACTGGTTGAATATCTCACTGGGATTACGGACAGGAACTGTCCGCGCTTCGGTCACTTGTTGAATAAGTATATCTCACTTAAATTATTTTACGGACAGGAACGGAAGTGAGCCATCAAATCCTCCCATTTGTGTGCCATCATTTTACCTCCCATCAAAAGATAAGGATGAAGAAGACAGAAGATGATCTGACGTAGCGGGGTTAATCAATTCCTTTGCATCGCAGCATTGTGAGCTCGAATTCAGAATCCAGGCGGTAGTAGCATACTATAATGGCGCTAGTACAGGCCTACTACTGCACAAGAACGGGTGTCTGCTTTGCCTTTTGCATTTCCACTCTTTAAGCTCAATCCAGCGTCCTAAAAAGGCGTTCTACCTGCCGCTGTTAAGTTGTCTTGGTTGCGAGCGCTCAGTGAGTAGTAAACAGAACGAGGCAGCAGCTGCCGCCACATTTGGAGCTAGTGCTGCTCTGCTCGAGAGTGGTTCGGGATCTTCGCCGCAGCCGAAGTACGCGCGGCGGCTTTTGGGGCGTGCAAGTGCAACGCGACACCTCCCAGTCCACTGTCCTCCCCCAACCCATCCACAGAACAGAACTTTCTGATCCACTAGACCACTACCAGTACACTTGCTTTCAGTTCCAGCCCCAAACTCGCGACATGAGGCGAAAAATACCCGCTAGTTTTGCGTGCCATGCACCCGCACTCCAGGAGAAAGAGAAAAAAACGCCCTCGCCTCGCGCACCCAACCCCGAACCGGCGAACCCACTCCCGTGATCGCCGCCGCCCCACCAAATCCGTCGCCTCGCGCCCGCCCCACCACGGGGTGGAGGAGGAGGAGGCCCCCAGGCCCCAGCCCCGGACGCCACTCCACTCCCGTCTCGCGTCAACGGAACAACCGGCCAGGTGTGGACGTGTGCGGGGACACGACCAAATCCAAATCCTCTCCTCTCGGTTCAGTCGCGCGCGCTTGGACCTCCTGCACGACCTGCCGCGCTCGCGCCTCCTTTTCTCCGCTCCAGCCGGCACGGCACGAGGCTGCCCGGCTGCCGCGCCGTTATAAACGCCAGCTCCCCGACCCGGGTCCTCCCGCCCGTCTCATCCCCCCCACAATATACCCAACAAAACGGCCGTGCGCCGCAGCGCAAAAAGAAAACACGCACCGCCGCCTCCTGCGCCCCGCACGATACACCCGATGCTGCCGCCACCCGCTCGCGAACGCGAATTATAGCCTGTGTGTGACGCGCGCTTCCTGCCTGCTTGCGATCGGCCATGTGCACTCCGGCGGAGGGCCGCGGCCGCGGCCGCGTGCGCCTCAACGTCGGCGGGCGGGTGTTCGAGACGACGGCCGCCACGCTCGCCAGCGCGGGGCGGGACACCATGCTGGGCGCCATGCTGGACGCCTCCTGGAACGCCGCCAGCCGCGTCGGCGTCGACGACGACGACGCGGTCGCCGAGTACTTCATCGACCGCGACCCGGCGTGCTTCGCGGTGCTGCTGGACCTGCTCCGCACGGGCGGCCTCCACGTGCCCGCGGGCGTCCCCGAGGCGACGCTCTACCGCGAGGCGCTCTACTACGGCCTCCTCGACCGCGTCCGCGCCGCGCGCCTCGGGGAGCTCGACGGCGACCGCCTCCGCCTGGCGGCGTCCGTGCCCGGGCGCGCGCCCGGGGACGGCACGGCCGTCCGCGCGGCGCCCGACGGCGGCTGCTGCGTCGCGCACGGCGGCGCCGTGCGCGTGTACAACTGGATGCTCGAGGAGCGCCGCCCGGTGTACCTCGGCCACGCGCCCGTCAACGACGCCGCGTACCTGGACGCCGCCACGCTCCTCGTCGCCGCGCGGGAGCGGCCCGGCCGCCGCGACGACGGCGGCGTGGCCGCCTTCTCCGCGCTCACGGGGGCCTGCGCCACCGCTTCCGCGTCGCGCACGGCCGCCAGCCCAGGTCCTTTACCGCCGGCGCGCTGGCCTTCGACGGAGCCTGCGGCCGGGTCTTCGCCAGCTGCAAGGGCCGGTTCAACGAGTACGGCATCGGCGTCTGGGACTGGAACACGGGCGAGCAGGCCGACTTCTTCTACGAGCCGCCGGGGTGCGCGCTGGGCGACGCCGACACGCTCCAGTGGCTCGACGGCACCGGCACGCTCATGGTGGCCACCATGTTCCCGCGCACCGACTCCTCCTTCGTCAGCCTGCTCGATTTCCGGGACAAGAGCGTCGTCTGGTCGTGGTCCGACGTCGGCACGCCGGCGTCGCTCGAGGACAAGCACGCCGTCCACGCCGTCGTGATGGAGGACGGGAGGTCGGTGTGCGTCATCAACCAGTACGACGACCTCGGCTTCCTCGACCTCCGGAGCAGCGCCGGCGGCGTGCGGTGGCGATCGCGGAGCAAGCTGGCGACGGCCGGGAAGACCAAGGCGCCCGTCAGCGAGGAGGTCTGCTATCCGAAGCTCGCCACGTACGGCGGCCAGCTGTTCGCGTCGACGGGGGACACCGTCTCTGTGTTCAGCGGCCCCGACCACGTGCTGACGTCGACGCTGCGCGGCAGCGGAGGCGGCGCCATCTGCGACTTCTCCATCGGCGGCGACCGCCTCTTCGCCCTGCACAGCGAGGAGAACGTTTTCGACGTCTGGGAGACGCCGCCTCCGGCGATCATCTGACTGTCACAGGATTACTCTAGTCGTGTTACCCTTGTACCATCAGCGGTAGAGGGATTACTGACACCCGGTTTTTCGACAGAAAACACACACACACACACACACACACACACACTGTAACTTGCCCATCACTGTGATGACACACAGTTGTTCTGCTTCTAGAAAGGAATATGGGATATCAGTGGAGCACAGTACTCTCATTCTCGACAAACACCTTTCTTTTGCTTTCTGTTCCTTCTGATGTTCATTACGTATCACCCAGCAAAAAGATTGTTGCTGCTGATCCTGAACACATCAGCAGGCAATCATGGGCTCCTTCTGTCGAGGTCATTGCGTGCCCGTTGTCTTGTGTACTGATTAGGAGGGTCCCATGGGGCCGTCGTCACATTTCACTATTATTACCATGATGAAAACTTCACTCAACATGTCTCCCCTTAGAAAAATCATACAGTACTAGGAGCAGAAAATGGCTCCCTAATTGTCGTTGTCCACCCCCGCAAGGAAAGAAACAAGAAGGAGAGAAGAAGCGGATCATGTTCAGATCTCTCGCTTTTGCTCCAGCAGTGTGTTTATTATCCACTCATCGGCCGTCCGACGATCTCATCGCATCCCCTTTTGTACTTTGTTAAGCTCTCCGCTAAAGATGTCACCCTAGACCTACATGAACAATTATAATCGTATAGTAGCATATATTTGCCTCCTTCGTTGATGCTTTTGATGCACAACCATAAACTGCTTTTCAAAATCAAAGTAGCATACTAGCACCCTTAACCGTTAAGCAGTGAGCAGTGAGCTCAGGGGTCGATCTGACGATCTCATTCTCACACCGCCACTGACGAAGAGCAGAGGCAGAGCACCCTGCATCCTCCCAATCTCCCCGCTTGCTTCGTCAGTGCAGTGAGCAGCGAGCAGCCGGCGGGTGAGCATTTGGCTTCAGGGTTGGTCCGTTGGTGCGTCACACGCATCCGACACAATTCCATCCAGCCTGAGGCATGCTTTCGCTTGAAACGTAAGGCACCACGGCGGTCGGCGGTGTGTGTCGCTTCCCCTGGCGCGGCGTGTGCGGTGCAGGGAAAACCTCCCTTTCGTCGTACCTACCTGCTGAAGGAAATGGAATGGAATCCCATCCGTCCTGGCATACCGACGGATCACGGATGGATGTCTTGTAAAATGTATCTGGCGCAGGAAACGGTGGTGGTGGTGGAAGTTGTTTGCACATATCAATCTCTGTCTGTCCCTGGATTGGGTAACTAACTGAACAACAAGAGCCCCGCCCAGACCGGGCACCGGTGTCTGGATGGTTGCCAGGACGGGCCGGGGGAGCCTTGCAAGCAATGCAATCGTTTGCTCTCGGTGCTCTCGTGAATGTGCAGGAGTGGTTCGGAATTCAGGACCGGAAGCAACCGTCGAGTGTTTGCTGCTCAATATCAATACTTATATAATGTTACTACTACATGCTAGCTCAGAGTCAGTGTCGGACAGCAAAGAGAGCGAGGGCTGGGTGCCACTGCCACGTTACCTGGACATAAAATATACCCCATCCCCATCGGCAGGCACTAGAAATCGAAGTCTTGTAGTAGTACTCCACAGCTGCAGGACTACTCGATCCGGTAGAGTCCAAGCATCGTCGGATTTGAACGGTTGGTTTGGTTCAGTGGGTGAAACGGTCGGGCAGAGTAATCCCGGCGGATCTTAGTGAGGCCATAAATAAAAATGTATTGTGCAATGCAAACAAAAAGTGTGCAGCCTACCAAGTTCAGTACGTGCACGCGTCGTCATAGTACAGTAGTACACGCACCGGCGCAGGGCGCACTGGGTACCGACCGGAACACGAGAGACCACACGACGGCATAACGAAACACGGGGGCCCTGGTGAGAGCGGCCGTCGTCGGTTCCGCGGGTCGGTGGGCCGTCGACGCATCGAGCGTCCGGCGTCCGCGACGAGTTTCCGTTTTTTGGGCATGCATCGGCCGGCCGTCGTTTATTCACCCTTTTCAGTGCGTAACTAAACCGATGTTCGGGGGAGAAAAAGGCAGGCGTACTTGTAACAGTAACACGGATGGATGCCCCAGACCCAGAGGAGTGGCCGGGTGGGTGAATCCGTTGGCTCCTCCCTCGGGTCGGCGGACGGGACGAGGAAGGGATGACTAGTCTAGTAGCGGGCCGGCGCAGCGTGCGTACATGCACGCGACCCGGTCACCCGGCCCCCACGGTGGCAAATTCCCAGTCGCGGGCCGACGCCGTCCGCAGCGGCAATGCGCTGCTGATGCGCGGGCTTTTCGGGATGGAATCGCGCGGCTACAATCATGGCTCCCTTCAGAACAGCGAGACCTTCTAAGCTGGGCTATGGAGGTCGGAAATGTGCGCATGGGGCCAGTACGCGGGCCCATGGTTCCCCTTCTGATCCATGGCACCATCGGTGGCCCATACACGATATATACTGCACTGCACCTAATCTTGACGTCTGTGTTGACCTTTTTTTTATGGGTTTTTTTTTTTTGTTGGGGGGGGTGGGGGGGGCGCCTAAAAGATGCCATTTTGCTCCCTAGCAAGGCATAGAGGCGCTGCTGTTCTTCATTCTAGACAAGGAAAGTCTTTATTTCTCCATAATTCTTACATTTAAGTTGCCTGAAAATTCGAGGAAGGTTTCATGTGACGCTGTTGCGGGCTTACAAAGGAGGGCTTAGGGAGGCAGGTAGGCATGCAGTGGTGGAGGGTTGGCCAAGCGGGCGGGGCTGGACAACCGGATGGCAAGAGCCAGGATGAGAGGCCCAAGGCATAGAGAGTTTCAATGTTGGCTCTGAGTGGAGGCAGACCCGACGGCGGGGACGCTGCCGGGAACGGGAGGAGGTGGAGAAACTCGACAAAGCAGCAAGCGGGAGGTGGAAGATGACTTGGTTGCCGCAAGATGCTTATCCGACGGCTTCGGATTGGTTGCACAGTAATTTTGTAAAAAGAAAAGATCTCCCAGTAAAAATAGCAAAATCCTCATTTCTCCCCTCTCAAAACATGAGGTGAATGGTGATGAGAAACATTTGGGTGGGTGGCGATAATGACGGCATCAAATAAACGCACATGAGGTTCCCTCCGCTCAACTGGCGTGGACAAAAACAACGACGGCGGATCGGAGGACATGGACTACAAGACATGGACGGGGCTTCATTGGGGGCTGGCTTCTTCTGGAAGTAGATTGCAAAATTAACGTGTAAATATATAAATGGCGGTAATGTGGACGAAATCGTAGAACCGAACACTGTAGTAAAGCTAGCAGCACATTGCAGTAGTTCCTTTTTTTTTCTCTACAATAGCCGGGGGGGCTCCTCCATAGAACACCCATCCACGTCGTCCCAATTGTTTTTGGCCGTCCGATCTTCCATCCTGCGGCTACGATTGCATGGAGCCGATTCCGACGAAAGCAGCTTCTCATGTTTGTTGTTTCGCTCTACCGGCTTCTCATCAGAATCTGGGGAACCAAATATATACCGGGCTTCAGCTTCTGCTCCCTCTCCTAAAAAAAAAGGGTTATTTGGATTGGTACCATTATAATTTTCAAACTTTAGAAAACTACCATTACTATTCACCTATTTTGAAGCGTACCATTAGGGCAGTCCCAATGATGAAACTATCTAGTAGTTTCTATAACTGCCATGTCAACAAGAAACTATGTATAGAAACTAAACTATACAATGTATGGTTTCTTTGCTTGGCCCACGTAATAAATTTCTAATCTCATCTCATCTTCTCTCACCTATTTATTTTTTCCATTTCATCCTATCTCCGTGCAGTTAGGCAGGCTGTGGCCCTACAGAATGTGTGGAAGAAACGAGCACTCGCCCGCAACGCTAGATTCATCGTTTCTTTGGACGTTGGACTTTGGGCCGAAACAGTTTCTTGAGTAGGAAACGATTTCCTCCTAATCTCTTCTCTTTGCTCATTAATTCCTATGCCACGTTAGATTTGTTGCTTACGTGGAGGTCCATTTAATGCTGAAGAAACTAGCTGACTAGGAGCGTTGGGAGTGCCCTTACAATTCTTTGGTTGTCTGAAATACGCCATGGTGTACGCTTTTAAAGGACTTAGGCCCACCTGCAGCCGCAGTCAGCTACCAAGTATCAGTGTCTGGTCGATTTTGCCCATGGTCGTCTTCTTCCTTCCTCCCTCGCTGGCCCCTTCATGGCCACCATCCTCGGTGAGCTCCCCCAGCCCGGACACCCTCCCTGGCCTCCGTGGCATGGACTTGAGCCAACGGGAGCAGGGGCCTTGGAGCTCGGCCATGCGAAAGAGCTCGACCTCGGCTGCCCAGCTGTAGCGCAGCCCCCGCCACCTGCTCGTCGGAGTCGCTGCCATCTTCGCATCCACGACCAGCGGTGCTTCGCCGGGCGCAAGTCCCTGCGCAGGTGCATGTCGTCGCCGCAGCACGCGCGAGATGCCAACCGCGAGGAGGAGCCTGCGGGCTTAAGCACCAGCCAGAGGCGGAGGGGCTCAAGCGGATGCTAGAGCAGGCGTGGAGGAGCGAGCTGCGGGAGCATGTCGTGGACGTACGGAAGCACAAGTCGGCGTTCGTGGAGCTCCCGTACGTCGCGCAGCAGCAGCTGGAGGCGGACCACGCCGCGCGTGCCTCACGGACACAGCGGAGGCCGAGCTCCGAGCGAGTTCTGGAGGCGGACAACACCACGCGTGCCTCGGGCCTCGCGGACACGGCGGAGGCCGAGCTCCGGGCGAGCTCTGGAGGCAGACCGCGCCGTGCGTGCCTCGCGCCTCACAGACAGGACAGAGGCCGAGCTCTGGGCGAGCTGCACGTGAGGACGACGGCGGCGGGGCAGGACGTGAGCTATGGCTGGCAGGCTGGCGTGGAGGAGCTCAGCCGGAATACGCTCACGCAACGCAGCCAACACTGAGGACTGAGGAGCTCGCCAAGCACTCAGCGCCCGCACGCATGCGGGACCACGCAGGCGACCAGCGGCGGCGCGCACTCGGGTTGTATAGTGTAGCGGCGCTACCTATTATGTTGCCAATTGCCATGATATATTTTCCCACTTTCGTGAACATATCTATGCACTATTGCAGTAAACCCACGATGGAAAGAGTATTTTGCCTGCAACAGATTAAGAGAGTGCCTAACAATCTGAGCTATTTTAGAAATGTTAAAAGCCTTGCAAGGAGTTCAGATTACATGGATCAGTTGTGAGCAGAAAACTGAAGGTTTGCGTAAGGCACACACTAGAAGCATCAATTTTAAGACATGAGGTATGCTGCATTATCCATTCACAGCTTTACAGCGTTCTTTATGTTCAATTGTGACTAGGTATATTCATTAATTCATTAATGTGTACCGGTCCTGCGATCCATTATCCCCTTACCTAACGTCATGTTTTTGGCTCTGTAAAATAAATAAGGGTTCATGGTGTGGTTCCAAATTCTCAACTTCAGAAAGTTCATTGCTGTGTGCACTCTTCAGGTTGTAGAACCGATTATATTATGTTCAGAAATCGATCTCTAAAAAATCAGCATAAGTGGGCATACTTTTACCTCCACCAGCTTGTCTGTTGCAAGAACAAACAATTCTTTTCAGGGAAGTTGATCATCCCAATAATTACAGCTGACACTTTATCTAAGCAAAGGCAAAATCTTTAGAAGGGATAACAACTGAATTTTCTTTTGCATCAACAGCTGGACTTACAAAATTGTTTGGTACAATGACTTAAAGTAATGAGAAGCTAATGTTGACATACCAGAGCCTTGCATTTTGGAAACTGTGTTTTCCCTCTGTTATGAAGATCATGTTATTATTATTAATATCTGCTTTTCCCATGCAGAATGCATGTCTACAGGAAGCCTATTTGAATTCTTGCACAATGAGCATGTTGTGTTGGGCCTCCCAATACTTCTACAGTTTGTACTACATGTATGCCAGAGATGTCCTACTTGCATCAAAATGGCATTATCCACAGAGATTTAATTATTAAGTTCTTCCATTGGAGTAATTTGCAAGCAGTAGTTGTGGAAAATATTTGTCGACATGGATTTTTTGTTTCATTCCTTTGCCCATGTTATGGTCATGGATGTTCATTTAAATAAAATAACTAAATATTCCAATGAGTCATGTTATGCCCATTTCTCCAGGTTGTTAAAATTGTTTTCAGGATGGAGGGGGTGCTCTGACAGCTGAAGCGTTGAAACTGGGACCTAAACATGGATGGCACCTGAGGTACTACCCACTGCACTAATTTTTCTTCTGTTTAAGCTAGCCAAGGCTCAAAAAATATTTTCTAATGTTTCGCTCTTATCTGGGCTAATATTTTTACAACTGGAATTATAAGATGTTTTAGTGTATATTTAGTAATTTACAGCGTGAATATTATTGCTATAATTGTATACGCAGGAACTAATTAGTTGTTTAGAAAATTGTTACACTAATATAATTTCCAACTATAAATAATCTCCAATGATGGCCATGGAACTGAGATACTTGAATGGTGCTCAGATTTTGCTACCGTGCACGACCTATATATGATTATGTTTGCTTCTCGGAGTCCTATGTCTTGAACTGAAGTTGATTATCAGTTGAAAAAGATGAAGGGGCTTTCGTGCTCACCTCCTACAATTTGTAAACATCTCGTGTCTTATCATTGCAACCCACTTCAATCCTAGATAACAATGGTTATTTATGCAAAGGTATAGGGAAATGTGTACAAGTGGATGCTTATTGTTTCTCATGTGGATATCACGTCAGCTGCTTGTTTCTTGCTGCACGCTGCATTTGTTTCATGGTAGTCATTCTCGTCTAATTAATTCGTTAGTCTCAACTAAATTTGTTTCACTGCTACCTTTGAAACAGGAGGACCAGTGAAAGAGTAGGTGTCTCTACCTGCTGTACACTACCAATTTAGCTTTTTCCCAACGGCAAGACCATCAAATGCAAGGTGAATTTCATTGATTTGTTCCATTGAGATAGTGTTTGGTGCTCCCTGTACAGATGTTTAGTGTAACGATGATAATTAGTATTCATTGGTTGGTTGCACTGCCTGACTATTTTGTTTTTGGTTGAACATATCTGCATTTTGCTTTGCTGTTTAATTTCTCCTACTTGATCTGTACAGCAGCATTGTGATCTGTACAGCAGCATTGGGTGCCTTGTTTTTTTAATGGTTCCATGCATATGGTTTGGTCTAATTCGCCAGGCCTAATTGATTTCGTCCTCTTTTTAATTTTGTCAGACAAAAACAATGCCCTACAAGCACCTGGAGTTTGACCAGAATTATGACACACCATTGGATGATGTCTTCCCATGCTTTAGAGGTGAGCGGATGGTGCATTTCTATTTTCTTCGTCATGCAAAATGTCACAGTACTCAGCCTACTTATGCTACTGTTATTTTATCTGATTTAGAGGACCATGCATGTGACAGAGAAGCAAGAAGAAGAACCCACAGGGCTCCGTAAATTTGAGCTGATCTCAAGGTCAGCAGCCCTAGATCCTAGGAACTTATTTCACTTGAACCAGGTGGTAACTTGGAATATTCAAATTGCCATGTCTTAGCCTCACGGCTGTTATATGCACTTCAATTTCCTTTGTTAGGCAGTCAAAGTCGAGAATTATAATGAATGGTACAGGCTCTTGTTTCGATATGCCTGTATGCTTTTGTACACTATATGAATTAAAACAAAGGCTATGTACAATTATATAAGCAAGGCTTCTTTGTTGCATCCCAGACTAGGACTACTGGTTATTAGCAGAACCATCAATTGAGGTTGTTTTCTCGTCATGCAGTTAATTTTGTTCAAGTTTATCTACCAATATGAATGCACGATCCGGTTGAGATTTATGTGAATGACATTTGTGACTCTCAACTCAGTCTGCCACTCTGTTTCATGTTGCTTTTCACTGTTTACTTCCCAAGGTCTGCGCTTCGATGCAATTCCTGCTGTTGAGATACATGGACATCTCTCTACCTTGTTATTTTCTCTTTTTTATAGCCATCTCCATCGTTTTTCTACTCGATTATTCTTCGGTCGCCATTGACTGTTGAGACAACACTTTACAACTTTGATCATCATGGTTTCTGACATTTCAAATCCATTATAGGCTTCTGTTACACTGCCACGGATTCAAGTGAAGGGATTCTCTTACTAGCTGGTTGCTCTATCTTCAGAAGATTTTGATTAGCAGGTTTTTCCCTTTTCTCCCACACATTTTTCATGTATCATGATATGCATCTGCATGCTCCTATATGCTTCATGTTCGTGCATGTGCCCACACATGCAAATCTAAAGTCAGCATGGAATTTTTCTATAACATAATGATAGTACGGAACAGAAGGAAAATCTCATTCAACCATGTGGTCAGAGCAAAGCATAACCAGCTTCATGGTCAGTCATATGTAGATGCAGTGTCTCTCGTGCTTCAAAATTTTATTTGACCAAATTTTATGCCATCTATCGCAGCATATGTATATGTAGCTTAATTACTGAACTGCACAATAGTTCTCTGACATAAACCTCAATGTATCATGATTTTCCCTTCCTCCCATGATCTATAGGAAGAGTAAACCAACGACACTGTTTTATAAAGTTCTTTTTAGTGGCATTTTATTTGGCTGCTGCTCTAAGATGGTCTGTACAAATATAAATAACATTTTGATTGAATGATGAGTCTTTCGCTGCATGGTGCTTTCTTTGCTTGGTTTATGACCATCACACTATATTCAACCCATATTCTGGTCTCAACGTTCGGATTTATTAAAACTAAAGTTTCATTCTCATATTCTGGTCTCAACGTTCGGATTTATTAAAACTAAAGTTTCATTCTAGATTCTTAATGCTTTGTTCGTACTTAATTACTGCATGTCAGTTCTAAAGAATTACCTTAGTGAATGAACCTGCTCCTAAAAATACTTATGTGCAGCCTCCCACGTATTTCCTGTTTTTAAGCTTCCCGCTCCTTATCTACCTTCTCCAATTCTCCAATATAGTTTTGTCTACGAGTTGATGTTGTCCTCCATGAGTTTAGCTGCTAGCAACATTTAGGATACAGTATCCTGTGTGTTTAAGTCCTGTCGTCCCTGCCTCTTGTCAAGATTTCCCCTTACTAACATCTTACCAAATAATTAAAAATAAAGAACAAATTTCCCGTTACTACCTGTCAGGTAATTTTTACATGCTTCGCTATCAGTTCTTTATATTAACATTCATCTCTGCATTTCCACAAAATCTATATAGCATACATACTAACAACATTTTACCGTACCAGGAAACCATGGTAATCTTCATGGAGACTCAGGTAAATCAAACAAATCAATTTGACAATTAACCTTCTTTTGCCTACAATGTCATTAACACCCTTGCACATTCCTCTGGATCATCAGAATCATAGAACCAGATCAAGATGATGACAGACGAAGACAACATATTGCAACCAACCAGCAGCCAATGCAATCACTATCAAATGTACTATTTGTGTAATGACTATTATCCATGTTAGAACCCTCCCAGTAGACTTATCAACAACCTTAATTAAGATTACTGCACTGTATATTAGTATATTTATTTCATCCAAGTACTACCCCAAGATAACACATGTAACAATACAATAGGCGCGCGATGGCGCGCGCTTTCCACTAGTGTGACATAAAGGTGTGCAGTTACATTATACCGTCATGCATATTATATCTAGCTACCACTTTTGTGGTTTGACCCAGCTAGTTCGGCTGAAACTAAAACAGATCTCAGATGCCAGTACCGTGTCAGCAGTATAGGACATGAAATTTTACACCCAGGCAAGCTTTTGGCTTTTTTCCTAACTGTTCGTCAACAGTCAGGAGTACTGTAGATTGCAACCAAACAAGTCGGCAGCAGTGACTCTACAGCAAGGCATGCGGTGTTAAATCACAAGCAAAAAATGCACGTATATGATTGATTGATGCAGGCATGGGTGCTGTGTAGGTTGCCTGTTGTTGGCTAGCAGCCAGCCGCCGAATCTTTCAGATACGCTAGTACGTGGGTTGCCCCTGGCCCCAGCAGCTCTGATCTGAATCGGTGAATCCCATCCCTTCTCATGGGCGGATGCTGGATGGGCCAGCCCACACAGCATTAGATTTATTATATAATATATTTTCATAAGGTATATATTTTATGTTATAAACATTGATATTTTTTTTTAAAATTGATTGAGAAGATCCACCCGTGCCCTCGCGTTGTCACCCTCGGGGGGGGGTGACTATGGTATCAAATTAGTACCATTAGATTTATTATATAATATATTTTCATAAGGTATATATTTTATGTTATAAATATTGATAATTTTTTATAAAATTGATTGAGAAGATCCACCCCGTGCCCTCGCGTCGTCACCCTCGCGGGGGGGGGGGCGCGACCGGGGCCCCTGCCGCCGCCGCCCCCCCTCTCTCCCCCGGCCGGGCCGCCCCCGCCGCGGCGGGCTTCCTCTTCGTCTCCCCTCACCTCCTCCTCCCAGCCCCTCCCCTCCCTCTTCTCGGCTCCGGCGGCCGCCCGTATGGCTCCTGACTGCTAAACCTCCCACAGCGGGATCAGGCCTTCCATGGCGGATCGGCGAGGCGGCCGGTCGGCGGGTGCTCGCGGAGTGCGCCTCCGCCGGCAGCGTGTCGTCCAGCCCCTCTGAGGGCCCGAGGCGGCCTTCTGCCGCGGTGTATTTGCTGCCCGTGGCCGACCCCTGCTGCGATGGTGCGGCGAGGTCGCAGCGACCCGTGTCGTCTTCCTTCGCCCAAACCCTGATTGGCGGCCAGCGGCTGAAGTATGCTGAAGCGGCGGCCGGCGCCTCCCGCTACTGGCGCGTGCTCCAGCGGCAGCCGGCCCGGCTTTATGTAGGCAGTAGCGCGGCTTCAGCGAAATTAGCGAAGAGACCATAAACTTCTCATTGGCAGCGGCCCGTCCGTAGCAATCTCAAGCAGCGCGCCCTAGCGCCGCCGCACCCCAACCTCGGCGTACCCGGGCCAGTCGTTCCCAGCGGGGAAGCCCGCCCAACTCCGGCCGCCGGGGCCAGTCCATGGCGGCGGGGCGGGCCTCCGCAGCGTGCTGTTCCCCCCCCGTCTGCGGCGGCAGTGGCGGTTTCGAGGATGGGGATGGCGTACCGGCGGTCCGGCCAACCTCTTCCGGGGGTGGGCGGCGGGGCGGCCCGGTCAGCCCCCACCTCGGCCTCGCCCAGCGACCTTGGCACGGGCTGTGCTCCCTCAAGCGTGCCTTGGCCCCCCCACCCCCTGCGGTGGGTGGTGGGCTAGGCACGCTCCCCAAGCGGCGCCCTCCCGCCGGTGCTCGGGGGTGGCCTTCCAGTAATGACCGGCCGGCTGTCCGGTCCCACGCCACCTGCTCTGCGGTGTGTGGTGGGCCCGCAGCCCGACCTAGCGGTTCCTGCCGGCGCTTCTCGCCCGCGGCCCGTTCCGTCGTTACGGCGAAGGCGGATACCACGATGACATCCAACGGCGTCTTTGCGGCAGCCCGGCGATCGAGGCGGCGCGGGTGAAAACCCTATCCTCGGGCCTTGGGCACGGGGCCGGCGACGGTGGCGATCAAACGTCATCACCTTCTTGAAGGCGTCGTCTCGGGCGGCCGCTCACTCGTGCGTTCTTTGTCGAACAAACCGAAACGAAAGATCCCACAGGTGCATGTTCCAACGGAGTTGGCGTCCCGCGGGCGTCATCTCCTTCATGAAGGCTCCGTTGATGCGCCCACGAAGCTCCTCCGACGCCAAGTCCTGCCCGCCTTTTTGACTTCTTGGGCCTTGGTTGGGCGTGATGGAGAGCCTTTTTCTTCTTTGTTTGTCGTGTTCGTTACGGCCCTTTGTCTCGTGGTCCGTGTCGTGTTGTGTTTGTTGTACTTGCCGTGCTCTCGGCCACATTCTTCTTAATGAAAATGACACGTGAAGTCATGTTCGAGAAAAAAAATAAAATTGATCAAATTTTAAAAAATAACTGACCAGATTTTAGAAATTGAAGCTTTCGATTGAGGAGTACCCTATGTATACTTGCTCTCAACGGTGGATATAGGGGGGCTCTGCCTCTGCGGCGTCGTCACGGTCATCGTGCCACGGAGATTGTTGTATAGTACTCCCTCCATATTCATATTAGTTGACGTTTTGGACAAGGACACGGTCTCCAAGATCTAACTTTATCCATTAGTTTTTATTAAAATATATAAGAAAAATTAAAAATAAAATTATTTTTTAAAAAGTAGGCTTCAAGGCGAATCTATACATATAAGTTTCACCTTTTCAAACTAAATATTTTAAAAGTTATTGCTAATTTATGTTCTCAATGTTTGACTCAAACCTTGTCCAAAACGTCAACTAATATGAGTATGGAGTAGTACTGCTAGCAGCTGGCTACGCCGCGCGGCAGGTGACGGCCGGCGTGGTATACAGCTCGAGCGGACCATGAGCTTAGCTAGCTGTCGTGGAGCGTGGTGCCCACCCTACGTACAGTGCGTACCTGCCCGACCGACCAATCACGCGCGGGATTAAAGTAGAGTCTACCGGTGGTACACCTGTCGAGTGTCGAGTACTCGGCCTGCCTGTACGTGCATACTGTATAACCCAAGTTGTTGTTGACAGCCGTATTCGCGTCGTCGATCGATCTCCTGCCTGCGCTGTGCTGTGCATGAAAGGAATCAGCCGAGCCCGAGCACGAGCAAGCGAGCCTCCGCCGCTTGGAAGACGGAAAGGCTCCGTGGACCACGCTACCTCCTCGATCTATACAAGAGTACTCCAGCTAGGGAACCTCGATCCAAAACCATCTTTCATAGCTTGCATCCTGTATGTAGGAGCATGTAATTTTGTATTGTATGTATAGGAATCCGGGTCATTAACTGCGCGTGAGCTATATCAGGGGGTGTTTGGATGGTGTGGAAAAAGTTTTGTCTGTGTCACATCAGAATATCGGAGGGATGTCGGAAGGGGATTTTAAATATTAATAAAAAAACAAATTACAGAACTCGTCAGGAAATCATAAGATAAAATTTTTAAGTATAATTAATATATCATTAGCAAATATTTACTGTAGTATCACATTATCAAACTATGGACTAATTAGACTTAAAAGATTCGTCTCGCAAAGTTATTGCAATCTATGCAATTAGTTATTTTTTAGACTACATTTAATACTCCATATATGTGTGACAAGATTCGATAGGACAGGGCAAAACTTTTGCCTCTGAAATCCAAACACCCCCTCAATTTAGGGCGTCTCCAACTGACACATCCACCAATCAGAAGAAAGGAGAAACAGAATACTCACCGTGCTAGCGAGAGAGGAAGTACTTAGCTCGCACGATCCTCAAATTTTTTACGGTCACTGACGTATCTTACCGCTGCCTAACTTTTACGTTTTTAATTTTTTCTAGCTTCCACGTCTGCTAACGATTAGCATGGGTCGTTGGGGACGCCCTTAAGGACTACTCTGTCCATACTCGAAATTCTTGACATTTAGGACACGATTGTGGTAACCAAGGAGTGATTAAAGTTAGTTTACCATCTCTGTCCCTAATAAATATATTTGCGGGGGTCCATCTACTACGAGAAACATCTCCAGCTTAGATGGCTAGCGCATTGAGGCGGGTGTCCTCAGTCATGAGCTCGTGGGTTCAATACCTAGCAGCCCTTTGTTTTCTGCTGGTTCATTGGTTTTTGCGGGCATCAACGAATGAAACGAGCACGGACTGCATGCACGGGAAAATACGTCACGCGGCCAGAACGACAGGTTTTGCGTATACTATCAGAACGACAATTTTTTTTTTAATACAGAGGGAGTAGCTATATACTACATTGGTAGGTTAGGTACGTTGGGAATGCATTAATTTTACCTTCAGATCATGTAATAAATAAAAACTGGACTCACTTCCTTCGGAATGAAAGTCGCTATGGATACGTATAGGTCGAAATTTCTCAATTTTAATCAGATTTATATAAAATACGTGCAATATTTATATTTTTAAATAAATTTATTATGAAAGTATATTCAATTATCTATTTAAAATGATGTATTATAAATATTCTTTATATACAATTGTTCAAAGTTAAAAAAGTCAACTTATCGAGAAACAAGAACAACTTCTATTTTGTGATAGAGGGAATACATGTTTTTCATAAAAGCAACAATATACTACTCGTGTTGCCACGAGCTTCCAAAAATAAATAACCTTCTAACTAGATTTGTTTGAACAAAAACGTATATTAGAGAAATTTTCTTAGAGCTTATTTGGATATATCATGGTTATAAATAATCAGCCAAAACAATCTAAATACTATGTGACTGAAATACACTATGTGTATGACATAATCCTTAGTACAAATATGTATGACATCAAATAGTCTTATTATGAAAATATATTTCATGATGTATCTATTATAATAATATATTTGATGTTATAATCCATTAATCCTTAAAAGAGTCTAGTACAAGAGCTTCAGTAATACTTTAGATCATGAGTTCGTCTCCTATTATAAGATTATGGATTAGCGAATAATATTAATTTAATGCGGGCCATCCCATGCCCACCGACGGGATGCTAGTGTACATGAGATCAGTTAGGATTGTTAATCAGCTAGAGCAAAAGCCAATACTCAAATTTAAATTAATTTATTTCGTGACGGAGGGAGTTATCTCTAGTCCAATGCTTCGCACCATCTAAAAATTTCTCGGGTAGCTGTTCCAGCGCTGCAAGCTAGCCCGTCCCTAATCTGTTTTTTTTTTTTTTTTCTCAATATACAATCTGTGAACGTTACCGTGTCATATTTTCCCCACTATATATATAATCAGAAGTGGTTACGTCGTCCTACCTTAAAAGGGACACGATCTTCGTAAGATCGATCAATCTCGATCGGCAGCACAGTCATGGGCCGCGTGATGCTAAAAAAAGCTTAATTAATTCATTAAAAAGTAGTACTGATAGGAAACAATAAATACGTACTTCCTCCATCTCAAATTATAAGACGTTTGCTTTTTTTAACTTAAAATTTGACCATTCGTCTTATTTAAAAAATTTGTGTAAATATTGCTAAATTTAAGTTATTCTTGAAGAACTATCATTAATAAAGCAAGCCACGACAAAAAAAAATGATGTTTTATAAAAATTTTTAAATAAGACGAGTGCTCAAACTTAATGTCAAAAAAGATCAAACGTCTTATAATTTAGGACGGAGGAAGTACCAGTACCACTTATCTACGTACTCGACAAAATTTTAAATCCACAATGGGCCAATGGCAAAGTTCTGCTGAATGATGGCCTAAATAAGTGATTAATAAACCATAAATTAAAACAACGCCGCTGGATTAAACTAGTGGTTTAGCGAGGCTTGACCAGTCCCCGCTCGACAGGTGTAGCCTACCTCTGCTGCGTGTTCTTTCCTCGAAGCACCACCGGCTTGGCTTATCTTCTACTCCGTAGGGCACAGTCCAGATCGAGTACAGACAGCGGCAACGTACACAGTATGGCAGTGTCGTCGTTTTGTGCGCTCCATACATGCAGGCATGTGACGCTCTCGATCGCCATTAGGAACAAGCCAAATGAGGAAAGCCTAAAGGAGGGGGACGGGTGGTGGCTTGCCTAATAAAGGCTACGCTACTTGCTCGACAACGACAACTGTGCTCTTGGGATGTTGTCCAAAAAAAAAAAAAAAAAAAAAAAAACTGTGCTTTTGGGAAACTCTGAAGTCGGTCCAGACCTCTCACGATCCGTCGAGCTAGCTACCAAACAACGCGTGCGTGGGTCGAGCAGTATACCGTCATATACTGTACTGTGGATTAGTGTGGCTCATAATTGGGACAAACTGTTGGTGTGTGTGTGTGAACTCAGTTGTTGTTTGCTATCAAGCAATGTATTTCTGAGAGGAGCCACAATAAAATTTTGCATGATTTAGGGTGTGTTTGGTTCTCTCTATTGAATCAGAATTATTTTGTGGAACTGTTTGGCCACTATGATAAATCATGTTTTGAGTTTGATCTGGACTACTAGTAAAAAAACAAGAATCAGTTCCAAGTGATTCTCTCCTAAAATAACCACTTCGGTAAATCGATTTACCGTGGCAGGTATTGTAAAATAACCGGCAAATCAGGCCCAACTCATTAGCCCAAGAGGCCTAGTTCCAAACACACACATATATATCTGGGACTAGGGTTTTCGGCCTCGGCTTTCTCACTCCATCCTCGGCCGCACTCCTCTCTCCCTTGCACTCTCCACGACACGAAGTCGTGCCCCTCCCCAACTCTCCCTCTCTCCTCCACTCTACCCCATGATGGCTAGCGGCGGGCGTGCGGTTGCCGCGAGCACGGGCTTTGTGTAGCGCACGGCCTCGCGGGCGTGGGGACATGCGACCTCGCAGGGCCCCGGCGGGCACACAGCGGTGGCGGCGGCCCCCTCTTCCTCCTCCGCTTAGATTCGGTGTGGTGTGTCGTCCCTCTCACTCCTCCGCTTAGATTCAGTGTGGTGTGCGGATTCAGCTAGATGCAACGGTCCTGGCGAGAGGCATACAGCGGCGTGCAGCTGGATGGGCTCGGTGGGTCACTGGATGGGCCCGCCAGGCCTGTCCATGGATTTGTCTTTTTTTATTTTATTATTAACCGAGGCAGGCACTCAACCGCCTCAGTTAATGCCTGATTTACTGTGACCTTTGATCGGAGGCGCTTGGAGGCGTTTTGTTTGCCCGCCTCCTAAAATCTAAAACGCCTGCCTCTGTAAAGATTAATGTATAGTAGTGACGATTGTAGATTGATCGAGGAAAATATATATAACCGTTAAAATAACAATAACAATGGATGATGATTAAATGTATAAATTTGATTCTTTCACCTTGATTGATTCCATTATATATCTTTTATTTATTACTAAGTTGACGTGAGAATTGTAAAATGGAGTGGCGACTGGGGGCGTTATGGCATCCAGCTGGGAGTATATACACAGTCCGCATGTAATAGTACGGAGTACACGTCAGCACATGCTTGTGAGCATTTACACAAGGGAATTACCACATCCCTGCTGCTTCATGCAACGATCGCCGATCGATAACTTACATGTGGTGTACGTTGGGCAGTGTCATGACCCCAAGGGAATATCTTGTTCGTGACAGGCAGGCAGTAATAAGCAGCATCATTTCCACTTCCATGGGTGTACTGAAGATAAGGTTGGACATTTGTACGAGCCGTGTCAGGCAGGCTGGGTCATTGTCCACGACGCACAGCTTTAAGCCCCGGACCGGACCTCGTCACGCGGCCAGAAAAGGGAAACGCGTGCGTTCCTTTGAAAGGTCACCCACCAGACTGCCAGTAGTGCCGCCTGACCTTTGACCTGCTGCTGCGCCTCGGAGTAAAAAGCAGCTAGCGGCAGGACAAGAGCAACAAGTGTGCTGCGGACCCTGGAGCCAGGCCACCACGTTGCACAACAACTCGGCCGGGACCAGCGCTTCTATATATGCTCTTCTGCTGCTACGTGTATGATGATGGCCAAAGAAGAAAAAAACCAATGGGAAAACACCAGAGAAGCCGGCGCCCAGCGACGGCGAGCGAGCCAGCAAGGGAGATTTGGCCACCAGAGCTTAGCTTGCGCGAGGACGGTCGCCCGGTGTCGCGCTGGGGGGCCACTGGCCCCGGCTCTGTCTGGACCGGCGCGGCGCAGCTTTAATGCGCGCGCGGCTTATCGCTTCGAGGAGAGGAGAGGAGGAGGAGGAGGAGCCAGGAGTAACCCCCAGCCCGACCCGGGACCGCGAGAGTTTGGAAAAAGGAAAAATGGGGTGGGCGATGCGTCCACCGAAGCCCCCGTGCGCACCTACGCTAGATCGTCGACGCGCGGCGATACAAAATATCAAGCGCTCACGGGTGATTGGCTCGTATCAACCGCTTCTCCGCCCTCGTCCGGCGTCTGACTCGGCTCCTGCGTGAGCCATCTCTTCACCTGGTCCTCGCGGTCCGGCACGCTGGGCTCGCGTAGGCAGCGCATGAAGCCGGCCGGCCCCGTCGTCAATGGCCGCGGGAAGGCGGGTGCTCGGGGGCGAGGCAGGCAGTACCCGTGGACAGCACGACGGCGCCAGTGTCCACGGCGAGGCGGAGGCAGAACGCGTCCGCACGCTGGCCTCACCTGTACGATCCGATCCGCCGTGGAGGACGAGCACTACAGGTTCAGTTCTACAGGTTCAGTATTGCAGACAGCAAGGCCTTCAAGGCCCTTTCAGAGATTCAGTTCAAAAGTTAAACAGAGGTTCATCAATATGTCAGATAAAGCAGTTCATCAATATGTCAGATAAAGGTGTAGGAATAGCAAGCCCAAAGTGGTTTCATGAGATCAACAGAAACTGTTCCAAAATGTGATTGTTCTGAAATAAATATGGTTCTTCTCCAGATTTTATGGATGACTTACGAAACTGTATGAAAATCTGACAAAGGAAATTTGTCAGTTACATATTTTCATGATCTGACACTCCATTTTAGAAAGAGCCGAAAATTGTAGCCGCACGACGCACGCCTGCCCGATATATGGCCGGCCCGGCGGGCAGCGCGCGCGTCCGCAGTCCGCCCCCCCTCGATCTGGCACAGCGCAGCGGCGCCGTACCGCATCGTTGCACACCCGATCGAAACCCTAGTAGCCAAGTTGCCAGCCAGCAGGCACACACGGAATGTCCCGGCCGGCGCATAGCTAGCCAGCCTCTCGCGCTCGCCTATATAGCCGGCATCCGGCCCGCTC
The DNA here is from genome assembly GCA_015844335.1 of Chrysopogon serrulatus. NCBI lineage: Eukaryota > Viridiplantae > Streptophyta > Magnoliopsida > Poales > Poaceae > Chrysopogon > Chrysopogon serrulatus. The sequence continues at coordinate 221,748 of JADLZL010003513.1, read as the reverse complement.
ACCTTTCTCACCATCCATCCACCTCGCCGCCTGTAGCTGCTGCATGCGGGCCGTGCGGTGATCGCGGCGGCCGGCGGTGCTGCTCGTTTTGCAGGCCACGCGACGTGCGCTGGCTGGCTGGCTGTCGATCGGCGGGCGGGCGGCGGCGGCGGGCGGTGACAGAAGAGAGAGCAGCACACGGCCGGGCGGAACGGCACCGGCGGATGTGCCGTCGCGGCCGCGTGCTCACTGCTCTGTCTGTCATCCACTCCCTCCCTCCCTCTCCCTCTCCCTTTCCTTCTCCTCCGCTCCGGTCGCCTTGCCGATCGTTCGAATTGGAAGCCGCACGCAGCTAGCCGTCGTGATCACCGCGCGCGCGCCGCTGGCACGCTAGTACGTAGCTACGTGCACCGCTCCACCCACCCATATTCTCCACCCGCCCACCTTCTTTGTCATCGTATGCCCGCGGAACGGATCGTGGCCGCGTTGGTGCCCGGCGGCGGTCGCTCGTACGTACGGCGTGGATGCTGGATCTGAGCTTTTGGGCGCGCGCGTGTACCTCCCAGCACGGATTCCCTCCCATTCGCTTGGTACGGACGGACAAGCCGCTGCTAGCCGGCCTGTTCATCGTTTCCAGGGGAAAGGAATCCAACCGTTACCTGCGCCTGCCAGCTTCTCGGGAAGGCAAATTCTTCGATGTTCATCGTCCGTTTCGGAAGGTACGTATATGTGGGTGTTGACCAGATCCGTTTCTCTTTCCTCAATTTTGAGTTGAATGTTGCTACTACCTGTTCTCTTCCAATTTCCCTTTTACAGCACCCCATCTGATTAAATCTCCAGATTCTGGATTTTCGCCATATAGCAGCAGAAGACGCTACTGAGAGAATAATTCCAAAGGAAAGCACACCGCCAGTCGACTCTCCTCCGTCGTCTCAGATCTGCTTATCATCGTCACACTATTCTCCTTTCTCCTTGTCAGGTTAGTGGTGCTCCCGATCCATTTCATTATTCAGAGATTTAATTTAACAGGAGATGGACGATAGATAGCGCTGCAGTCTGCAGATCCTGTTCATACCGTCTGTCATGTGTGCCATAGCTAGCTACTCCAGTCGGCAGCAGCCATTATACAGTACTAGTATATTGGTGATGGCACATTTGTGCTCCAGCCTCCAGGGAATGGTAGGGTCGCTGTCGAGACACTGTTCCATTCGTGACGTCTCGTACTTATCTCTTCATTGAGAGCTGCCCGGCCTACTCGTCTTCAGAGTTTTCTTTCTTTCTTTCTTGGTGAACAATTTTTTCCTTTCTTTCTTGGTGAACCTCCTTGTGAAGTCTTTGATGATAACAGCTGTGTCTGCGTACGCGTAGAACGTATGTGTTTCGTCAACATTTTTATTATAGTGGATGAAATGTTAATTTGTAAGGGATGTTTTTCTTTGGTTATATAGTGGTACTTAGTTTCAAATCATAAGTTGTTTTTAGTTTCTTAAAATATATAGCTTTATGTATATATTAGTGGAAAATCAAAACGACTAACGATTTGGAAGAAAATAACTTATTAGTGGAATGAAAATACGTAGAGATGACGAAGCAAATTAGTAAATAATTAAAACTATTAGAAGGCAAACTGCTCAATTTTGTGTATAATGACGAATTCCATTCCATAGTGCCATTTCTAGGTTCAGTAACCTTTTTGTTTTCTTTTGAGACTATATATACCTGTTCAGTATACATGTATAGCACATCATATATATATGGCACTTACCTGATCCTCCAAGATTGATTTGGAGTAAGTGTAGCATTTCTCAGAATTAACAGTTCATTTTAATGACCAACCTAATTAGGGATGCGAATGCGTAACTGCGTGTGTGTGTATATATATATATATATATATATATATATATATATATATATATATATATATATATATATATATATATATATATATAAGGAAGAGGTTTTCGTACTCCCTGAGTAGTTACTTCCATCTTCAAAACAACATATTGCGTATATATTTATACTTGTTTATCACTTTGAGTATATTTATATACTCATACTAAGATACTTTAAATCTTTCTACGTAAAAAAAATTTCAAAGGAACCCATACTTTTTAATATATTACGAAAATGCCACTGATCAGTAGTATATAAAACAAGTATAACCACATACTCTATGTATGCATGCATACTTGACATATATACTACCATAGATAGTCTATTATGATTATATACTTCGTGTACGTATACTTCGTTTGATCATATACACCTTAAGTCTAGAGATATTAATATGGGGGAGTAACTACTCCCCCTAGGAGTAGGATGAAATTTCTATATATATATATATATATATATATATATATATATATATATATATATATATATATATATATATATATATATACCCAATAATCATCGTTGGTTATAGGTTACTGACTTAGTTCCTTTTGCGCGCCCCCTCTTTTTCCTGCTTTGAAATCTGGATTTGTTTTATTGTTTTGGGGGTAAACCACATGACGACGCAAGGAAAAATAGAACTTGCATTCTAATGGTGATGAAGAAATTAACTCGAATTCTGCTACTGCATGCATATGCACATACCCCTCATCATACGATCTTTGATGGCTTAAGATGATCGTGTGTCTGTGTTTTAGCAGTACAAAACTACTGTTTATATTATGTGTCAAAAGAGAGGATACATATGAGAATAATTGATAATTGATGTGATTTCTTTGTTATGCTTGAGAACAACTAGCATGCAACCAATTTTCTTGGCCTTTGTACAAAGAAATCGGTGGGCCCGAAAAGAGAACCGTCTGTACAAATCGATTTGCACAGGCGGATCTCTAAGACATCTGTCTGTATAAATCGACACATTTGTACAGGCGGATGTCTTAGACAACCGTCTGTACAAATCGACACATTTGTACAGGCGGATGTCTTAGAGATCTGCACTGTGCAAATCGATTTGTACAAAGCGGTTCTCTAAGACATCCGCTTTGCACAAATAATTTTAAATTTATTATTTTAAATTTTTCAAACGACTTGGGATGGAATTTTGACCAAAATGAAAGTTGTAGATCTCAAAAAGTTATGAACGTTTGTAGTTTACAATTTTTTTGAAATCATTTAGGCTCCCAAAATTGCATTTGAATTCCTCAAATTTGAAATTTAAATTTTTGTAAATGACCTCGGATGAAAAAAGTTACAACACCAAATTTGTAGATCTCGAAAGGTTATAAAACTTTGTAGTTCTAAACTTTTTCATTTAAATTCATTTAAGGACTCAAACAGTCAGTTTAGTATTGGTGAGCATGGAATAAAACCAAGTAGTATCATAATATGACACAAGTGACATGTGGGTGGAGTGGTTAGAGGAGGGTAAGCGTGAGGCTGAGGTTGCAGGTTCGAATCCCGCCCGGTGCGTAGCACGCGAATTTTGTGTGAAAAATGCCGCGACTTGCGACTTAACTTAGTGAGCCGCCTTCCCCCATAAAAAATATATTTTTTCTATTTTTTTAAAACACAATTTACAATTTTTTTGTTATTTTCTAAAAATTATTTTCACAGAACTGCTGTGAAAATGGGCATTTTCACAGGCGGCTCACAAAACACCGCCTGTACCATTATCGATTTGTACTGGCCTCTGGTACAGGCGGTGGACTGTGCCGATCGTGCAAATGCCTAAAGCACACCGCCTCTACAAACGTTTTATGTAGTAGTGCATGTTTTTGTTTTAGTTGCTTGATGAATAATCTAGCCCGTGGATTACTATATAATCTGGGACATGTTTCATCTTGCAGATTGTAATATAATAATAATAGTGTGTGTGTATATATATATATATATATATATATATATTACATGCACATATACACGACCTATATACATAAGCTAAAAAAACATCGTATCAGAGGGTGACCACTTGGAAAGCGGAGATTATTGCTCAATCTTATACACGACAGCCGCCAGTGGGGTTCAAAATTAGATTAGTTTTTGTTCAAACATGCATGCCTGCTTAGCATAACTTCTACACGCATAACTTCTACACTACGAAGCTACGATGAAGGATCGATGTTCATTTTTCTTACGAATTTTTGGGTACTAATTAAAAAGCATCTTGCTTGACCAGAAAGACCTTAATTATACTATATGTTATGTTACTTCAATTCACTTGTATCTACTTCCTCCGTTTTGAATTATATATCATTTTGCCTTTATATATATATATATATATATATATATATATATATATATATATATATATATATATATATATATATATATATATATATATATATATATATATATATATATATATATATATATATATATATATATGGAATGGAGGTATAGCAATATGTTTTAAGATTTATGTGCTATATGCATGACTCGCACTGATAGCATTGAAACTAAAGGCATTTTACATATAAAAACTCAATTTGCCAGTATATAGTGTATTTGTCTGTATTCAGACTTGTGAGGTGCAGTTTGTACGTGTTTAGTTGTCCTCAGAGGTTCTTAACTTCTTATGTAGACTTGCACGACACTCAAACACAGATTCAAATATAATATAGCATTAGCTAATACGCCAGATTTGGTAGTATTAGGGAAAATGCATATTTGTACAAGCTGTTAGGGCATATAAAAATAAAATATTCTCATATAAACATGTGACCTCTATTAGAACAACATGGGTATACATTTTGAGGTCTTTTTTATTCCTTTGTTATGAAATGTAAGTTATTTTGGCTTTTTCTAGATATAGTAGTTTTTACTGTAGGCCAAAATGACTTATAATTTGGACCGGACTAATATATGAGATAAATTACAGAATCATATATCCTAAATTCTCTCCCTTTCACTATGTGATTCCACTAATAATATAGCAATAGCTTTAGATTTATATGTATGGTCAATTGGTCAAATATGGTTAATATTATATGGTTTGATATATATATTTCTTGCAGAAAGTACTTGAATGCCAAGTGATTAGGACCGGACCGGACAACGAACCGTTGAGGTCATCGGTTCGATGGTTCACTGGTCCAACCGTTAAGAACCGGTTGAACCATCGGTTCGATAGTTTTAGACCGGACGAATTGAGCCGGCCACGAATGCATTGAACCGGTATGAACCGGTACAATATAATGATGTAATATAAATAATTAGCATCATATAATTGATCATATAAACACATAAGATGATCACAAACTAAATCATATAATTATATCTCAACTCATTTAGCCACAAGTCCGGTACGAACGGTACAATATAATGATGTAATATAAATAATTAGCATCATATAATTGATCATATAAACACATAAGATGATCACAAACTAAATCATATAATTATATCTCAACTCATTTAGCCACAAGTCCACAACATTACTAAAAAATGAGCATGAAAAAAATAATATATGAAGCACTTAGAGATTGGTGCAAAAAAGATTTAAAGAATGATTAAAACATTCACTATTGCGGAACCATGTTAAATGCTAAAATGGAGTGCATCATTATCAAGAATTTGTTGAGATAATTAAAAATAGGTATATTATCAAGAGCGATTAAAGTATAGTATTATGACAAGCTCGTTAAAATAATCAAGGTGGATATATTATTTATTTAATTTAGAGTCTTTTGAAAAAGTTATGACGCGCTTCCGCACGTGCTCACCTCCATCTCGCACTTTTTTTTAACTAGAAAATATGTCCATGCGTTGCCACGGAACGTATCATTTGCTGTGTGATCATCACAATTTTAAATTTGTCTTGGTATTGAACTCATCTATAGTAATTTATTTGATGCAATGAATTATCATAAACTGATTATATATTTATTAACTGCTTCACGTGAGGTACCGTAAACAACAAACTTAATTTGTTATAACATTTTTCTCATTGGCTAAGTTTGTTATGATATTTTTTCAGTGTCTAAGTAACGTGTGTAAGATTTTTTTTTTTAAAAATAGGTTTTAAAAACATGGATAGTATGATTTTTCTTTCTTCATTCATTTTGCCTAGATATTTTATTTCTCCATTCATGTTCTATCTCCACCTCATCTTTTCATCATCGGACGACACACACATGTTTCTTTTGTTCCTCGCCTCAGTTTCATCCCGGCTCGTGGTCTACGACCAAGCGCTACCTCATCACGCCCGTGGCCTGTGGCCGAGTTCTGCCTCATCAACGTCGCTACCCGCGCCCAATGCTTGAGCTTCGTATCTTCGTTGTGCTCGAGCACCAAGACTTGTCCTTGCGGCCTATGTCCTGTGGCCTAGTTTGGCCTCACCCTCGTAGACTGTGGCTCGCCCGTAGCCTGTGGCATGCCCTGAGGTCCACCTAGCCACCATCGGTGGGCTCACTCTTTGTGTCGTTCGGCCCACGACCGGTACTTGAGCTCCGCGTCACCATCATGCTCGAGCTCCACCTCGTCCTTGCAGCTTGTATCTTGCAGCTGAGCTTCGTCTTGCCCTCACGACTGTGGACCACAGTTGAGCTCCACCTCGCTACTGTCGGCGAACCCACACTCTATGTCGTCGTCACAGCCCGCGCCCTGCACCAGACCTCCACATCATCGTTGTGCTAGAGCTTGACCTCGACCTTGCAGCTTGTGTCTTACGGCTGAGCTTCGCCTCGCCTCGCTGCCTATGGCCCGTAGGCGAGCTCCGCCTTGCCGATGTCGGTGTGTTGTTGCTCGCTTGCCCTAGGTGGGGCCGTGTATGGGCTTGCGTCTGTGTCTGGGCCAGATTTAGAGCAGGAAAGGATGCAGATGGCTGGAACATGAACTCGAAACAAATATCGCTACAGGGCGTTAGACTATAACGAAAAAAACAACTAAATACAAATAGAATCCATACTGGTACCTCGATTGATTTGTTAGTTGTGCACAGGTACATGTTATCAATTGGGTCTATTATTTATTCTATTTATAAGAATAAATGGGAGGGAAAAAAGAAACAAAAAAATTACCGAGCTAACAGGGGAAAAGAAAAATAGAAAAAAAAAACAAAAAGGAGCTGGGAAAAAGCCAAACAGACACATGTTTTCTAATCCGACATAAATCAAAAAGGAATTGAAAAAGGGCCGAACGAACAATCGTTTTCCAATCCGACAAAAATACGGTCTAGAGGGGGTGGTTGGATGAAAAAAGATGCAGAAATTTTGCCAAGAACATTGTTCTCCCTAATAAGTTAGTGGTTCGAAAAACCATAATGCCATTTATTATTCAATTTTTATATTTGTAATTATAAAAAAGGAAATAAATGTTAGAGAAGGAGCTGTGCATGAAAGTTAGAACAGACTTAAGAAAAAAAAGAGACAAAAGGTCGGCGCAAAGAAGGAAAAAAAGAAAAGAACATCACGGAGAAGTAGCAGCACGTTCGACGGAAAAAAGGACGTGGGCATCCATAAAAAGGGATAAAATACTGGCGTGAATATATTATGCAATAACAATTCGACACTAAAACGGAAAAGAAACAATTTTGGCAGAAACTGGTAGCCGACATGGAAATAAAAAACTAAACCATAACCGAGTCGATCTCTTAGTTGGACGAAAGATTTTGTGGCAGAAATTTTGCCTCTTTATTATTAGGTAAGGTAATAAATAATAGAAGATTTGGTTATTATATTTGGACTTTGAAGTCCATTTTAAGAATTGACATGAACAGTACAAGCATAGGACATGTACCGTTGCTTGACTTGGGAAAAAAAAGGAGTCCAAGAAATATAGGATGAGGATTGATAGAAAAAAACATAACTGAAATACATACATCACAATTAAACCTTTACGGACTCTATCCGGTCATGGACTCTATCTAGGACTCTAATCTAAAGTTGATGTGGCTTCTCAAATATAACAGGCTTGTGTCTATCTATTGTATGTATATATATATTAGAAGAGTTATAGCATATTCATGACAAGTTAGTTATGCTGAGGTGGACAAAAAAAAAAAATGGATGGACGAAAAAAATGGATTGAAATTTTAGTTTTTTATTATTAGGTAGAGATGCTCGTCTGCTCCACTCCGGGATTTTTCTCGCGCTTCACAGGCTCGGCTCACGCCCCATCGCCAATATATATATATATATATATATATATATATATATATATATATATATATATATATATAACATCAGGATTTTTCTCGCGCTTCCAGCTCCACCGCAAAAAAAAAACATAGGAGAAAAAATTGCGTCACCGCAAAAAAAGACACAACCACTGAATTCTATAAATAGTTCCCTACCACAAACATGCGGTCATACATCTTGTGAAAATATAAATATTATACAAGTATACGATCCACAGAAACAAATAAATAAATAAATAAAATATGATTATGTATGTTGAAAGCAGCGATATAACACATAATGAAAAAAAAAAAGATAATCCTGAGAAAAAAAAAAAAAAAATGAGATCATGGACACATGAAAGAGCACTATATATAATATATACAAATATAGAAAAGTACATATGTATAGAGGTTAAGGAGAAAAAAACAAGAAAAAAGAGAGGACAAAGGAAAAAGTCATGTAATAGTGAATATGAAATGAAAATATAAAATAAAAAATAAATTTCTGACTCTTTGGGAAAGAGCAAACCTTAACTTGGAAGGAGCTAAGTTTAGCTCTAGGGTTCCACGCTGAGTGCATGGTCGATGTTGATGCTTCCATTCCTGACTTCGTGAGGGAGCAGTTTTGGAGAGATATAACCAACTAAAATACACTCACGCATGCTAAGACTAGTAGCATTCAATTGCCCACATTAAGGTTCGTGCATAGATGGTTGGTATTTACTCTTTTCCCATGAGGCGACACTAGCATAGTAAGGATAGATGAGCTTAAGCTGCTTTATGCCATAGTGAAAAGTAGGAAAGTTTCCCAAGTCACCATGATGATGAGTGTTGACGGTGGATAGCGTCAACATTTTATATATCGAAAGGCATGAAACACACATCAATATCTAGAAGGCTAGTGGTTTATCTAACAATTTCCACGAGTTTTGGTGATTTATCAATTTTCAGGGACTGAACCAGAAAACACCGAAAAAGGGGCATAACTACAAATCTACATCACGGAATTATCCGAAACTCAGGAATACACCAAACTACTCTAGAAGAATCCAGAAGACATCGGAGCGAAGGAGAGGCGAGACCACTTCCAGGTGGGGCCGGTGGCCCCACCTGCTAGGCCGGCCGGCCTCCCATAAGGGGAAACTTCTCCCCCCTTCTGGAGTTTTCTTCCACCGCCTTTGAGGATCCATCTTAGCCCTACGTGAAGTCGGTTTGATCAAACGGCTGTCGTGCATCCCACCGGGCTATATAAGCGAAGCCAGACCTCCCCCTGGAAACCCTAGCTAGCTAACGAGTTCATTCATTCATTCATTCATTCCATCCCGAGATATTTGGTGATCAAGTCATTTAGAGCTTCAAGTTCTAGTTCCACATAGCCTTCTAGTTCATAGTTTAGCCTAGTTAGATTTAGAGTAGAGGAAGTCAAGTTCTTCATCGATCTTGGATTCCCGACGTTGTCAAGAAGAGAAGAGTCTGGTATAGTTCTTAAGCTTTTCTTTCTTATTGTAATATCTGCGTTTGTACGATCATTACTAGCAACATTATTCTTCATTATTATGTTCTTGATTGCATTGTTCATTGTCTACTTTAATATGTCTAGTATAGTTAGTTTCCTATTATATTCATGCACTGGTTCGTATAGCGCTCATCTATTCAATTGCATGGTGAGTGGTAGGCAATATGTAGACGTGGTGTCTAGATGCTTTGCTTATCTGCGAATATCCCCGGTCGTGCTTAGGGTAGTGAGGTAGATCGTGGGTGTGATGAGACCTATTGAGTCCTTTGTAGGCCTTCCCCGCATTGGTGGATTGGTAGAGTGGGATTGTCAGGTTAAGAGGAGGTTCCTGTACTCATCTTCTCCTGTACATTGCTTCGATGTGTTAGGGAACTATAGTAGTATAACTTAGCCATGATTGTTAGACATACTTGCACTAAATGGAGTAGTTTTGATTGTAGCTTGAATACTTAGGAGTTATTTCTCTATTACCCGATTAGACAAATCTTGACATGATTAGAGTGCTTTGTGATGGGATTAGTATTATTAGGAGATGATTTATCATATTGATCATATTTAACATATTTATCAGTTATCTATTATTTATCTTGTGACACCTTCCTGTTATTGAGGAGAGAGTTGACATTGGCTACATCTCTTATTCACTGCATATATAAGTGTTATCAATACTATAGAGTACCTTCTTAGCAATGCCTTCCCAGTGGTAAAATATAAATGACAATCTGGTAATACTCTAGGTAAAATGCTACAATAGTATAATTATCTGTCCGCTTGCAGAATCATTCTTAGTTTATATTTATCTTTATTTACTTGCCTAGTCACATAAAATGATAAGATTTAGTACCGTAGTTTATTCCTAGCTTTACAATTAGGGATGACAACCTAGTTTCACAGTTAGGAGTAAGGGTAAAGAGGTTAGTGGCTAGTTGCTAAAGACAAGTTAATTAATACCAACATTTCTAGTGTCATTGCGTGGGATAAAGATTTGGGTTTATTGCAGTGACGTTAGAAATGCCAACAAGTATTTTTGGCGCCGTTGCCGGGGAAGGCTAATAAACTTAGGAAAAGTATTGATAACCATATGCACCATAATAAGATCGATCACCCAATGGGTCTCTAACTCAAATAGGCTTACCCTTGTTTCGTCTACTTGTATATCTTATGCAGGGTAATGAATGAATGAATGGTTTTTGATCTCCCGGACAATTACACTGAAGATCCAGAGAAACTCTTAAGAAGAAGGAAGTTTGCAAGAACGAGGGACATTTTTGAATCACCATCAAGAACACCCTCCACTAAAACTTGTTCTTCATAAGAGCAAGCTCCATCATCCGAAGGAGAAGAATCAGAAGGATTAGAAGTTAACTTGACACCAGTTTTTCAAGCCATGACTGAGAAGACACTACGTGAATTCTTCGCTCCAACAACCTCCAACATTCGTACTGGACCTAATGTCGATATCGGAGACAATGGATTCGAGCTCAAGCCTGCACTTATCACCATGGTGCAAGCTAATCAGTTTTGTGGAAAGGCACATAAAGATGCAAGTGCACACTTATAACACTTTCTAGAGATATGCAGCACCTTCAAGATCAAAGATGTACCAAAGGATGCTATCTTACTTCGTCTATTTCTATTTTCGCTGCTAGGAAAAGCAAAACAGTGGTTTTATAACAACAAGGTAACCAACATTACATGGGACAAATGCTCTACTGCTTTTCTGGCTAGATTCTTTCCAACAGGCAAGACCACTGCACTGCGTGGGAAGATCTCAAGCTTTCAACAGCAACATGATGAATCGTTCGCCGAGGCATGGGAACGCTTTCAAGATTACATCGCAGAATGCCCTCATCATGGAATGGAGGATTGACTACTTATGCAGACTTTCTATCATGGGCTAGTCTCTAGCACTCGTGAGTCCATGGATGCTGCAGCTGGAGGAGCTTTTCTGTCACTTAAGCTCACCAATGCAACAGCACTTGTTGAGAAGATGGCCTCAAATCAAAGCTAAACTGAAGAACACACTCAACCTCGTAAGAGAGGAGGAGGCACTCATCATCTCAAGGAAGTCGATACATTCACTGAAAAGTTAGACCTCATCATGAAGAAGCTCGAAGATAGAGACACTGTAAAGAGAGGAGTCATGCACATTAATGGTTCCTACATGAATTATGAAGATTGTGGAAACACAGGACACTCAGCAGTCAACTGTCCTGAAATCCAAGAGGTCGTGAACTATATCAATAATAACACCAACAACCGTCCTCAATAAGGTCAAGGATAGAACCAATCAAATCAAGGATGGAATCAGCAACCACGACAAGGTAATTTCCAAGGTAACAATAATTACAGTAATTATAATTTACCACCTTTACGAGACCTAGTTGCTGGTCAATCTAAACTGCTAGACCAAATGTTTAAAAAGGTAACTTTGAATGATAAAGCTTTAGAAAATATAAACACTAGACTGGATACCTTTGCTTCTGCTATTAAAAATCAACACAGCTTCTAGAAAATATTAGAATCTCAATTAGCTCAATTAGCAGCTGCTGTTCCTCCAATGGAAAAAGGTAAGGCTCCGGGCCAATTAGAAGATTTAGAAACTGCAAATCTTGTCGATATTCACAATGCAGGTCATTACTACACACAACCAGCAGATGTGCAGTAGGTTGACCACTCACTCCCTGAGAAGAAAGGAGACCCTGGAAGACCTGTCATTCCTATTTCTATAGAATGTCACACCGTTCTAGAGGCTATCTGTAATTTCGGCGCAAGTGTCAACATTATGCCCAAGGTAATTTATGAAAAGATTCTAGGAGATCCTTTGTTGTACACAACCATACATTTGCAGCTTGCAGATCAGTCTATTTGCTACCCCGAAGGAGTTTTGGAAGAAGCCATTATTCGAATAGGACAATCCTATGTTCCCGTTGACTTTGTAGTCATGGAGACTGGAGGAGATGAAAGGGCACCCATCATATTGGGCCGACCATTCTTATGCACAACTAAAGCCATCATCTATGCGGAGCACGCCAAGATTGTGTTTTTCATCAAGAACAAAAAGGAGAAGTTCTCATTCAAGAACCGTATCCTCACAACCCCCGTATTCCCACATAAGCCATATGAGCAAGCCCAACAACCAGCTGAACCCAAGAAGAAGAAAAATAATAGAAGGATGAAGAATGAGCTCAGTTAGATTCCAGAAGAGACGGTTCAACTAATCAATTTGGTTAACACCGAATACGACCACCTGCTAGCACCACCATATATTGTCAAAAGAGAAGACCCAGGAGTCCCGACTATTGAATGCACAATTAAGAAAATAGTTTTTCCGAAGACCTTTTGTGACACTGAATCAGGGGTCAACGTCATGTCAAAGGTAGCATACAACTATTTATTTGGTGATGAACCGTTATACCCAACCTATATACAGCTGCAGATGGCGGACCTATGAACAAGATTTCCAGAAGGCATAGTAAAGAACATCACGGTAAAAAATTAAAGATTATTATATACCTGCAGATTTCTTGGTTCTTGAAATGCAGGAAGATGACGATACACCTATCATTTTAGGAAGACCTTTCCTCAACACCACCAATGCAATCCTCTACATGAGATCCGGACAAGTTCACTTCCACCTCCCCGTGGGAAAGGTACGTTGCGACTTCAATAGTTACACTGACAATAATTCGCCCCAGAAGATTCAAAATAGGAGACGCCAATCTCGCCGTAGAGCGAATTTACTCTCAAAGAAGGAAGGAGAAGACTATCCTAGTGAAGCTACAAGGTACGAGGATCAAATCACTAAACAAGAACCTCGCTGGAGCGAATGGGACAAAGAAGCTTAGAGAATGGAGCAAATTGCTAAGCAAGAAGCAAGAAAAATACAAGAACAAAATCAAAGATGGTTGGAAGAGAATAAAGAGACATTATTGCAAGATGGAGAACTGTCTGAGGCTTCCTCAGATAACGAATCCTTAAGTAAGTACTCTTTCCAACCTAGTCTTGTCGGTAGACTTTAAATTCCGCACCCTTGCCATAAGGTAATAATGGTAGTTATCTAATTACTTTAGTACATTCATTCTTTTGCATATTTAAAAAAAAATAAAAATCTCTTATTACTTTATTATAAAACTTTAAAAAGCTCCAAAGGATTAGACTTATGGTTTACCCGGTAAGAATATTCACTATGGTAGCATAAAAATAAATTTTCATTTCTTTGCATTATAAATAGAAAAGCACAAAAAATATAAGAATCATGCTACACATTCATATCTGCTCATAAAGATAATCAATTACTTATCCGGGTGACCGCTAACCCATTATCATATTCGAGCCTCGAGTTTTGGTTTTTTTGTTGGAGTATACATTTGCAGGATTATACAATTAAAGAGTGAGACAGGTCAGTGGGTCACCACTGCTAAGCTTACTCTAAAAAGATCATTCAAGCGAAATATGGCAAACATCTAGCTTGGGGGAGGAGCATCCCCTAGTTATCAGGTAACTATACCTATGTGATTTATCGAGTTTGTCTTATAGTTATAAAATACTAAAAATAGGTGGGCACATGAAGGTCCACGTCTGTTGAGTCTTTTAAGAGTCTTTAGTTAAATAAAATCTGAAAAGCAACAAAAAGAAGTCTTAGTTAATGAGAGTGTGTCTAGAGTCAACTATGAACTAGGAGTTTTTGTTTTGGAAATGATGAATAGTTGCTCTGCTAGAATTCGTTCAAAAACCTAGTTTTCAACCTTGAGTTCTCCTAAGTTTTGGACATGATTGCTTTAACTTGATAATTTACTCTGAATCTGAAACTTGTGGAGTAATATGCTTGAGCTAAGTCTAGGTGATTGACGGATATGATATAAGAAAGTTTGAGCTGCTATTTATCTTATTCTTAACGAAGCTAAATTCTGGAGATTTATCTTTTAAAAATCTCAAACCCTTACATGATGAGCTCTTGTATGACAAAGTTGAATTCCTACCAAAGCCATATATGATACATATTTAGATTAGAAAATCTTTGCTTATTTATGCTACTTGCTTTGTATTGAGTTTAGTCAACCTTTGTCGTATACTTAAGAGAGTCTTGTCATACTTTTAAAATCAAGATCACTCACACACTCCATCCACATATGCATTACTCTCACCTTGAGAGTAGACGCAACCATTTTCTACTTTTATCTATTTCCACCTCAAAAATGTTTTTGCTCCTACTCTGGGAGAAAACACCCAAAAATATATAATAACCCCTAGGATAGCCTTTGTTTATCTGCTCTAAGTTCTTTATTGTTATCTCTTCAATCAATTATTGTATCTAAGGATGCATGTGGCTAAGAAAAAAAAGGAAGGAGAGAATAAAGATAGCCCATGTTTTTCTAAGAAGTTCTGAGGTCTAAGAAAGAAGAGAGATTCATTTTGAAGTGCAAAAGTAGAATTAGAATTAGCCACCACATATACACCTATCCACTATATTCCACACACATGCACATCTTGGTTTGATTGTATGACTCGATTCTCTATAGATCCATTATTTGACTTTACAATATATGAATTGCGAGTATGTTTATCCTTATTAAATGCCACTCGTATAAACTCCACTATAATCCTTAGAATTAAGAAGGCATGACATCACGAATGCCTCAGTGAGATCCACAAATACCACATATTTTGAGAGACCGAGGGTGTCATACAATTAAGCTCGAGTTTTATTGCAAAAACTTGCAAAAACTCGGAACACTAGTTGAGTAAAAGAATTTGAGACATAGTGCTTGACTTGATTGTTCTATCGTTCAATTACTCAAGACCTACGTGAAGGTTAAAAGCTCTACAGTTAAAAGGTAATATGGGTGAGTTTGAGAGTTAGAGTAATTTTGTCTAATCCGGAGGAAATTTTTATTTGAGAGCATATGTGCTTGTCGAAATGAAAGCATTGTATTAACTCTGATCCAACTCTAGGTTTTTGTTGGCACTTCTAACGTCGCTACAATTAACGAGATTAGAAATGCATGGTATTTAAATTAACTTATCATTAGCAACTAGCCACTTCTTTATCACTAGCATTCCTAAGCATGAATTAAGTTGTCATCCCTAATTGTAACGCTAAGAAGCAAATATAGATTTACATGTATTATTTAATATGACTAGGCAGAGATATGTATATAAACTAAAATAGATTCTGCAAGCGGACGGATAATTATACCATTGTAGCATTTTACCTAGGAGAGTTCTACCAGGTTGTCGATTTATATTTATACCACTGGGGAAAGCTTTGTTATAAACTCTATCTATTATATTGATAAGAAAGTATATACAATGAATAAGTGATATTACCAATGTCATCTATTCTACTCATAACAAAAGCGAGGTCACAAGATAAATATAGATAAATACGGGTGATAGCATAATCAAGTATCATAATTATAGATAATCATTAGAGCATTTTCTAGTCATAATCATAGTTAGCCAATGGATAAATTAAGGAGATAACTGCCTAAGGTAATTCTATAACTACATCAATGAATAACTCTAATTAGTGCAATTACATCTAGTAATCATCGCTAAGTCAACCCTATATCATAATCACATGTAAGGGGCATCAACTAGGAAGGATGTGAAACAGAGTCATTATCCAACCGCGGCCAGGTGCCTGGCTGTCCTACATACGGAGGGTGGACTACGGAGGAACCAACGTAGGCTGTCACCTACGCGGACTACCACACGTCCCGGCATGTCGGGGTGCACTCGCAGACAAACAAGATATCTAGACACCACGTCTATATATTGCCTATCATTTACCCATTGTACACTTGGATAAACGCTATACGAGCAATTACATGAATTCAATAAGATCAAACTAACTAAACTAGTCATATAATCAAAGTAGACAATGACTATTGCAATTAAGAACATATGAACTATTAAGAATAATGTCTCCTTAATCTGAATAATAAATACAATAAGAAAGAAAGAACTAGAACTATACCGAACTCCTGCGCTCTAGACAGGGGCCGGGGCTCTAGATCCCGATGAAGAACTAGATCTCCTCTACTTCTAATCTAACTAACTAGAACTATGAACTAGAAGGCTCTTGATGAACTTGAAGGCTTCTTGATACTTGATGGCTTGAGGCCTTTGATGAATAATGAATTTGGCTCTCTCCGAGGGGTCTACCCATATATTTATAGTCCGGTGGGATGAGCGTGCGCCCGCAGGATCAAACCGGCTTAACCAAGGGCCGAGATGCATCGGGAGGTGGTGGTGGAGGAAGCTTTCGGAAGGAGGGGGGGGCACCCTAGCGAGGGGGGGCACCGCCCGGCCCTGTGGGGCCGGCCGGCGCGCCACTGGCGACCTCGCCCCCTTGTTGCTTCGGGTGTCTTCCGAGTCTTCCCGAGTCCAATCGTGATATTTCCCCGTGGCGGATAAGTTTCGTGTTTATTTTGCACTTGAATCCCTCTTTTCAGCTTTTCTGGAATAATCCCTGAAAAATATAGAATATGCAAAACTTCGTGAAAATTGTCGGTTAAAAACCTAGACTAGTTTGTTTTTATGTATTCTCTTGTGTCTAAAGTTCTAATGAATGTTGACGTTATCCACCGTCAACAGTTTTGCTAAGGGACTAGCAAAAGGTAAGCTTGGGGAGTTGTTGACGATGGATAGCGTCAACATTTTATATATCGAAAGGCATAAAACACACATCAATATCTAGAAGGCTAAGGGTTTATCTAACAATTTCCACGAGTTTTGGTGATTTATCAATTTTCAGGGACTGAACCAGAAAACACCGAAAAAGGGGCATAACTACAAATCTACATCACTGAATTATCCAAAACTCAGGAATACACCAAACTACTCTAGAAGGATCCAGAAGACACCGGAGCGAAGGAGAGGCGAGACCACTTCCAGATGGGGCCGGTCGGCCCCACCTACCAGGCCGGCCGGCCTCCCATGAGGGGAAACTTCTCCCCCCTTCTAGAGTGTTCTTCCACCGCCTTTGAGGATCCATCTTAGCCCTACGTGAAGTCGGTTTGATCAAACGGCTATCGTGCATCCCACCGGGCTATATAAGCGAAGCTAGACCTCCCCCTAGAAACCCTAGCTAGCTAACGAGTTCATTCATTCATTCCATCTCGAGATATTTGGTGATCAAGTCATCTAGAGCTTCAAGTTCTAGTTCCACATGGCCTTCTAGTTTATTGTTTAGCCTAGTTAGATCTAGAGTAGAGGAAGTCAAGTTCTTCATCGATCTTGGATTCCCGACGTTGTTGTTGGCACTTCTAACGTCGCTACGAGTTAATGAGATTAGAAATGCATGGTATTTAAATTAACTTGTCATTAGCAACTAGCCACTTCTTTATCACTAGCATTCCTAAGCATGAATTAAGTTATCATCCCTAATTGTAATGCTAAGAAGCAATTATAGATTTACATGTATTATTTAATATGACTAGGTAGAGATATATATAAACTAAAATAGATTCTACAAGCGGACGGATAATTATACCATTGTAGCATTTTACCTAGGAGAGTTCTACCAGGTTGTCGATTTATATTTATACCACTTTGGGAAAGCTTTGTTATAAACTCTATCTATTATATTGATAAGAAAGTATATACAATGAATAAGTGATATTACCAATGCCATCTACTCTACTCATAACAGGCAGAGGTCATAAGATAAATATAGATAAATACGGGTGATAGCATAATCAAGTATCATAATTATATAGATAATCATCAGAGCATTGTCTAGTCATAATTATAGTTAGCCAATGGATAAACTAAGGAGTTAATTGTCTAAGGTAATTCTATAACTACATCAATGAATAACCCTAATTAGTGCAATTACATCTAGTAATCATCGCTAAGTCAACCCTATATCATGATCACATGTAAGGGGGCATCAACTAGGAAGGATGTGAAACAGAGTCATTATCCAACTTCGCGACTGTGCCCTGCTGTCCTACACATGGAGGGTGGACTACAGAGGAACCAACGTAGCTGTCACCTATGCGGACTACCACACATCCTGGTATATCAGGGTGCACTCGCAGACAAACAAGATATCTAGACACCACATCTACATATTGTCTATTATCTACCCATTGTACACTTGGATAAACGCTATACGAGCAATTACATGAATTCAATAAGATCGAACTAACTAAACTAGACATATAATCAAAGTAGACAATGACTATTGCAATTAAGAACATATGAACTATTAAGAATAATGTCTCCCTAATCTGAATAATGAATACAATAAGAAAGAACTAGAACTATACCAAACTCCTGCGCTCCAGACAGACGCCGGGGGCTCCAGATCCCGATGAAGAACTAGATCTTCTCTACTTCTAATCTAACTAAGTAGAACTATGAACTAGAAGGCTCTTAATGAACTTGAAGGCTTCTTGATGCTTGATGGCTTGAGGCCTTTCATGAATAATGAATTGGCTCTCTCCAGGGGGTCTACCCACATATTTATAGCCCGGTGGGATGCGCGTGCGCCGCAGGATCAAACCGACTTAACCAAGGGCCGAGATGCTTCAGGAGAGATGGTGGAGGAAGCTTCCAGAAGGAGGGGGCAAACCGTAGCAGGGGGCGCCGCCCGCCCTGTGGGGCTGGCCGGCCCCCCCCATAGCGACCTCTCGGCCCCCCGTTGCCGGGTGTCTTCTAGAGTCTTCCTGTGTCCAATCGTGATATTTTCTATGGCGGATAAGTTTCATGTTTATTTTGCACTTGAATCCCTCTTTTTAGCTTTTCTGGAATAATCCCTGAAAAATATAGAATATGCAAAACTCATGAAAATTGTCAGTTAAAACCTTAGACTAGTGTGTTTTCATGTATTCTCTTGTGTCTAAAGTTCTAATGAATGTTGACGTTATCCACCGTCAACAACTCCCCCAAGCTTACCTTTTGCCAGTCCCTTGGGAAACAAACTAAGCCTAATTTTTATTGTATTTGGATCAAGAGTTGCTACAATGTTGTTAGTCTTTCCAAGTACACACGCTTTCAAACAAAGATATTCCTCCGGATTAAACAGTATATGTTCTAACCTTCAAACTTACCCATTCTACCTTTAATTATAGAGCTTTACAGTTTTTGTATAAGTCTTGAGCAATCAAAAGATAGAACAATCAAGTCAAGCGCTATGTCTCGAATTCTTCGCAAAGGCTAATATTTCGAGTTTTCATAAGTTTTCAGAATAAAACTCAGAGCTTCATTGTATGACACCCTCAAGTCTCTCAATGTATGTGGTATTTATGGTTCTCCCTTAAGGCATTAATGATGTTATGCCTCCTACAGCTAAGGATATATACATGGTAGAGCTCATAGGATCGGCAATAACAAGGGTAGGCATACTTGCAATGCATATATTGTAAAGTCAACTAATGGGTCTATAAAGAATCGAGGCATACAATCAAACCAAGATGTGTATGTGTATGGAATATGGCGGATAGGTGTATATATGGTATTTGTGGCTAATTCTAATTCTACTTTTGCTCTTTTGAAATAACTCTCTTAAAACTTTTCTCAGAAGAAGCATGGGCCATCTTTATTATTCTAAATCAGGGAGGCGAACATCTTATACCCGTTGCTTAAATTGCTGGAACATTTGTCCATTTTACTCCCTTCTTCTTCTCTCTTTTTTTTAATCATAGCCACATGCATCCCTTGAATATAATAACCAATTAGAGAGATACAGTCAGGACTTAGAGCATTAAAGACAGAGGTTTTTCCTATAGGGTGTATATTTTTGGTGTTTTCTCCCAATGTAGGAGAGAAACATTTTTATGATGAACATAGATGAAAAATTTGTGAATAATTGCGCTTACTCTCGGGGTAGGAATAATGCATATGTGGACTTTGGAGTGTGTAAGTGATCTTGGTTTTAAAAGCATGACAAGACTCTCATAAGGTATACAACACAGGTTGACTGAACTCAATGCAAAGCAGGCGGCTTAAATGTGAAAAGGCTTTCTATCTTCTACGAATATTATTTCTGGCTTTGGTAGGAATTCATATTTTGTCATAGAGCTCATCATGTAGATTTTAAATTTTCAAAATAAACCTCCAGAACTTAGTAATGCTAGGAATAAAATAAATAGCGGCTCAACCTTCATGAATCATATCGATCAACCACCTAGACTCAGTGCAAACTTATGCCTCCACAATTCAGGTTCGAGTAAATTCTCTAATTAAAACAGCAAAGAAGTGTTTAAAACTTAGAAAGATTTAAGTTTGGCAACTAGGTACTTGACAAGGATGACAACAGAGCAACTATTCATCATCTCTAAAACAAATTTTTAATGTTCATCAAGTTTTTAATTAACTCTAGCCTAGACTGACCTAAATATACTATAACTAAATATTTATTTGGTTTTTGAATAATTATGTATATATATATTTATTATTTTGAATTAACAACCTAACAAAAGACTCTATAACATCCGTGGACCTTCATGTTCCCACATATTTTTGGTATTTTATGAATATATATAAGGTAAACTTAATAATCGCCTAGGTGTAGTCACTGATAACTAGGGGATGCTCCTCCCCCAAGCCGGATGTTTGTAATACTTGGTGTAAATGTCCTTCGAGAGCGAGCTAGCCAATAGCGTGACACTGGTGGTTACCACCGATAGACTCTCTCCTTGTCACGATGTTGTTCCTGCATGAATACACTCCACAAAAAGCGAAACCAAAACTCGAGGCTCGAATTTAATACTGGGTTAGTGGTCAGCCAAAGAGTACTTGATCTTCTTTATGAGTAAATTTTTACATTGCCGATTTTAGCTGGATTTCATTTTCTCTCTTTTTGAATTTTACATTTATGATGCAGGAATTAAATATGAATGCTATTTTTA
Organism: Chrysopogon serrulatus; assembly: GCA_015844335.1. Taxonomy (NCBI): domain Eukaryota; kingdom Viridiplantae; phylum Streptophyta; class Magnoliopsida; order Poales; family Poaceae; genus Chrysopogon; species Chrysopogon serrulatus. The sequence continues at coordinate 200,318 of JADLZL010003513.1, read as the reverse complement.
TTATTTTTATTTTTATGCCACCACAATATTCCTTCCTACGGGGATACCATAAGTTTAATCACATGGGGCTTATGAATTTTATGATGTAATAAATAATGCAATGAATGTGTTTGTTTGTTTTTTTCTGCAAACATAATTATGCTACCATATATTAAAGTAAACTTACTAGTGAACTTAAGTAGATATCTACCATTCTAACCTTATGGCTAGGGTACGGAATTTAAAGTCTACTGACAGGACTTAGATAGAGGAGAATACTTACTTAGTGGGTTCATTGTCTGAGGTCACCTCAGTCAACTCCCCGTCTCGTGGTGGTGCAGTATCTTTCTCCTTCCATCTCTTTTCTGTTTCTTCTGCTTCTCTCTTCTCTAGCTCCAGCTCTTCAGCTTTGTTTTCCTTCTCCCACTTTTTCTAGATGTGCTAGGATTTCTTCTTTTTCTGCTTTGGCGACTTGGTCCATTCTTTCAGCTTCTGCTTCCCACTCACTCCAGCGTGGTGCTTGTATGTTCTCTTCTTGCTCCTTGTAGCAGTCTTCATACTTCACAATCTTTCCAGGAAATTCTTTCCAGCTACAGTGAGGCTGGGCAGCCTGACTGCGGCCTTGGCGTCTTCTCCTGTCGCGTTGCTTCCTGATCTGTTTCTGGTTAACAAGTGTTCTAAATTGACAGCGTACCTTTCCGGTGGGCAAGTTGAAATGGATCTATCCGGAACCGATGTAGATGTTTGCGTTGGTGGTGTAGAGAAATGGTCTTTCCAAAAGGATCGGGGATTCATCGTCTCCCTGCATATCAAGAACTAGAAAATCTGCAGGTATATATTGCCCTTGAATTCTTACCATGACATCCTTGACCACTCCTTCAGGAAACCTCAGTGATTGATCCGTCATCTGCAACTGAATAAATGTTGGGTATAGAGGTAAATTATCAAATAAATCATCATATACCTGTTTTGGCATTACGTTGCAGCCTGCTCCGATGTCGCAGATGGTGTTGGCGAAGGTGGTGTCTTTGATCGTGCATTCAATAATTGGTATACCTGGATCACCTCTCTTTGTTGGAAATGGCTTGGGTAGCATATGATCATTTTCTGTATTGAGAGCAGTGATTAGTTGAGTAGTTTCTTCCACAAGATAAATATAGATAAATACGGGTGATAGCATAATCAAGTATCATAATTATATAGATAATCATCAGAGCATTGTCTAGTCATAATCATAGTTAGCCAATGGATAAACTAAGGAGTTAATTGTCTAAGGTAATTCTATAACTACATCAATGAATAACTCTAATTAGTGCAATTACATCTAGTAATCATCGCTAAGTCAACCCTATATCATGATCACATGTAAGGGGGCATCAACTAGGAAGGATGTGAAACGAGTCATTATCCAACTTCGCGGCCAGTGCCTGTTGTCCTACACACGGAGGGTGGACTACGGAGGAACCAACGTAGCTGTCACCTACGCGGACTACCACACGTCCCGACATGTCAGGGTGCACTCGCAGACAAATAAGATATCTAGACACCACGTCTACATATTGTCTATCATCTACCCATTGTACACTTGGATAAACGCTATACGAGCAATTACATGAATTCAATAAGATCGAACTAACTAAACTAGACATATAATCAAAGTAGATAATGGCTATTGCAATTAAGAACATATGAACTATTAAGAATAATGTCTCTCTAATCTGAATAATGAATACAATAAGAAAGAACTAGAACTATACCAAACTCCTGCGCTCCAGACAGACGCCGGGGGCTCCAGATCCCGATGAAGAACTAGATCTCGTCTACTTCTAATCTAACTAACTAGAACTATGAACTAGAAGGCTCTTGATGAACTTGAAGGCTTCTTGATGCTTGATGGCTTGAGGCCTTTGATGAATAATAAATTAGCTCTCTCCAGGGGGTCTACCCACATATTTATAGTCCGGTGGGATGCGCGTGCGCCGCAGGATCAGCCCGACTTAACCAAGGGCCGAGATGCATCGGGAGGCGGTGGAGGAAGCTTCCGGAAGGAGGGGCAAGCCCTAGCGGGGGGGTGCCGCCCGGCCCTAGGGTGGGGCCGGCCCCCCACTGGCGGCCTCTCTCGGCCCCCCATTGCTTCCGGGTATCTTCCGAGTCTTCCCAGTACAATCGTGATATTTCTTGTGGCGGATAAGTTTCGTGTTTATTTTGCACTTGAATCCCTCTTTTTAGCATTTCTAGAATAATCCCTAGAAAATATAGAATATGCAAAACTCGTGGAAATTGTCGGTTAAAACCCTAGACTAGTGTATTTTCGTGTATTCCCTTGTGTCTAAAGTTCTAATGAATATTGACGTTATCCACCGTCAACAGTTGTCAAGAAGAGAAGAGTCTGGTATAGTTCTTAAGCTTTTCTTTCTTATTGTAATATCTGCGTTTGTACGATCATTACTAGCAACATTATTCTTCATTATTATGTTCTTGATTGCATTGTTCATTGTCTACTTTAATATGTCTAGTATAGTTAGTTTGCTATTATATTCATGCACTGGTTCATATAGCGCTCATCTATTCAATTGCATGGTGAGTGGTAGGCAATATGTAGACGTGGTGTCTAGATGCTTTGCTTATCTGCGAATATCCCCAGTCGTGTCGGGTAGTGAGGTAGATCGTGGGTGTGACAGACCTATTGAGTCCTTTGTAGGCCTTCCCCCGTACGGTGGATTGGTAGAGTGGGATTGTCAGGTTAGGAGGAGGTTCCTGTACTTACCTTCTCCTGTACATTGCTTCGATGTGTTAGGGAACTATAGTAGTATAACTTAGCCATGATTGTTAGACATACTTGCACTAAATGGAGTAGCTTTGACTGTAGCTTGAATACTTAGGAGTTATTTCTCTATTACCTGATTAGACAAATACTGACATGATTAGAGTGCTATGATGGGACTAGTATTATTAGGAGATGATTTATCATATTGATCATATTGATCATATTTATCATATTTATCAGTTATCTATTATTTATCTTGTGACACCTTCCTGTTATTGAGGAGAGAGTTGACATTGGCTATATCTCTTATTCACTGCATATATAAGTGTTATCAATACTATAGAGTAGCTTCTTAGCAATGCCTTCCCAGTGGTAAAATATAAATGACAATCTGGTAATACTCTAGGTAAAATGCTACAATGGTATAATTATATCGTCGCTTGCGAGAATCATTCTTAGTTTATATTTATCTTTATTTCTGTCTAGTCACATAAAATAATAAGATTTAGTACCAGAGTTTATTCCTAGCTTTACAATTAGGAATGACAACCTAGTTTCACAGTTAGGAGTAAGGATAAAGAGGTTAGTGGCTAGTTGCTAAAGGCAAGTTAATTAATATCAACATTTCTAGTGTCATTGCGTGGGATAAAGATTTGGGTTTATTGCAGTGACGTTAGAAATGCCCACAATGAGGCTATGGCTAGAAGTTTTTAGGTATAGGGGCGATATCGAGTGCACCTCTTTGGTAACTCGAATTGCCAGCTATCTTGATTTGTAGCAAAACTCGCTAGTTCCGTACACTAGAGGAGGACGTGGTCGTATATCCTACGATTACTTTCGCCAAGGTCAAACCTTGGTGAAGAGAGGAAACGTGGTGATAATGAAGATTAATGGCAGAGAGATCCGGTTACCTAAACCGGAGCTCAACTTGTACACCACTCGTTCTCTTCTTGTCAATGTGCAGGTTACAACAGCAGCACCACTGAGGAGCGCGTCGGCATGTTTCACCAACGTGCAGCCCACACACTACTACGGTGCTGACCCGACACCACAAGGACCAGCCTACACCAGCTACATCAACTTTGGAGAAGCGAAATCTTCCCACAGAGGACAACCTTCACAAGACAGTTGGGGACAGTACGCCTAACCGTCGCTGCACGTAGCTAAAGTCCTCTGGGGAGAGACGGCGGAATAGCCATCAGGTAATTTTAGTGACTATTGAAAGCATCTAGGCCGCTAGTGGGTTTCGGTGATTAATGACAACATAAGATTATTGTGACTAACATGTGTTTTGCAGAAACCTTTTGAGTTAGGTCACGATAATGGTGATTGATTGGGCGATCAATAGTATTCCTGCCCTGACGATCGAAATCGTTTTCGGTTTTCAAAGGACGGACGACAAGGTTAAGGACGGCTAGTTCTAAGTGTCAATTGGTGTTGGAGAGACACTTAGAGTAGCTCAGACTTTGTTTTTACCTTTGGCCGTACTATTAAGAGGGGGTTGAATGGATAACTTGACCTAGGTGAGTCTAGTGAGTGAGGTGTGGTGCACACTTGTTCGTTCTAGTCTTAGGTAGCCCTAGAATTGGCCCAAAAATTAGTAGAGTCGAAGCCACGTGAGAGGTCGCGAAATCGAAAGTCATTCGAGCCATTTTGGCTCGACCGGACACTGGCACATAACTGACCGGACGCGTCCGATCAATGTATGTGGGGTGTCGGAGTGACCGGACTCTGCCCCTGGCAGTTGACCGGAAGCTCCGGTGCCATCAGCTCCTAGTCCAGGGTGGACCGGACACGTCGGCACCGGCCAGGATCTTTGGTCGTCGGGCGTCTAGTCACAGTCCAAAGAGGTCTAGAGAGGGAAAATCTTGACCGGGACGCGTCCGGTCATGGTGGACCGGACTCGACACGCGCCCCGGTCAAGGCGACGTCCAAAGAGTACAGTTAGTCGTTAACCGACGACGGACGCGTCCGGTCGATCATAAAACTGCATGGAATACCTCATCGTGTGGAGGATTGTGTGGGAGGTATTTATACTCCCTCACCTCATTCATTTAAGGTCTCTTGCTCTTTCGTACTGCTGAAGAACACCTTGTGAGTGCTTGAGAGTGTAAGAGCCCTAGTGAGATTGTGAGATTTGCTAATCCATTGCTTAGGACCTCATTAGTGGAAAGAGAGTAGCAAGTGTGCATTCACTCATCTCATTAGGCCAGTCTTGGTCAAGTGAGAGTTCTTGCTTATTACTCTTGGTGATCGGTATCACCTAGACGGCTTGGTGGCGATTGGGAGCATGGTGATCATCCGGTGGTGATTGTGGATGACCCATCTTATCTTGTGAGCAGTTTTATGGGATTCACCGCGTCGGAGTGACGAAGAATCATCCCGTAGAGAGCACTTGATCCTTGCGCGGATCAAGGGGGAGCTACACCCTTGCGCGGGTGCTCCAACGAGGACTAGTGGAGAGGGCCGACTCTCCGATACCTCGGAAAAACATCGCCGCGTTCCTCTCCCTCTCTTTACTTTGAGCATTTACTTTCTCACAATTACTTTATGTCCTTACATTAATAGAATTGCCATGCTAGAGTAGGGTTTGAAACTTAGAGAGCAAAACTTTTATGTCCTAGAGTCATAGGAGACACACTTAGGCCCTAGGGGTGAAATGGGCTAGCGATAGGTTATTACCGCAGCGATTAAATTTTAGAAAAGCCCAATTCACTCCCTCTTGGGCATCTTGATCCTTTCAATTGGTATCAAAGTCTCGTGCTCTTAATTTAATCTTAACCGCCTAGAGAGAAGATGTCCGGCGGTGATGGACCTCCTCCCATGTTCGAAGACGATGACTTTCCTTATTGGAAGATTCGCATGGAGTCGTATCTTGAGGCCGTTGACCTCAATGCTTTCCGAGCCGCTACACAGGGTTTCCCAAAATCTAAGGATGCCGCACGCCTCACTCAAGAGGAAAAAACCCATGAGAAGTGGAACATAAAGGCCAAAAACATCATCTTCAGAGGTCTTTGCAAAGAGGTGTTTAACCGGGTTCGGAACCACAAAAATACCCATGATCTTTAGGAGAATATTTGTGCGCTCCTTGAGGGAACCAAGAGTGAGCGTGAGGAACGCTATCATCTTGTTATGCAAAAGTTTAATTCATTTGAGATGCTTCCTCATGAGAATGCTAATGAAATATACTCTCACTTAAATATTATTGTAGAGGAGCTCAGTGAACTTGGACTCACACATTGTCATCATCCAATGTTGTGAGAAAAATCTTGTGTGTCTTTTCAATTGACTAGTATGGTCACATTGTCACGGTGCTCCAGTGCTCCACCAAGGTGATCTTTCCAACGCTACTCCAACTTAAATCTTGGGGAAGATCAATACACATGAGATGTACATGCACATCACTCCACAAGAGAGCTCTTCTTCCACCAAGAAGAAAGATTTAGCATTCAAGGCTACTCAAGAGAAGAAGAGTAAAGGCAAAGCAATTGAGATTATCCTTGCAAGCTCAAGTGATGATGAAGATGATGATGCCAACATTGCACTCATGGTGAGGAAGACCACAAAGATGTTCAAGAATCTTAACAAGAGTGGCGTTAAGTTTGACTCCGAGAAGAAGTTTTTCACTAGTAGTAAGAGAAAGCCTATCTCCGAGATGGATTGCTACAATTGTGGTGAACTTGGTCATCTCGCTCATCAATGCCCAAAGCACAAGAAAGACAAGTTCAAGAACAAGTACAAGGGCAAGAAAGATGACTCAAGTGATGAGGATGAGAAGAAAAAAGACAAGCCATACAAGAAGAGAGATGGCAAGAAGAACAAGTTCTTCAAGACGAAGAGTGGCAAGGCTTATATCGTGGGTGATTGGCTCACCGATATTGAATCTTCAAGTGGTGAATCATCCGACGATAGTGATGATAAGAAAGAGAAGGTGGCCGCTCTTGTTATTGGGACTTCACTATCTCCACCGCCTTCACCACCGTCATCCTCTACACACCTATGCCTTATGGCCAAAGTTGATCGGAAGATACAAAACTCTAATGATGATAGTGATGATGATAGTAGTAGTGATAGTGATAATGAATTTGAAGCACCTTCATATGATGAACTTGTCACCTTGCTTAATGATTACTCTAAAATCATTAGAAAGACAAAAGCTAAAAATAATAAGCTAAAACTTGAGAATGAGTCTCTTCTTCCTAATATGATATAGCCAAAAAAGCTAGTGATGAGCTTAGAAAAGAAAACAAGGTTGTGTCATCCTCTCTCAAGGAGCTCAAACAATCCCTAAAAGAGCTTAGAGAAAAAAAATGATAAACTCGAGGAGATACACAATAAACTCAACACTAGATACAACTTGCTTAAGGAAGAGTACATAACTCTTAAAGTTAACCATGATAACCTTGTGCTTTCAAATGATCTTTTATCCGATGAGACACATGATGCTACTAACGATGTTGTTAAGATTGATATAGCCACATTATGTGATGACTTGATTGTTGAGAGCATTGAGCAAGGTTCTAGTGGCCAAGGTAAGCAAGTTGTTGTGGCTGAGCACTATGATGACTATATCAAATTGAAGAGTGAAAATGCAAAGCTAAAGCAAGATCTTGAGAAGCTCTCATCCTCCAACACCATTGTCATTGAGTCTCAAGAATACACAAATGAAATTGATCAAGAATTGAGTCACTCAAAGAAGAGATCAAGAGGTTTAAGTTTGAGAAGAATTGTGTATTTGGAGCCACAAGAGTTGATCATGATGTTGAGAAGCTAAAAGAGGAAAATAAGCAACTCAAGCTAGAGAAGGATCACTTGAAAGTTAGATTGCAAAAGTTCTCTCGAGGCAACTATCTTTAAAGTGAGCTACTCATGAACACCATTATAAAAATAGATAGAAGTGGAATTGGTTTCTTGACTCAACAAGAGAAGAAAGTCAAAGCTCAACAACATCACAATCAAAAGCCCAAGCCAAAGAGGTACTTTGAGTGTGGTCAAGAAGGTCATTTTACTCATGAGTATGAAACTCCACCACCACAACCCTTGCCCAAGCATGCTAGACCCTTTGCCTTCAATGCTCACTATATTCTTAGAAAGAAAGAAAGTGAAAAAGCTCAAGTCACATTCTTAGGTCCTCCCAACAAGAATAGACCTAAGCAAATTTGAGTTGCAAAGTCACTAGTTGAGAAAGTCAAGGGCCCCTCTCAAGTTTGGGTCCCTAAACAATAAGCTTGATCTCTCATGTGTGTAGGTGAACTAAAGACCGGTGAAAGTTATTGGGTTATTGATAGTGGTTGCACACAACATATGATCGGTGATCCTTGTATGTTCACCTCACTAGATGAAGGAGTTGACAATCAAGAGAAGATTATATTTGGAGACAACTCAAAAGACAAAGTACAAGGGTTGGGAAAGATTGCTATTTTAAATGATCATTAAATATCAAATATGCTTCTTGTTACATCATTCAGCTTCAACTTGCTATCTGTTGGTCAATTGTGTGATCTTGGCTTTGAATGCTTATTCACCGAGAAGGAAATGGTTGTGTTAAAGAAAGATGATCATCAAGTGATATTCAAGGGCTTTAGATACAACAATCTCTATGTAGTTGATTTCTCCTCCGGAGATGCAAACTTAAAGACTTGCTTATTCACGAAGACATCACTTGGTTGGTTATGGTATAGGAGGCTTGCTCATGTTGGAATGAACACTCTCAAGAAGCTTTTGAAGAAGAACATGGTTAGAGGTTTGAAGGATGTTATATTTGAGAAGGACAAGCTTTGTAGTGTATGTCAAGCTGGCAAGCAAGTTGCCAACACTCATCCATCTAAAGCATATATGTCAACATCCAAAGTGCTTGAGCTACTACACATAGACTTATTTGGACCTACAACCTATGAAAGCTTGGGAGAAAATCTATATTGTCTTGTGATTGTTGATGACTATTCAAGATACACATGGGTATTCTTTCTTCATGACAAAACCGAAGCCATTCCATCATTCAAGAAGTTTACTAAGAGAGCACAAAATGAGTTTGATATAAAGATCAAGAAGATAAGAAGTGACAATAGGAAAGGGTTTGACAACATAAAGATTGAAGAATATTGTGATGAAGTTGGGATCAAGCATGAAGTCTCTTCAGCTTACACTATGCAACAAAATGGTGTAGTAGAGAGGAAGAAACGGACACTAATCACCCTTGCAAGAACGATGCTTGATGAGTACAACACACTGAAGAGGTTTTGGGCCGAAGCTATCAATACTGCATTCTATGCGGTCAACCGATTGTTCCCTCACCGGTGGTTCAACAAGACTCCGTATGAGTTGCTCAATGGGACGAAGCTGGATATCTCTTTCTTCTGGATGTTTGGTTGCAAATGCTACATCTACAAGAAGCGGCAACACCTAGGGAAGTTCCAAAGATGTTGTGATATTGACTTTCTTGTTGGTTACTCATTGAAGTCCAAAGCATATCGAGTATTCAACCATGCCACCGGCTTGGTAGAAGAAATATATGATGTGGAGTTCGATGAATCTAATGGCTCCCAAAGAGCACATGAGAATCTTGATGATGTAGGTGATAGACCATTGAGGGGGGCTATGAAGAATATTCCAATTGGAGATATCAAGCCAAGGAGGATGAAGAAGAAGTACAAGTGATAGATTGACCCTCTTCATCCCGTGTGCCACAAGATGGTGATAAAGATGGGAGAAATCCAAGTGAAGACATTCCTATCTCCCATGAACAAAGAGTGGCACAAGCTCAAGATATTGATGCTCCATAACCTCTTCCCCAAGTGGTTGATAGAAGGACAACTTCTCTACTCCAAGCACATCCATAAGATCTCATCATCGGAAGTCCAACAAGGGGTGTAATTACTCGCTCTTAAAAATATGCATCTTTTATTGAACATCACTCTTTTGTCTCTTGCATTGAGCCTACTAGCATAGATGAAGCTCTTTAAGATCCAGATTAGTTGAATGTCATGCATGAAGAGTTGAACAACTTTACCAGCAACCAAGTTTGGACACTTGAAGAGCGACCAAAGGGTGCAAGAGTTATTGGCATAAAGAGGGTGTTCCACAATAAGCAAGATAATCAAGTTGTAATTGTGAGGAACAAAGCAAGACTAGTTATAAAGTGGTTCTCTCAAGTTGAAGGCTTGGATTTTAGAGAGATCTTTGCTCCGGTTGCAAGACTTGAAGCCATTCATATCCTCCTTGCATATACATCTAATCACAACATTAAACTCTTTCAAATGAATGTGAAAAGTGTATTTTTAAATGGCTTTATAAATGAACTAGTCTATGTTGATCAACCTTCTAGGTTTGAAGACTCTAGATATCTTAATCATGTTTATAGGTTGTCCAAGGCACTATATGGGCTAAAACAAGCCCTAAGAGCTTGGTATGAGCGTCTTCAGGACTTCCTTAATGAGAAGGGCTTCAAGATTAGGATGGTGGACACCATATTATTCACCAAAAAGTTTAATAGAGATATCTTTATTTGTCAAGTCTATATTGATGATATCATATTTGGCTCAACAAATGAAGACTATTGCAAAGAGTTTGGTGATTTGATGTCAAAGAAATTTGAGATGTCTATGATTGGGGAGCTTACATTCTTTTTTGGTTTTCAAGTAAAGAAAATGAGAGAAGGGAATTTCATCTCTCAAGAGAAGTATACCAAGGATCTTCTCAAAAGGTTCAATATGGATGAATGTAAGCCCATCAAAACTCCCATGCCATCCAATGCACTTCTCGACCTAGATAAGGAAGGTAACCCGGTTGACCAAACTCTCTACCGCTCTATGATTGGTAGTTTGTTATACTTAACCGCATCTAGGCCCGATATCATGTTTAGTGTGTGTATGTGTGCTAGATTCCAAGCTAACCCTAAGGAGGCTCACTTAGTTGCTGTAAAAAGAATCTTTAGGTACTTTAAGCACACACCAAGCATTGGCCTTTGGTATCCCAAAGGAGCTAGTTTTGACCTTATGGGCTATTCCGATTTGGACTATACCGGTTACAAAATTGATAGAAAAATCACATCCGGAGGGTGCCATTTGCTTGGTAGATCACTAGTGTCTTGGTCCTCAAAGAAACAAAATAGTGTGGCATTGTCAACCGCCGAAGCAGAGTATATAGCCGCGGAAGCTTGTTGTGCACAAATCCTTTATATGATGCAAACCCTTCTAGACTATGGTGTAGTTCTAAAAGGTGTACCTTTATTATGTGATAATGAAAGCGCCGTAAAACTTGCTAATAACCCGGTTCAACACTCTCGCACCAAGCACATTGATATCCGTCATCGCTTCCTTAGAGATCATGTTGCAAAAGGAGATATATCTTTAGAGGGAGTAAGGACGGAAGATCAATTAGCGGATATCTTCACAGAACCATTAGATAAAGCACGGTTTTGCAAGTTGAGGAATGAGTTTAATGTTCTTGATCTAAGTAACTTCACTAAAAGATGAGCTTGTGTTGTCGGTTGCATTGCATTAGTAATATAATCATGTTTAAATTTATGGATTGCACGTAGAGCTTGGCTAACTTGGTTAAGATAACCGCCCCAAAGCGTGTGAAGAAGCTTAACCAAGGACAAACTTGACAAGCGACTAGATTCAAATTCAAGTAATGCATTGCATATGCATGTGTGTTTCTTTCGTCGTTTCTTTTTTCGGTTAAGCTTGGGCATCCGCCGTGTTCATCCACCGATAGAGGGAGCATTTAACGCTTCTATTGGTTATTTACCCTATTTGGTGGCCATACGATGTCTCCTCATTCATTTTTATCGCCTATTTTCGCTCAAAAGCATATAGCCTGAGGCAAAATATTTTCAAATTTGAGGGTTTGAGAGAGGCATCCCACACCAGTCCCAATTTGGTGTTTATTTGGATCTTACAAAGTTGGGACAAGGTTGGGAAAGTTCAAATACAAGAAATCAGCACGAAACAAGATTCGATGGAGCACCGGACATTGGACCCGGATGCTTTGGACCGAACTCGAGAACAGCGCGTCGGTCGGTTCAAAATGACCATTTGGCACCGGAGTGTCCGATCGATGGTGGATCCCCCGTGTCCGGTCGAAGGCAGAGGCTCACCGGACTCTGAGGGGCGTCCGGTCAAGAGCAATGGACGCGTCCGGTCAAAATTTAACCGATTTGGAGCTCTGCGGGACGATCCACCGGGGCGCCATTTGTTCCAAAATGCGTCCGGTTGACCAGAGGACATGTCCAGTCACCACTTAAACGGCGCAATGAATTCCTTATGACACGCAGGGCCCACCCTTCCTCCTCCTGCCTCATTTCCACTCGCGCCCGCCGCCGTTCTCCTTCCTTTGCTTGTGCGTGAACTGTCCTTTGCCGCCGTGTGATTCCCACCACCGCGTCGCGCCACCCTTCTTGCTGCCTCGCCTCCGCCCGTGCCAAAGCCCACCGTGCACCTGCGCGCGCGCGTGCCCTCTCCCTCGCCGCGGTCACCGTGCACACCAACGCCAGTCGTTGTGACTTCGCCACGCCGCCGTCTCGTCCATCGCCGCCGTCGAGCATGTTCAGCGCCTCGCGCCTTCTCCCACTCCGGCAATCCACTGCCGTCGCCCTTGAGCTCACCTGAGCTCTTCTCCTGACCGGCCTCCCTGCTTCTAGGGTGAGCACCTCCCCTGCCCGCAACCTGCTCGATAAAATGCCTAAGCCGTACCTTGTCAAATTTTCACTGCAATTCTGAACTTTTCGTCAGTCCTTCCCATTGCAGTGACCTCTGTGCGTTGCCGTGCTCTTGCCGTGTCATCTTATCTCTTCTCATCGGTTCTTCTCTCTCGACCAAGGTAGCAAGCTCCTCTCCTCTAATTCTTACCTATTGCTTGCTTCCATTAGGCTCTCTCACTTCCCTAGATAATATGTTTGCTTATATATCCTATCTACTCTATCTATGCAGCGAGTCGTGAGTTGTTTTGGTTGAGCTAGTTTGTTTTGACAGTGGCAGTGGTAGTGAACTCGGGGCCAAGCCCGCGTGTACGGAACAGAGGCCAAGCCTTTTGATTGTCAGTGTTTCTCTGTGATTGCTCAGTGGCAGTGATTCTAGCACTCAGGGTGAGTTTCTTTGATTGATAGTGGTTCTAGGCAGTTGCTCTTGTAGTTGGTCAGTGGTTCTGTGACAGTGGTATCTTGGTTCAATAGAGATGGCTTGATGCAAGAACGTCGGCGGTGCTCCCGACCCACTTCCACCTCCTCCTCCCCACGGAAGGAGAAGGCAAAGGTCTTCAGTAGGAAGAAGTGGAAGAGGCTGAACATAGGGGCAGAGAGACTTCTGGCGATTGCAGACACCGCCGATGTTGCTGAGCGTGGTGGTGCTAGAGGCAGTTTGAGGATCCGCGAGCCAGACCCAGTTTCAGTGGCTCGTGCACTTCGCACCCCCACTCCTCACGACCCACCCGGCACTGTGACGATCGGGGTGTGTGCAAGACAAAGCTTGAGGACATACCCCCGACCTTGGTGGTGCAGAGGTAGCCAGTTTAGCTCCGGCAGAGCCAGCAGAGCAGGCAGAGGCAGAGGCAGCTGAGCAGCCCGAGGACACCGAGGAGCAGCCTCAGGCCCTGGCCACGTCGCTGTTCCTCACGCACTCGCTCTCAGGTCTTCCCTAGAGCTGAGACTCAGCGTCGTGGTGGAGCCCTCCTCCTAGGCTATGTGTCCCTTTATTGTGCACCTTGACTTGTGGGCCGCCAATGCCCGTCGAGTTCAGGACATGCGGTGCGTGGACTTCGACCAGTGGTTCCGTGACCCCAGGGCAGCCGAGTGCTTCTACACCATACTACAGGAGGATTTTTACCGGGCATACATCAACAAAGAAGTGCAGAGATTCGGTCTCACAGAGTTTGCCCACCGGATAGAGTTGTAGCAACCGCAGCGAGGCGATCCGGCCTTCACTTACTTACCTTCCCCGGCCCGGCAGACTTGATTGGCTTACCCGAGCATACGTGGAGTCTTGGGTCCGAGAGTTCTACGCTTCACTTTGGATTGACCCCGGCCACACGTTCATTCACTTTACCTTCGGTGGCGTGCCTTTCGGACTCTACGTCCCCGTGCTCACGAGCTTCTTGGCACAAAGACCATCGACACACCCTCCTCCACCCGGTCTTGCTACGGTCAGACCGAACCCCCTCGTCGCCCTCACAGCGGAGAGGAGCTGCCAGTTGAGAAGGCCCGACACATCTTCAGAGAGCTGTTCGGACCGGGCTCGCGCCGTCTTCCTAGGGATCTCACCCCTATGGCCCGTGTCCTGAATAAGGTTATGAGGAGGAGTCGATCACCAGGATCCAGCAGTGGTTTGTGTACTATCTCTCTACTCAGACTGCCTTTGACATCTGGGATGTCATCGTTTTAGAGATGGAGGACGATCATCGAGGGGTTCAAGACGCACCGATAGCTGCTGTTTGCTCACTTGATCTGCGTGATCTTACAGCGTCTGATCTCCCCTTTCCCTCCAGCAGCTCTAGCAGAGTTCAGGTAGACTCCCACTTTTTCCTGTGTACAACATGAGTCAGCTTGATGGAGCCTGTCTGGGCAACAGGGCCACCAGAGCGCCACGACAGAGACCAGCTGTTGCAGAGACTGAGGAGCAGCAGGACGAGGCCGTTGAGGCCCTTGTAGAGGCAGAGCTCACACAGATGGAGACTGAGTCGGCTAACATTATTGAGGAGCTTCCTACGGACAGTTCTGACAGTGACTACGCACCACCTCCATGGATGCCTCCACGAGCTCACGACGCCGAGGCTAGTGGTTCAGGCTCCAGTGACAATCCCACCCTCCTTGCACTCCTTGAGCGTCTGACACAGTCTTCGGAGAGGCAGGGATAGAATATTCAGAGAATTGCCCAGCAGCAGGCAGCTGACACCACAGCACTTCATGCTCGTCAGACCGAGCTTCAGCAGTAGCTTCTTCAGTCTCAGCTAGAGACCCAGGCTCTTTCCCTTCAGACCCAGCTGCAGGCTCAGGAGCTCCACCACCAGTCGTTTGCTTTCATAGAGCACGTGATAAGGCACACTGGGGTTCCCGCCTTCGACTTCTCGGCTACTCAGCTAGGTGGACCTTTCAGTTCTACACCCCTGGCTCCAGCGTTACAGTCTGGAGGACTTTAGAGTCAGGGAGTGTCAGCACCGTTCAGCTCACCGCCCCAGCAGATTCCGCAGTTCTTCACTTCTATAGGGGTAGGGTACACACCGATTCGCACGGGCTTCACTCCACCTTCTACGACTTTGGTGCTTGTGACCCCGAGAGCTCTTAGTGCTAGTTATAATGAGATCACTGGTTTCTCCACTCCAACACACCTTCAGGGTCCGGTTCCGTCGACGGGTGCACCACTCACTACTACTACAGAGACTCACCCGTCCTCAGTTGCTTCGTCAGAGCCTTCATTGAGTCAGCCTTCTCCTGTTACTACTGCACTTGAGGCTTCAGTGATAGTTCCTGCTTCTGTACCAGTGAGTTCGCCTCCTCAGATTGTGTCTACCTCAGAGGCTCTAGTCACCGAGACAGTGATCGCTACAGCTCCCGTGACTGAGGCACTTACAGTGTCAGTGGCTCTTACTTCTCTAGACGCACCTACCTCAGAGCCATAGGGTCCGGCCGTTACCACACCGAGACACAAAGCAGTGCACCCCAGTGAGCAGACCCTGCACCGCTTCACCTCCGGAGACGCAACCCGAGGGTCGGTCGAGGTTCAGCCGAGTGACGATTCGAGTCCTCCCCCGACTACTCGCGAGCTTGAGATGGCCGCACGCTTGTCCCCCCGACTTCCCTGTAGCCCTACCTCCTCAGGAGCCTTAGGTTTTGGTGCTTGACGCCAAAGGGGGAGAGAGTCGAGTATGTGAGATAGGGGGAGCGTGTGAGGGGGAGTTGCTTCTTTTGTTGTGTGATACTCATGCATACATACTTTACTTTTGTGCATCATGAGATACATGCTTTTGGTTGACATGTGGATATGTGTTATATCATGTGACATGTGCTTTGCTTATGACATGTGCTCTCTACTCGATCTATATATATATATATATGATATGTCATGTCACATATTGTTGCTCATTTACCATGCTTTCGCTTTTCTTTCGTTAAATGAGCCTTATGTTCTTGTACTCGCACTTCATTCATATTCCGTTGAGTACTTGTTGGCTTGAGTCGTATAAGCTTAACTAACCTCTTTGTTCTTAATGCCAAATAGCTTATACGATCCAAGTTCGTTGAAAACCTCAAATTCACTCTCATACTCGAGGTTATTGTCATCGATCACCAAAAAGGGGGAGATTGAAAGCATCTAGGCTCCTAGTGGGTTTTGGTGATTAATGATAACGTAAGATTATTGTGACTAAAGTATGTTTTACAGAAACCTTTTGAGTTAGGTCATAATAATGGTGATTGATTGGGCGATCAATGGTATTCATGCCCCGACGCTCAAAATCATTTTTGGTTTTCAAAGGACGGACGATAAGGTTAAGGACGGCTAGTTCTAAGTGTCGATTGGTGTTAGAGAGACACATAGAGTAGCTAGAACTTTGTTTTTACCTTTGGCCATACTATTAAGAGGGGTTTGAATAGGTAACTTGATCTAGGTGAGTCTAGTGAGTGAGGTGTGGTGCACACTTGTTCATTCTAGTCCTAGATAGCCTTAGAATTGGCCCAAAGATCAGTAGAGTCGAAGCCATGCGAGAGGTTGTTGACGGCCATTAAACACCAAATATAATCATCAACTATTGCATGAAATGATATAAAATGGATTACAAAGCATAGTTGTAGGTTTTGATTCTAACGAGTTCCACGAGTTTTGGTGTTCTCACTTGTATTGCAGGAGTATATAATTTTCTATCAAATAAAAGTATCTTAAATAAGGAATTGGACTACACCATTGTGACGGGCTCGTCGAGACGATCGAAACAGACATATCATTTGCTATATTCGGAGCCCAGAATCAAGAGATATCAACTCTAGATCAAAATATGTGCCATTGGGTCCTAAAAGGAACAAGAAAATACACAAACGAAGCTGGGCCCGATTGGGCTTGGGCCCAGACTGGCCGGCATCTCATCTTGGGCCGGCCGACACCCCCCTGAAGCCTCTCGCTGTTGACGGTGGATAGCGTCAACATTTAATAGTGCAATCAACATGAGAATTGATCCATACACTTGCAAATAGAGAAGTATAGGGTTTTATCTGACAAATTCCACGAGCTTTGGTGAATTATTATTTTTCAGGGATTGTTTCAGAAAACCACGAAGAAGGGCCTAATTATCAAATGGATTGACGAAACTTAACGCCAACGAAACCCCGCACATTGGACTCAGGAAGGATCTAGAAAACACCAGAATAAAGTGGAGCGCGGGGGCCCACATGGTGGGGACGGCCAGCCTGAGGGATGGGGCCGGCGGCCTCCCCCTAAAACCGTCTTCTACGCCCTTCTGGAAGCTTCCTCCATCGCCTTTGAGAGTTAATATCCACCGTACCTTAAGTTGGTTTGATCAAACGGCCATCGTGCATCCCACCGGACTATAAATATAGGGCCAGACCCCCTAAGGAAACCCTAATTTTATTCTATCAATTCATTTGGAGAGCTAGAAGCCCTAGCTCAATTAGAGCTCTTGTAATTAGAAAATAGGGTGAGAGGAGAGGAAGAAGTAGAAGAGGAGCCGGCTTGTCGGATCTTCCTCAACTTTGTACCTCTACGGAGACAGTTCATCTTCAAGTTCTTCAGTTGGTAACTCTAAGTCTTCTATTTGATTAAGTTTTGTTCTTACTTTACTTTGTTTATGGGATCTTAGCTTGTATTGAGTGCTCTAGTTATTGCGCATAGCTAGAGTAGTAATCGTTAGCGTAGACGTGGTGTCTAGGCTAGGGTTTACCTGAGTTTGCGTCCAATTCTTACAGTTAGTTGTGGTAGCCCTCAGAGGTGACAGCTTTATTGGCCTTCGTATTCCATCACGTCAGAGTTGGTGTTTCGTAGAGCTTTTGGCAGCCTTCCCCAACTACCTTTTTCCCAGTCTTATTCGAGAGTTGGAAAGGTACTGTTGTTCCAAAGTAGACAAGTATCGTAAGTCTGATTCTTAGTTACCCAGAACACCTTAGATAGCCCCTCTCTACCCACCAAAAACATTTATCTTATCTATCCTTGGACGTTCTTGATTCGTTTCTAGTTCACTTCACGTTCCTCGTGGAAATTCGATACCTTGGAATACTCTTAGGTGAAAGCTACAGCGGTATCCGTGCGCTTGCGGATTTATCTCTTTAATTATTCTGTGTGCGTTAAATATACCAACAAGCTTTCTGGCGCCGTTGCCGGGGAACGGTAGCTGTTCTAGGATCGAGCCAAGTTCGTCTGTGTATCTTTTATTTTCCTTTTCATTTTTACCACCTTTACCCTATCATATGGATTCCATGCCTATCTTTCAATTTTTAGCTCCAAAGGGTGAGTTGTTGGAGCATCCACCGTCATCACATCCTATACTCACAGATGGCTATGAGCTTCGCCCTGCTTTCATAGCCATGGTTCGGGAGCAATCCTTATCTGGATTAGAAGATGAAAATCCCTACACCCATCTTAGAGAATTTGAGCAATTGTGTTCTTGCTTGAATATTACTGGCATGACACAAGAGACCATTAAATAGAAATTGTTTCCATTTTCCCTTTTAGGAAGAGCGAAGCAATGGTATGCTCATACTATAGGAGGAGTGAAAGGAAATTGGGATGAACTTCGAGACAAATTCTGTCTTGCTTTCTTTCCTCTTTCTCGGATTACCACTCTTCGAATAGAAGTTCTTACCTTTAAACAAAAGGAGAAGAAGACACTAGGAGCAGTTTGGGCTAGGTTCTTAAGTCTTATCAATACCAGTCCAACTCTTCACTTACCAGACCATGTGCTTCTTTACCACTTTTATTTTGGCCTTAACAAGGAAGCTGCTCTACATCTTGACTTATCTTCTGGAGGTTCATTCTCGCACAACACCATGAGTGAGGGAAAAGCTATACTAGAGAAAATCCTTAAAAACACCCCTTACACTGGCATCTTTGATGAATTCCCTAAACAAGTCAAGCCAAGCCCCGACCAATAAGAGGAATTAGACACAACCGAATCTGAAATTCTTTCAAATCCTATAGATGATATGGTTGTCAAAGAACCTCCAACTGTGGAAACACAATATAGTCTAGAAGATGATGAACCTCAACCTTCCACGTTCCCTTTTGAAATTGAGGATGGTCTTTTTGAAGATTTTGGCAATGCTTCGAATTTACCTATTCAAGTGAAGACTCAAGCACACTCTGTGTTTTGAGGATGATGATGGCCCAAATAATGATTCTTTCCTTATGGAACATATTAAAGGATTATCGGCCATCATGAGTCATGAGTGGTTGGCAGAAGCGGAGTTATCCAAGGAGGTAGCCCGAATCAATGCTCCCTCAGACGTTATCACTTGCATACTTAAGGGAACCACTATAAAAGGCTACTACAATCCAACCGTTGGGATGAATATCATTTCAAAGGCGTTAGCCGAACAACTTTTCCCCAACGAGTTCTTGATCCCATCTCATAAGCTTTTACAAATTTCTTCTGGAGTTACTCTTGAAAGTTATGGGGTCATAAGGTCTATTCCATTGCAAATACAATGTTCTGAGTATCGTTTAGATTTTCATATATTTGACATCTCAGACACATCCATCTTGATTGGTGTACCTTTTAGGACACTCTTTCAAGAAAGACCAAATCAGGGTCTCTTAGATGTAAAACTAGGAAGTTCACCTATCACCATCTCGCTTGCACGCTCAAATAATGCAATAGTGGAACCCAAGCCTGAACTAGACCCTATTGAGGAAGTCTTAATGACATCCTTAGAAGACATGGCCCAACCAACTCTTGATGATGAACACTTTATTTAAGAAGAGGAAGAATTAGCAGAGCCTGTCAAGTTAGATGAAATTGAGATACCATCACAACCATCAGTTGAGCTAAAACCCCTTCCTTCTGGCTTAAAATATGTCTTTCTCAATAATAATCAAGAAACTCCTGTGATCATAAGTGATTAACTTTCTGAAGAAGAAATCCATCAACTTGTCACTGTCCTAGAAAGACATAAACCAGCCATAGGCTATTCACTCTAAGACCTCAAGGGAATTAGCCCCATTCTCTGCAGTCATCGTATTCCCATCGATCCTGATTCTTCACCATCGAGGAAACCATAAAGGAGACTTAACAATGCAATGCAAGAAGTTGTTAAGAAAGAGGTCCTTAAACTTTTACATGCTGGGATTATTTATCCCGTACCTCATAGTGAGTGGGTTAGCCCTGTCCAAGTTGTACCAAAGAAAGAAGGAATGACGGTCGTTAGGAATGAGAAGAATGAGCTCATCCCTCAATGTACTGTCACTGGGTGGCGTATGTGCATTGACTACCGAAAACTTAACAAGGCTATAAAGAAAGATCACTTCCCGTTACCCTTCATTGATGAAATATTGGAACGGCTTGCAAATCACTCTTTCTTTTGTTTCCTTGACGGGTATTCCGGATATCATCAAATCCCAATCCACCCAGATGACCAAAATAAGACTACTTTCACATGCCCATATGGAACTTATGCATATCGACGAATGTCATTTGGGCTGTGTAATGCTCCAGCTTCTTTTCAATGGTGCATGATATCTATTTTCTCCGATATGATCGAGAAAATCATGGAGGTGTTAATGGATGACTTTACCGTCTATGGCAAAACCTTCGATGAATGTTTAGAGAATCTAAACATAGTCTTACAACGGTGTGAAGAAAAGCACTTAGTCCTGAACTGGGAAAAATGTCATTTTATGGTTCGGAAAGGAATTGTGCTAGGACATAAGGTGTTCGAACATGGGATAGAAGTGGATAGAGCAAAGATTGAAGTTATTGAACAACTTTCACCTCCCACAAATGTGAGAGGCATTCGCAGCTTTCTAGGCCACGCAGGGTTCTATAGGTGTTTCATTAAAAACTTTTCTCAAATTGCTAGACCCCTGACTAGCTTTCTAGCCAAAGATGTACCTTTTATTTTTAACACTGAGTGCCTTGAAGCCTTTGAAATTCTCAAGAGGGCACTCATCTCAGCTCCAATTATCCAACCACCTGATTAGAGTCTACCCTTTGAGATCATGTGCGATGCTAGCGACTTTGAAGTTGGTGCTGTTTTAGGACAAACCAAAGATAAGAAACATTACGCTATATCTTATGCTAGCAAAACCTTGTTTGGGCCACAACTTAATTATGCTACTACTGAAAAAGAGATGTTGGCAGTGGTCTTTGCAATAGACAAATTTAGATCTTACTTAGTAGGAGCAAAGGTAATAATATACACAGACCATGCAGCACTTAAGTACCTCCTCACTAAGAAAGATGCTAAGCCTCGATTAATCCGATAGATTCTTCTGCTCCAAGAATTTGACATAGAAATTAGAGATAAGAAAGGAGTAGAAAATTCAGTAGCTGACCACTTATCTAGACTTCAATATAAGGACACATATGAGCTACCTATTAATGACTATCTGAGGGATGACATGCTCCTCGCGGTAACGGACTCCGATCCTTGGTACGCAAATATTGTCAACTATATGGTTGCAGGTTATGTTCCACCAGGGGAAGACAAAAGGAAGCTCAAGTATGAAAGTCGTATCCACTTTTGGGATGATCCATATCTTTACAGGGTCTGTGCCGATGGGTTGCTACGGAGGTGTGTCCCAATAGTTGAAGGAATGAAAATTATTGAGAGATGTCATACATCACCTTATGGAGGACATTATGGAGCATTCCGAACACATGCTAAGATTTGGCAAAGCGGATTCTTTTGGCCAACGACGTATCAAGATACAAAGAAGTTTGTTAGAATATGTCTCAGATGCCAGAAATATGGAAACATCAATACTCGGGATGCAATGCCACTTACGAACAACCTTCAAGTGGAGCTGTTTGATGTCTGGGGAATTGATTTCATGGGACCACTCCTAAAGTCAGGAGATGCAGAATACATCTTGGTGGCGGTTGACTATGTATCCAAATGAGTAGAAGCATTACCATGTCGAGCTGTCGACTCCAAGCACTCTAAGAAGATATTCAACGAAGTAATATTTCCACATTTCGGAATGCCTAGATTGGTCATAAGTGATGGAGGACCACATTTTATCGATAAAAGATTCTGACAGTTCTTGGTAGAAAATGGAGTCAAACACAATATTGCAACTCCATACCATCCTCAAACAAGCGGTCAAGCTGAAACATCAAATAAGCAAATCAAGAACATTCTACAAAAGACCATGGATGAAATGGGCAAGAAGTGGAAATATAAGCTTTCTGATGCACTATGGGCTTACCGAACTGCATACAAGACACCCATAGGCACGACACCTTATCAGCTGGTATATGGTAAAATATGCCACT
Organism: Chrysopogon serrulatus; assembly: GCA_015844335.1. Taxonomy (NCBI): domain Eukaryota; kingdom Viridiplantae; phylum Streptophyta; class Magnoliopsida; order Poales; family Poaceae; genus Chrysopogon; species Chrysopogon serrulatus. The sequence continues at coordinate 178,141 of JADLZL010003513.1, read as the reverse complement.
TGCCTGTGGAATTGGAATTCAAAGCGCACTGGGCAATCAAGAAATGGAACATGGATATTCATCTAGCTGGCAAGAATCGTCAAATACAAATATCTGAGCTTGAAGAATGGAGAGAGAAGGCTTATCACAACTCCAAGATTTACAAAGAAAGAACAAAAAGATGGCATGATAAGAGAATCACACACAAGGAGTTCAAGCCTGGTGACAAGGTCCTTCTGTTCAATTTAAGAGTAAAGCTCTTTTGCCATGTAAAACTTCGAAGCAAATGGGAAGGACCATTCAAGGTAGTTGAAACCTCATCGCATGGTGCCATTACAATTCAAGATGACTCAGGTAACGTCTTCAAGGTAAATAGTCAACGTTTGAAAATATTTCTTGAAACTAAAAATTTAGAAGAGATAGACATGATTGAATTTCTACAATTTAATGATCCTATCTAAAAAAAGGATTCAATCACTAAGACTCTAGACAACTAAAACTTATATGCCTAACACTTAATTTGTTCCACGAGTTTTATGTCTATTTGAGTTTTGCAGGATTTGGAAGTTTGAGAAGAGTGAGACTTAACATGTAGGCCACAAGAGTGAATAAAGACTAAGCAAACATCTAGCTTGGGGGAGGGCATCCCCTAGTTATCAGGTAAGTATACCTATATGATTATCGAGTTTATCTTATAGTCATAAAATACCAAAAATATGTGGGCACATGAAGGTCCACGTCTGTTGAGTCTTTTGTGAGTCCATTAGTCTAAAAGAAATAAAAAGATGAATAATAATTAAAACCAAATAAAGATACTTTAGCTATTTATTGAGCTGTGATCATAGAGTGTGTCTAGTTTAAGAGTCAACTGAAGAACAATAAAATTTTATCTTGGAGATGATGAATAGTTACTCTGTCGTAATTTCTTTTAAGTACCTAATTTTCAACCTTAAATTCTCCTGAGTTTTGGATATGACTGTTTTGATATAAGAATTTACTCTGAATCTGAAACTTGTGGAGGCATATGCTTAAGCTAAGTCTAGGTGATTGAGGGATATGATATGAGAAAGTCTGAGCTGCTATTTATCTTATTCCTAATGATACTAAGTTCTGGAGATTTATCTTTTAAAATTTGAAAATATTACATGATGAGCTCTTGTATGATAAAGTTTGAATTCATACCAAAGCCATATATGATATACATTTAGAATAGGAAAACTTTTGTTCAATTATGCTGCTTGTTTTGCATTGAGTTCAGTCAACCTTTGTCGTATACCTTATGAGAGTCTTGTCATGCTTTTAAAATCAAGATCACCTACACACTCCACCTACATATGCATTGCTCCTACTCTAGAAGTAAGTGCAATCATTTTTCACTTTCATCTAGATCCACCTTAAAAATATTTTTCTCCCACACTGGGAGTAAAGCACCTAAAAATATATCCTATCGGACAACCTTTGTTTAATGCTCTAAGTTTTTGTTGTTATCTCTCCAATTATTTATTGCATTCAAAGGATGCATGTGGCTATGCAAAAAGAAAAAGTATTGAAAAAAAAAAAAAAGTGGGGAGTAACACAGTGGGTACTTAGAAACTCGCCTCCCTGAAAAAAAAAAAAAAGAAGAAAAAAAAGAAGAATAAAGATAGCCTATGTTTTTCTGTGAAAGTTCTAAGTCCAAGAGAGAGATTTATTTTCAAAAGAGCAAAAGTAGAATTAGGATTAGCCACCATATATACACCTATCCATCATATTCCATACACATACACATCTTGGTTTGATTGTATGACTTGACTCTCTATAGATCCATTGTTTGACTTTACAATATATGAATTGCAAGTATGCTCATCCTTGTTTTAATGCCACTCCTATAAACTTCACTATAATCCTTAGCGGTAGGAAGGCATGACATCATTAATACCTCAGTGAGATCCATAAATACCACATATATAAGAGATTTGAGGGTGTCATACAATTAAGCTCTGAGTTTAATTTTGAAAACTTACAAAAACTCCAGAATATTGGTTAAGTGAAGAATTTAAGACATAGTGCTAGACTTGATTGTTCTATCTTTCGATTGCTCAAGACCCACGCGAAAGTTGAAAAGCTCCCTAGTTAAAGGTAAAATGGGTAAATTTGAAAGTTAGAGTGGTTTTATCTAATCCAGAGGAGAATTTCTGTTTGAAGGCATGTGTACTTTTGAGGTGTGAAAGCATTGTAGCAACTCCTGATCTAAGTTTAGTAGTTAGGCTTTGCTAAGGGACTAGCAAAGGGTAAGCTTGGGGGAGCTTGTTGACGGTGGATAGCGTCAACATTTAATAGTGCAATCAACACGAGAATTGATCTATACACTTGCAAATAGAGAAGTATAGGGTTTTATCTGATAAATTCCATGAGCTTTGGTGAATTATTATTTTTCAGGGATTGTTCTAGAAAACCACGAAGAAGGGTCTAATTATCAAACGGATTGACGAAACTTAACGCCAACGAAACCCCGCACAATGGACTCAGAAAGGATCTAGAAAACACTAGAACGAAGCGGAGCGCAAGGGCCCACATGGTGGGGCCGGCCGGCCTCCCCCTAAAACCATCTTCTACGCCCTTCTGGAAGCTTCCTCCACCGCCCTTGAGGGTTAATATCCACCGTACCTTAAGTCAGTTTGATCAAACAGCCATCGTGCATCCCACCGGACTATAAATATAGGGCCAGACCCCCCAGAGAAACCCTAATTTTTTCTATCAATTCATTTGGAGAGCTAGAAGCCCTAGCTCAATTAGAGCTCTTGTAATTAGAAAATAGGGTGAGAGGAGAGGAAGAAGAAGAAGAGGAGCCGGCTTGTCGGATCTTCCTCAACTTTGTACCTCTACAGAGACAGTTCATCTTCAAGTTCTTCAGTTGGTAACTCTAAGTCTTCTATTTGATTAAGTTTTGTTCTTACTTTACTTTGTTTATGGGATCTTAGCTTGTATTGAGTGCTCTAGTTATTGCGCATAGCTAGAGTAGTAATCGTTAGCGTAGACGTGGTGTCTAGGCTAGGGTTTACCTGAGTTTGCGCCTAATTTTTACGGTTAGTTGTGGTAGCCCTCAGAGGTGACAGCTTTGTTGGCCTTCGTATTCCATCACGTCGGAGTTGGTGTTTTGTAGAGCTTTTGGCAGCCTTTCCCAACTACTTTCTTCCCAGTCTTATTCGAGAGTTGGAAAGGTACTATTGCTCCAAAGTAGACAAGTATCGTAAGTCTGATTCTTAGTTACCTAGAACACCTTAGATAGCCCCTCTCTACCCACCAAAAATATTTATCTTATCTATCCTTGGACGTTCTTGATTCGTTTCTAGTTCACTTCGCGTTCCTCGTGAAAATTCGATACCTTGGAATACTCTTAGGTGAAAGCTACAGCAGTATCCGTGCGCTTGCGGATTTATCTCTTTGATTATTCTGTGTGCGTTAAATATACCAACACTCGCCTCCGTCTTCTGGAACCTTCCTCCACCGCCTTCAAGGATGCATCTCCACCGTACCTTAAGTCAGTTTGATCAAACGGCTGTCGTGCATCCCACCGGGATATAAATATAGGGCCAGACCCCCTTCCCTGGGGGCACCACATTATTATGGAGATGTAGAGGCGTCCCTCGAATGGATGACCTCTCACCTCTAGAGAATTAGGGCTAGACTTTTCAATATAGTAGATTAGTTCTAGTTGAGAGTTAGGGAGAGCGGAGCTACGCTCAGGATCTGGAGAAGTCTTCAGAGTTTTGGTATGTCTTTATATTTATTCTTGTAAGACTTATGCTTTAATATATTTTATCTTCTCTATTTACTTTATGCCTTTCATATTATGTTTAGTATAGTTGTTATATCTTAGCATGGGATCTCCGCTCGTATTAAGTGCTCTGGTTATCATATGTGATTAGAGTAGTAATCTTTAGTGTAGACATGGTGTCTAGGCTAGAGTTTACCTGAGGTTGCGCTCAATCCCACGGTTAGTTGTGGTAGCCCCAGAGGTGACAGCTCTGTCTGGTCTTCGTATTCCACCACGTTCGGGTTGATGTTTCGTAGAGCTTTTGGCAGCCTTCCCTAACTACTTTATTCCCAGTCTTATTCGAGAGTTGGAAAGGTACTGCTGCTCCAAAGTGCTATTGTGTGATTGCTATATCTATTTATGAGTTAGTTATTATAGAACCCTAGTAATAGAGAAGTATTTAGGAACCTTGAACTCTTCCGTTGTCCTCTCACTTTAGCTATCTACTCTTTTATCATAGAATTCTCCTGTGTGTCTGTGTCATAACTCCTATCATTCATTATTTACCCCCTACTCTAGTCTAGTTGGTGTATTAGTTAGTAGATACATAATGGTGAACTATCAATGTCTTTATCCATTGTTTCCCAGTGGTAAAATATAAATAACGATACCTGGAATACTCCCGGTAAAATGCTACAATGGTTTTCTATGCGCTTGCAGAATCTTTCATATTTTAATTGTGCATAAGAAATACCAACAAGCATTTTTGGCGCCATTGCCGGGGAAACAATTGGCGTAGAGATTTTGATATTGATCTTGATATCTACTAATCTAGTCTACTACTAGCTTTAGTAGGATTAACCTTGTTTTGTTGAGTTGTGGAATAAGCAGGCTATCAACCGTTTCAAACTTTATGGTGAAATTCCACAAGACCAAGACAAGAAGGACATTGAAGAACTCAGGGTACCTGAGCATTCATGATCCATCAACAATGGAGCCCTGCCATCTCATAGGTTTGTAAATATTTATATTCTCCAAGCCATGTGTAGATTGGAGAAAAAAATCATCGTCACAAGAAGTCAAAGTTCATCACATGTGACGAATAAAGACGCTGCGCTACTCGCAAATACCATTGTGAGTCATGGTAGTTTGATTAAGAAAGGTGAGAAAGTTTTGCTTATAGCTTTAATTTTGATGAGTAGTTATCCTATTGCATTTCACTACATGTTTACTTTGAATAATTCATGCATCTACTCCATCTCATATCAAATCCATAACTAGTTCCTTGCACACATGCATGTTACTTACATCTCTACTTAAAAATAAAAAACATTCTCATCAAACATAATCATGCTTTCATCTCTTTGAGTAAATCTCTATGTGCTCCCATGCTACCTTTGTTTGCTATAGTGAATTTTGGTTTGGAAGTACTCGATATACTTTCATAGGCTTTTAAATTGAGCGTGGTGCTTAGGTTAAAATGTCTTCCTTAACTAAAACTAGACATGGAGTTTAGTTTAATTATTGAACTAGAAATTGTTATAGTAGACATTGGATATTTTGTTAGACTAATCCTTGCAGAAAACTTTTAAATTCAATTCGGGTAAGTCAAGAGCTGAACTCAGATCAGAGATGAATCGAGGCGTGTGATAAAGTCCAATAGCTTTGTATAAAAGGAAGCACAGCTCATTCTCCATGGAAGAACTGTAAGTATCAAAGTTTATTCACTTAATCTTTTGTTGCAAGTTACCTCTGCCTTGAACCATATAAAAGTGCAGCTACCAACAAAATTTGTTAGAAGAAATCTATGCTAAAGTAATCCTAAAAGCCCATCTTTTCGTTAGCATAGATGAAATTCACATGAACTATGGACCATCGCCCATATTCCACACTTGTTGCAATCCTTCGGGTATGTGTCCACTAACATTTATGCAGGAAAGAAAGAATAAATATATGATCATGGTTTGAAATGAAAAGAAAGAAGAACAAGTGTATAAAAAGGACTAAGATGAAAAAAATAGATGAAAGAACACTTCAACACCTTCTACACTTCACCATGATAGTGGACCAATCACCCTACAAGACATAAGGTACATTCATCCAAGCCTCATGCAACTTTAAGCTACATTCAACATCTTATAGCATATTGCTAATTTCTTGGTTATTCTTACCATATGTCATGTTTAATTTTCTAAAACTTAAAAATAAATAAAATACTCTTTTGGTTCACCTACATATTCTTGGTTCTATTTGAATAAATATGTTTAGTCTTTTGAACTTCCTCACTCTATTATAAGTATGCTTTAAAATATTATTTAAACATTATAACATCCAAGCATATTTGTATAAGAGTTTGATTGTATATACAAACTATCCTCTCCTATATAAAATTGTTTAAATCATATTAGGAGAATTCATAGAATCAAATCAGGTTAGAGGTATTCTTCAAAATAATATCTTCGCCTTAACCTTGTTGAAAAATTTGAAGTAATGGTGAATCATTTAAAACATGAGCTATAATTTAATCTTTAACTCCTTGGCAAACACTATCTACACTTTAAATAAATACTATATTCCTTCGGGTATGTGTTGTCTACTAATCCCTTGCAGAGAAGAAATAATGAGAGAAGCAGAAGTCTGGAAGAGTGAGAAAGAGGTACAACATATGAGACAAGATGCTAATAACTAAAGATGCAAGGATGGCAAAGATCATTGAGATTCGATCTACCCTTTACCACATAGTGTCATCATGTTCCAGTAATAAAGGTAACATCTTAAAGGTAAGTGGTCATCATTCTCTCCTGATCTTGGAGTACACATCTTAACCAAATGAACTCAAATATAATATATCTTATTTTTGGAAGATGAGAGTCATCATGTTAATCTTAATAACTTATAAAGATAAACAATCCTTCCATAGGTTAAGCAACTCCACTCCTCTATCTAATAAACTTAAATGCCATATTTATACTTTTGATCTTCTCACTCATGTTATAAATGAACAATATGAAAAGACATCAATCTTATTGTGCTAAGGTTAGAGAATGAATAAATTTCTAGTTCTGTTGGTGTTTTCCCACCAATAGAGCCCATGCACTTGATCTCTACCTTGTCTTTATGAGCAGAACACACTTTAAACAAAGTGTGGGAGATTCCTCAAATTCTATAAGTGGGAGTTTCTAAACCAGTAATAATGATGGACATAAGATTGGCTTCGAGATGCTAACAAAAAGAAAAGAAGAAGATGGCATTACCATTGGAAGCGCCACTAGTGGAGACACCACCTCAACCCTCATCCTTAGGAGCAAACTGAAGTACTTGATTAATGAAATACTGTAAGGAGGAGTCCAGTTTGGAGGACTCAAAACATCAAACCCTCACCGTGAGGTAACATCGGTAGTTATCCATATTTACTTTCTTGCATTGCATGATTTATTCTCTTTTTAGCATGTTTACTTTTCTATATTAGTATTGCATAGAAAACAAACAAAAATAAATAAGCATGCATTAGGCTTCATTCATCATAAACATTTAAAGCCTCATATGAGTTCCCCTCGGTGTGTAAAAGCCTATAGGAGTTTTCACTGTGGTGGCATAAAAAAATATATCAAAAATATCATACATACATATTTTGCTTTTCTATATACAAAAATAGAAAATTCAAAAATACTAGATGAGCATCCTCGTAAACTTGCCACATGGAAATATTTACAAGCTCTATAATACCCAATCCTCTAAAATGGCTAATCATTAACTTTTTATCCTAACACCATTTCACGAGTTTTGGTGTTTTGTGAGAGCTTTCTGTAGATGACTCCGAGAGCCAGTTCACCTAGGTATCTTCATCTTTATCACTTGAAGTACACCTTCTCGATACACAACTAACCCTGTGTAAAGGAAGTAACTTTCTGAACGATGAGATTGAAGTATTTCTGGCAACACTTGCTCTTACAAGCATGAGCTCCTCTGTGAGGATCACTCAGCTTAAACGTTCAGCCATAACAATATCCAGCTTGGGGGAGAGCATCCTCTAGTTATCAGGTAAGTATACCTATGTGATTATCGAATCTATTTTATAGTCATAAAATACTAAAAATATGTGAGCACATGAAGGTCCACGTCTATAGTCTTTTATGAGTCTATTAGTCTAAAAATAAATAAAAGATGAAAAATAATTGAAACCAAATAAAGATAGTTTAATTATTTATTAAGGTGTGAACATAGAGTGTGTTTACAATTCGTCTAGTTTGAAAGTCAACGAAGAACAATAAAATTTTGTCTTGAAGATGATGAATAGTTGCTTTGTCGTAATTCCTTTTAAGTGTCTAGTTTTCAACCTTAAATTCTCCCGAGTTTTGGGTATAACTGTTTTAATATAAGAATTTACTCTGAACCTGAAACTTATGGAGGCATATGCTTAAGCTAAGTCTAGGTGATTGAGGGATATGATATGAGAAAGTATGAGCTGCTATTTATCTTATTTCTGGCAATACTAAGTTCGAGATTTATCTTTTAAAAACTAAAAATCTTACATGATGAGCTCCTGTATGACAAAGTTTGAATTCCTACCAAAGTCATATATAATATATATTTAAAATAGGAAAACCTTTGCTCATTTATGCTGTTTGTTTTGCATTGAGTTCAGTCAACCTTTGTTGTATACCTTATGAGAGTCTTGTCATGTTTTTAAAATCAAGATCACTTACACACTCCACCTACATATGCATTACTCCTACTCTAGGAGTAAGCGCAATCATTATTCCACTTTCATCTAGATCCATCTTAAAAATATTTTTCTCCTACACTGAGAGAAAACAACCAAAAGTTATACTCCATAGGACAATCCCCTATTTAATGCTCTAAGTTCTTATTGTTATCTCTCTAATTATTTTGTATCTAAAGGATGCATGTGGCTATGCAAAAGAAAAAGTATTGGGAAAAGAAGAGGGAGTTAAGAAAAATGGACAAGTGTCCAAGCAATTAAAACAATGGGCACTCAGATGCTCGCCTCCCTAAAAAAAGAGAAGAGAAAAAAAGAGAAAGAAAGAATAAAGATAGCCCATGTTTTTCTGTGAAAGTTCTAAGTCCAAGAGAGAGATTTGTTTTTAAAGAGCAAAAGTAGAATTAGGTTTAGCCACCATATATTCACCTATCCACCATATTTCAGACACATGCACATCTTGGTTTGATTGTATGACTTGACACTCTTTGGATCTATTGTTTGACTTTACAATATATGAATTGCAAGTATGCTCATCCTTGTTTAATGTCACTCCTATGAGCTCCACTATAATCATTAGTTGTAAAAGGGCATGACAACATCAATGCCTCAAGTGAGATCCATAAATAAGGGTGTCATACAATTAAGCTCTGAGTTTTATTTTAAAAACTTATAAAAAAGCCAAAATATTGGTTGAGTGAAGAGTTTGATACATAGTGCTTGACTTAATTGTTCTATCTTTCAATTACTCAAGACCCACGCTAAAGTTAAAAAGCTCCATAGTTAAAGGTAAAATGGGTAACTTTGAAAGTTAGAGCAATTTTATCTAATCCGAAGGAGAATTTCAGTTTGAAAACATATATACTTCTGAGGAGTAAAAGCATTGTAGCAACTCCTGATTCAAGTTTAGTAGTTAGGCTTTGCTAAGGGACTATCAAAGGGTAAGCTTGGGGAGCTTGTTGATGGCCATTAAACACCAAATATAATCATCAACTATTGCATAAAATGATATAAAATGGATTACAAAGCATAGTTGTAGGTTTTGATTCTAACGAGTTTCACGAGTTTTGGTGTTCTCACTTGTGTTGTAGGAGTATGTAATTTTCTATCAAATAAAAGTATCTTAAATAAGGAATTGAACTACACCATTGTGACGGGCTCGTCAAGACGATCAAAACGGACATATCATTTGCTATATTCGGAGCCCAGAATCAAGAGATATCAACTCCAGATCGAAACATGTGTCATTGGGCCCTAAAAGGAATAAGAAAACACACAAACGAAGCTGGGCCCGATTGGGCTTGGGCCCAGACCGGCCGGCATCTCCTCTTGGGCCGGCCGGCACCCCCCTGAAGCCTCTCGCCTCCGTCTTCTAGAACCTTCCTCCACCGCCTTCAAGGATGCATCTCCACCGTACCTTAAGTCGGTTTGATCGAACGGCTGTCGTGCATTCCACCTGGATATAAATATAGGGCTAGACCCCCCTCCCTGGGGGCACCACATTATTATAGAGATGTAGAGGCGTCCCTCGAATGGATGACCTCTCACCTCTAGAGAATTAGGGCTAGACATTCCAATGTAATAGATTAGTTCTAGTTGAGAGTTAGGGAGAGCGGAGCTACGCTCAGGATCCGGAGAAGTCTTCAGAGTTTTGGTATGTCTTTATATTTATTCTTGTAAGACTTATGTTTTAATATATTTTATCTTCTCTATTTACTTTATGCCTTTCATATTATGTTTAGTATAGTTGTTATATCTTAGCATGGGATCTCCGCTTGTATTGAGTGCTCTGGTTATCATATGTGATTAGAGTAGTAATCTTTAGTGTAGATATGGTGTCTAGGCTAGAGTTTACCTGAGGTTGCGCTCAATCCCACGGTTAATTGTGGTAGCCCCAGAGGTGATAGCTCTGTCCGGTCTTCGTATTCCACCATGTTCGAGTTAATATTTCGTAGAGCTTTTGGCAGCCTTCTCTAACTACTTTATTCCTAGTCTTATTCGAGAGTTGGAAAGGTACTGCTGCTCCAAAGTGCTATTGAGTGATTGCTATATCTATTCATGAATTAGTTATTATAGAACCCTAGTAATAGAGAAGTATTTAGGAACCTTGAACTCTCCCGTTGTCCTCTCACTTTAGCTATCTACTCTTTTATCATCGAATTCTTCTGTGTGTCTGTGTCATAACTCCTATCATTCATCATTTACCCCTCTAGTCTAATTGGTGTATTAGTTAGTAGATACATGATGGTGAACTATCAATGTCTTTATCCATTGTTTCCCAGTGGTAAAATATAAATAACGATACCTGGAATACTCCTGGTAAAATGCTACAATGGTTTTAAATGGCGCTTGCGTAATCCTTCATATTTTAATTGTGCATAAGAAATACCAACAAAGGTCGTGAAATCGGAAGTCATTCGAGCCATTTTGCCTCGACCGGACGCTGACACATAACTAACTGGACGCGTCTGGTCAGTGTATGTGGGGTGCCAGAGTGACCGTACTACGCCCCGGGCGAGTTGATCGGAGCTCCGGTGCCATCGGCTCTGGTCGGGGTGGACCAGACGCCGACAAGACCGACCGGATGCTTGGGGTCGTGGCTTCCTGGTCCGCCCGCAGAGATCCAGAGAGGGAAAATTTTGACCGGACACGTCCGGTCAAGCTGACGTCCAGCAGGTACAGTTAGCCGTTAACCGACGACCGGACGCGTCCGGTCGATCTTAAAACTGTCTGGAATACCTCTTCGTGTGGAGGATTGTGTGGGGGTATTTATACTCCCTCACCTCATTCATTTAAGGTCTCTTGCTCTTTTCTACTGCTGAAAAACACCTTGTGAATGCTTGAAGTGCAAGAGCCCTAGTGAGGTTGAGAGATTTGCTAATCCATTATGTGGGACCTCATTAGTGGAAAGAGAGTAGCAAGTGTGCATCCACTCATCTCATTGGGCTAGTCTTGGTCAAGTGAGAGTTTTTGCTTATTACTCTTGGTGATCGGCATCACCTACACGGCTTGGTGGCGATTGGGAGCATGGTGATCATCCGGTGGTCATTGTGGATGACCCATCTCATCTTGTGAGTGGTTTAGGGGATTCATCACGTCGGAGTGACGAAGAATCATCCCGTAGAGGGCACTTGATCCTTGCGCGGATCAAGGGGGAGCTACACCCATGCGCGGGTGCTCCAACAAGGACTAGTGGAGAGTGCTGACTCTCCGATACCTCGGAAAAACATCGCCGCGTTTCTCTCCCTCTCTTTACTTTGAGCATTTACTTTCTCGCAATTACTTCATGTCTTTACATTGATAGAATTGCTATGCTAGAGTAGGGTTTGGAACTTAGGAAGCAAAACTTTTATGTCCTAGAGTCATAGGAGACACACTTAGGCACTATGGGTGAAATAGGCTAGCGATAGGTTATTACTGCAACGATTAAATTTTAGAAAAGCCCAATTCACCCCCTTTTGGGCATCTTAATCCTTTCAATTGGTATGAAAGCCTCGTACTCTTAATTTAGGCTTAACCGCCTATAGAAAAGATGTCCGGAGGTGATGGACCCCCTCCCATATTCGAAGGTGATGACTTTCCTTATTGGAAGATTCATATGGAGTCGTATCTTGAGGCCGTTGACCTCAATGCGTTGAATAAAAATCATAAAAACCAAATAAAAAGAGTGTGTATATAGGCTTGTTTAACTTTAGTTTGAATAAAAAGAACTTAAAGAAAAATCTTTTGCCATAGAAATGATGAATAGTTGCTCTATTAAATTTCTCTCAAGTACCTAGTTTATAGTCAAGAGTTCACCCCAGGTTTTAGACATAACTGTTTTGACATGAACATTTGCTCGAATCTGAAACCTCTGGGTAGCATATTCCCGATCCTAGTCTAGGTAGTTGTTAGACATGATTTGAGATGGTTAGAGCTACTATTTATTTTGTTCTAATGTGATGCTGAAATTTTAGAGATTTAATTCTAAAAAATTTGAAAAGACACATGATGAGTTTCTTGTATAATAAGCTTACATTCCCACCAGAGCCATATTGCATATCTAGACTAGGAAACTTTCACACAATTGCTGCTTGTCATTGCATTGAGTGTTGTCAACCTTTGTGACCTTTATAAGAGACTTGTCATGCTTTTAAAATCAAGACCCACACACTCCACCTTATATGCACTACTCTACCCTGGAGTAGGCGTAAAAACATACCATTCTATCCACCCAAAAATGTTCTGCTCCTACACTACACTGGGAGTAGACCCCAAAAATATTCATCCACCAAAAAAGACATGCTCTAGAGTTTCTTGTCTTCTCTCAAAATATTTTGTTGCCAAAGGAGAAATGTGAGCTATGCAAATGAAAGAAAAGGAAAAGGGAGTTGAGAAAAATGGACATGTGTCCAAGGGAGAAAAATAAAAATCAATACCCATCTCCCTAAAAAGAAAGAAAGAGAGAAAAGATAGCTCACATCCCTGGCAAAGTTTCAATGTTTTAAAAGAAATTCATTTGAGCATGGTAGAATTAGGTTCATCACCTTTCCATCATATATCCACCATATTCCCCACACATGTAGATCTTGATTTGATTATATGACTCGTTTCTCTTTAGATCTCTTGTTTGACTTCACGATATCTGCTTTGCAAGTATGCTTATTCATGCTATCTCTACACCTATGAGCTCCACATAAGCCTTAAAGGTAGGTTGAGATAAAGGCACAAGCTTCATTGCTTTGGTGAGGAATCCAAAAAATACCACATACTTGAGAGACTTGAGAGTGTCATACAATGAAACTTTGAGCTTTATTTTGAAAATCCCTAAAAACTCCAGAAAGTTGGTTGAACAAAAGAACTTGAGACATAGTGCTTGACTTGATCTTTCTGGCTTTTATTGGTATTTCTTATGCATAATTAAAATATGAAGGATTCTGCAAGCACACAAAATTACCATTGTAGCATTTTACCGGGAGTATTCTAGGTATCGTTATTTATATTTTACCACTGGGAAATAATGGTTAAAGACATTGATAGTTCACCATCATGTATCTACTAACTAGTACACCAACTAGACTAAAGTAGGGGTAAGAGGTAAAGGATAAGAGTTATGCACAATATCACACATAGAGGAGAATCCTATAATATATGTATAGTCGAGCTAACTTGAGAGAACAATGGGAGAGTTCAAGGCTCCTATGTACTTCTCTATTACTCAGGTTCTATTCTGGTTGATACTAGAATGTAACTAATGCATGGATAAGTATAACACACACAATAGCACTTCGGAGCAGCAGTACCTTTCCAACTCTCGAATAGATGAGAAAGAAGTAGTTGGGGAAGGCTGCCAAAAGCTCTACGAAATATGAACTCCGACATGATGGAATACGAAGGTCACATAGAGCTGTCACCCCTATGGGCTACCACAACTAATCGTAAGAATTGGGCGCAACCTCAGGTAACCTATAGTCTAGACACCATGTCTACACTATCGATTACTACTCTAGCTACACGTGATAACTAGAGCACCTAATACAGGTGGAGATCCTATGCTAAGATGCGATAACTACACTAACCATACAAATAAGGCATAGAAGTTAATAGAGAAGATAAATATACTAAAGTATAAGTCTTGCAAAGGTAAGGTACAGAGATATACCAGACCTCCAAGGCTCCACGGCGAGATCTGGAATGAAGTCTCTGAACCCTAGCTCTCAACTAGCTAATCTATTACATTGAAGAGTCTAGCCTTAATCTCCCTGGTGTGTTGATCTCCATGAGAGTATGATCCTCAAAGGGATGCCTCTCGAATAGATTCCAATAAATAATGAATTAGGGTTTCATGGGATATCTTCTCCTTGGGGTCTGGGGCTGCTTTTATAGGGAGGAGCGATTAACGTGAGCCCTTGGATCAAACCGACATCGGCGGACGGCTGAGATTCTTCCTCAAAGGCGGTGGAGCAACCTGGGTGAAGCGGGCCGCCAAGAAGGCCTCGGGCCGACCCAGGGTCCGGGGGGGGGGACCGACCGTCCCACCTGGTGGCCGCCGGGCCTCCCCTTCGGCGTGGTGTCTTCTGGTACCTTCTAGATCCTTTCTGTGTAGGTGTCACTTGCAGGTGCGATATCTTTTCATCCGGGACTTTAAATATGGTAAATGATATATCCGTTTCGATTGTCTCGACGAGCCCATTGCAATGGTGCATTCTAATCTATCATTTGAGATACTTTTATACTATCATATTGGTGAACTTTGGTAGCTTTTCGAATATGTACCTGTAGAAACATAGATTCACCAAAACTCGTGGAACTCGTTAGATCAAAACCCTATACCTATGCTTTGTGGTTTATTTCATATCAAGTTAAGTGATAAATGATAGTGTATAATTGACATTAATGACCGTCAACAGCTTTCAACTGCTCATGACCCAAAGTGAAGAATGTTAAACTCTATGGTTAAAGGTGATATAGGTAAGCGTGAAAGTTAGAACTGCTCACTCTAAGCCTATAGGAGAATTTATGTCTGGATGCATGTATGCTCTTGAAAAGTTTGATATTGCAAGAACTCCTGATCCACTTGAAGAGTGCAGTTTGCTAAGGGACTAGCAAAGGTTAAGCTTGGGGGAGTTATTGATGGCTGTTAATTACCAAATTTATAGGTCAACCAAACACCAAAGAGGGTAAAATTGAGATCACTAACGTAGGAATAGGGGTTACACTAACTGAATTTCATGAGTTTTGGTGTTTCACTGTTTCTATAGAAGAATATCGGAAAAGACGCAATCCTAGAAGCAAATCAGAGCATGGAATGTACAAATGGACGGCACGGCAACGCAGGAACATTCTAGAAGAGACCAGAAGGCGATGCACCGAAGCGGAGGGCCAGAAGCCACCAGGCCATACCGACCGGTCTGGCTCTGGACCGGCCGGTCTAGCCTAGGGGCCCCGCGTGGCCCACTTCACCCAGGATGCTGCACCGCCTTTGAGGAGAGATCTCAGCCGTCTGCCAATGTCGGTTTGATCCGATGGCTCATGTTGACCCAATGGGCTATAAAAGAACAGTAGGACCCCCCGGGGAGAGAGCCCAAGAAACCCTAATTTATTATTTTCTCTCTCAGAGAGAGCGAAGGGTTCCATCCTCAGAGAATTAGATTAGAACTCCAATACTTCAAGTTCTAGTTAGGCATTAGCTGGCAAGGTTTAAGTAGAGTTGAGCTATGCTCAGGATTCTAGAGTCATCATCCGAAGGCTGGTATAGCTTTGTATCCCTCTCTTTATTATAACTTTGTTCTTAATTATTACGTTTCAGTTTATTAAGTTTCTAGTTTGTTCTAGTGTTTTATTTGATATAGTATTGATTGATGATGAACTATCTCATATGATCGTAAAGCGCTTAGCTCATTGCTCAAGTGAGTTAAGTGGTCGATATTATGTAAGCGCGGTGCTTAAATATTATCTACCTACAAATGCACCTTGTAGGCTGGGTTTGGTGGTAGATCACAGGCTTGACAATCCTGTTGAGTCCTATGTATTCCGCCCCCTGTTTATAAGACTAGCAGAACATGGTTACGAAAGAGGCGCGTGCTATGTTCACAAACCTCCCTAGTGATGTTCTTTGTGGGTGCTTTAGAGTCATCAATGCTATAGATGAGAGTAATGTACTAGAGTAGATGCAAAGATTTAGTAAATCTGACACTACATAGGAATTCAACCTCTTAACTAACTCATGCTTTTGCCTTGCTACATTAGTGATTTATCATTGCCCTATACTTATTATATATATCTATTTAGCTTACCCCCCCATAATTATGTCCTTGTCATGTTGATTCTATCTAAGTATGTATACACAAAAATATTCTCTAGCTGTCCTTTCCCATGGGATTAAATAAATACAACAATTGGGTTGACTTCCAATAAAAAACTATAATGGTATTTCATCTGTGCGCTTGCGGATACTCATTTATATTTATATTCAAAGATGGTTGCATGATTTAATACCAAACCTCTCGATGTCACTGCTGGGGATGACAACCCGGTGTTTTACATGGTGACGTTAAGAGGTGTCAACATGGCTCCTCGATGGAGTAATGGATCTAAGTTTGTTCTTGCCTTGAAAGAGAGGAGTTTGGCAGTATTTTCTTATGATGACCTGGTCGAGAGAGTACGAAACATCGAGAGCTTTCGGAGAAGGCCGAAAAGAAATTTTTCCTTTGAATTACTCATTGAATGGTCTTTTATGATTGTGACCAATTTCTTGGCCCGTTGGAAGGCCAAAGCACGATGGGTCCTGTGAGGAATGTTTGTCCTAAGCATTATATACTTTTCTAGATGACTTCTGAAATTTTGTTGATCAAGAGAAGTTGAAGCTGCATAGATTATTTGCAATCAATTTATAGGAATCGTTAACCGCAACTCTCTTTTTTAGGCTTAGTGCTCCTTGGCTTCGGTGTGGCGTAACCTTCTAAATTATATGGCCCACAAGCACCTGACATTGTCTCTAAGACCTCTGTTAGCTATGCTTGTACACCATACAACCTAGAACGTTCCGTCGGGTGAACCCCCGATAAACCATGATTCCTCCAAGATCGATACTTACAGAGACATCACAGTATTACAACAGTTTTCATACAAAATACCAGAGTAGTGGAAGACTTACAATAACTTAATTTATAAACCATTTGATAAACTTATACAAACCAATATATCATTATTACAAAACAGCGGAAGTATCATTACTTAACTTTATTACAAACCACAACAACGAAAATGCCCTGCCCACGGGCCACACAACCTATTCCTCGTCAGACACTTTATCAATGACCGTCATGCAATAAGGGCCATAGCACTCTTATTCGTACGGTCCACCTGCAACTGGGTTAAACAAACCCTGAGTACAAAAAGTACTCCGCAAGACTTATCCGACCAAAAATTGGGGAGAAGACTCAGGAATGCTGGCTAGTAGGAATCAAGGTGAGGCTTTAGCAAGATCAAAAGACACCTTTTGCGAAAAGAGACTAAGCCTGTCCTTACTGTAACAATCACTTGTCAACCATGTAACGGATTCAAAACTTTCCATCAGCTTCCATCATTACTACGATGCTGGTGCAAGGATCAAGTCTCCCATATCGTGGAGCAACGATGATTCAAACCGCTTATATACCCAGCTGGGGCTTCCTAGCCACACGATGCATGCAGGATCCAACATCTTACATACATCAACTCAACGCTCGGATTTCTCTATACCAGACTGGGTCCTATGGCACCCGAGAGTACAGTACTCCACCTCCCTACGCCGTCTGTCCTTCGACGGTGCGCTCGTAGGATGGGTACACGCTACTCCCGCCATCTCTCCACTCCCAGTCCACGGTTGTCCGCTCTCATCATAGATAGTCCAAGTGGAGCTTACCGCCATTAGCATGCGACTAGTACTATCCAATAACCTCATGATCCAAGGGCCAAGGCAACGAACGGTGCTTAACCGACACAAGTAGATGACACTACACCAGGCCACTAGCCCATCCTAGTGCAAGTCACTCCACCGATGTCTCGATTTACTCATCATGCTCTTATTGTGTACCCTTGACCCGATCAAAGTGAAGGGTACCAACAAGAAACATCAGGTTTTATCACTTTCTCAAAATGATATGTTATCACATCTTTAAAAAACATTTTATAAGGCCTATGCTATTAGCAGAGCTAAGCATATACTAGCATTTTCAAAATCAAAACAGGTATTCAGGGTAATATATTAAGGTACGGTAAATGCATCAAAGTAGAATATCACACAACTCCTATTACCTAATGCATCATATCATCAACATACAATATAAAGCTTTTCGAAATACAAGGAAAGGTCTGAATGCATCCGGGGCTTGCCTTGGGGCTCGACGAAGTTAGGCTCAGTGATGGCACTGCCGAGATCAGGACCAACCTCCTCACACTGATAACCTTCCTTAGAGATGGGATTCGGATCAATCCCTTCTTCAGACGGCACAACTACACGATTGAGATGCATGATTACAATGCAGTAATAAAAAGAGCATGTGATAATGATGCAACAATTGTTAACCTATCTTGAGTACAACTTTCCTTCATGGTATAGTTGCACTAAGAAAGTATAGCTAGCGTCGACGACGACGGACTAACGGTACGCAATCAACATAAAATGCCAAGGTCATTAGGGTTAATGACCTAGGGTCATCACTCAATCCCAAAATCAAGCAACACTAATAGTGATTAAGATTAATTACTAATTTATTAACCATTTTTATAGTTGTTGAAAGCCACTAATTAACTGGCTAACTAGAGATTAATTAAACCCTAATTAATCAAGAGATTAATTAATTAAACATTAATTAACTAGGGTATTAATTAAGCATAAAACAAAAATTAGTCAAAACATGATCAAACTTCATAATTAAGATCATTATCATCTAATTAGCACACAAAACAAATTTCATGATTTTTGGACTTATATTTTAATTACTAGAAATCATGGAAGTGGCATTTATTAATTAAAAGAGCAATTTATAATGTAAATCAAAAAGTACAAAGAAATTCAAAGTTAGCATTTTTCCTGCACAGAGAATATTACAAGGATCACATATATATTTTTATCAAAATTTTATCTGCCCAATTTAAATTGTTGCAAAAAGATGAAAAATAGCCCTAAAAATTAAATAGGAAAAAGAAAAACTTTTTCTCTCCTCCATCGGGCTTACTGGCGGCCCATATGGCCCACACACAGCCCGCCAGCCCGGCCAGGCCTGGCTCAGCCCCGACTGGCCGCCCGAAGACGGCGGCGCCGCCGGCTGCCGGGCGGCCCCTCCGGCGACGACAAGCACACCACTGCACTCCCCTCGATCTCCCGATCACGACAAGGGACAAGGTACTATACGACTCTTATTGACCACCGGAGCGGGCACGACAGCGGCCATGGCGGCTCAACGGCGGCGCGGCTCGTCGGTGATGGTGTTCTGGCTAGCACAGCGCCGTAGCGCTAAAATTGAAAGGCGAAAACGATCAAGCGGCTCACCCCGAACACGATGCTCTTGCTTGCTTGAACGGAAATGGACCAGAGAGGGTAGGATGATGGGAGGCGGTGCTCGGCGGCGCGGACACGACGGCGAGGCGACGTCCCAGCGGCTCTGGTGCTCGGCTGCCGAAACCAAGAAGCCGAACACAATCAATAGGATCAAGCGAAACTGATGGGGCAATTGTTGTTACCGAAGATGCGCTGTAGAGCTACGGTGGCGATGGAAGGCTTACGGCGGCGGCAGGTGACCGGAGACAGGGAAGATGACTCCGCACGGCTCACGGTGGTGATGAAACAAAGCGGGAAGTAGCTCAATCGACGCGCAAGGAGGTAGCGGGGCTACTGATGAGATGGAGTGGATGATGATCGAGTATAGCGCGTGAATTTGACAGAAAGAACGACGGCGGCCGGTGAGGAAGAAGAAGAAAAAGTCGACGACGACTGCGGCTGGGGCATTTATAGGGCAAGGGGAAGGTCGACGAGCCCCCAAATGTCTTCGCGATGAAGTCTAGCTGGTTGGTAGCACGGGAAACTGGGGAACGACCGAGAACGGCCACGGCAACGTCCGGCGGCCGGCCGGCATGGGCGGGAGGCAAGGTGTCCCCCCCCCGTGCATCATCAGCAAAGCAGCGCCTCACTCTCTTCCTTTTCAAATTACTCTAAAATTTTGAACTAAAGTTGAAAAATTCCCAAAATATAGATTGCTCAAAATTTTGTGCTCTACAACTTTCATTAAGCAAGTTTTGTCAAATTCCAAATATTTTTTGAAATTGAAGTTTGAATTTGAAAAAGGGTTTAAATTCTAACTTTTGGGATTTCAAAATTACTTTCAAATTTTGAATAAAAGATGAAAATCTCAAAAAATAAAAGTTGTTCCATTTCTCAATGTCTACAACTTTCATTAAGAGAGTTTTTCATGAAACTAAATAATTTTTGAATTTGAGTTTAAAATCAAAAAAGGGGACAATTCCCAATTTAAAGAACTTTTGAAATTACTCTAAATTTTATTCAAAAAAAACTTGAAAAACTTTATTTACCAAAGTTGTAGAGCTCAAAGAGATACACAAACTGTATTTTTGAAGTTTTTCCAAATTTTGAATATTTTGAGATGAAATTGTAAAGGGGGCAAAAACACTTTGATTTTCAAGCTTTTTGAAAAGGAATTTCAAATTGGACTTTTGGGCAATTAATTAATGATGTTGTGGTACTTTTCAAACCCAACCAATGGCATAATTTCAAAGTACAAAGTTCATACTTTGAAATGGTGCCAAAGTTTGGCAACTTTTATTTACAAAATTAATTATGGTTAGCTCCCCAGAAATTGAAAGTGAAATAAAAATTCCAACACTTAGCCATTTCTAGCTAGGGTTGGAGTTTGAATTTCAAATTCAACTTGAGTTCTTTATTTTGTATAATTGACTTGTAAAACATGTTTTGAGGTGTGAGTCGGGGTTAGTCAAACACTTGCAAACATCAAGATTGGTTTTAGTTGGTTGCTTTTATAAACAAGGTTAAACATGTAAGTGAAGTTTGAATGGCATGCACATACACATATGATATAAAAGAGCACAAACAACCCTAGAATTTAATAAACTCATTTCAATTGTTCACATTAGGGTTCTCTATTTATGAATGCTTATGCAATGATGACGATGACATGGCAGGTTTAGGTTAACGTAACACCAGAGGTGTTACATTCGGTTAAGAGCCTAAAGAAGTAGAAAAGTGGAAGCCGGGAAGCTCGACTCCTTTGGATTCCAGATTAGAAGTAGCTCCGGTTGCGCGAATACCTACTTGAGAGGCGACAGAATAAGCTGACCACAGAGAATAGGGCGCCCATCTCTTCACAGTCTTAATTATGACTGTCAAGTTCAAAGAAGAAGGCTTTTTTCGAATAAGCTAATTGATTTGGGACCTGGTCATTGAATCAAATTAACCTTGAATTAATAACTAATGATTTTTCCTCTTTTAACCCTGCTAGCATTCGATGATGAACAGAAGTTTTATCATTCCTTAGATCGACCCGGACATGCAAAAAATTCTCGGTGCAGCTTGGCTGGTTACTCGAAATTCGCAATTATTCTATTTCCTGATGCAGAAAGAACACCAACGGCGAAAGCACTCTGCTGGGCCGACACGTGCCGAATGCATCAAAAAGGTTAGACTACCCCTCCATTTGCAGGCTGCTTTGATAATTTCATTACCTTCATGAGCAAGATCGCCCCCGAACAAAGGTATGCTCGCTTGCTATCTTGTTCTCTGCCGCACATCGATCGACCGATGTAGGGATTTGCATGGGGCGTTACGCATCACGTGCCGAAAACTCTAGGGGAGGCTCACTCCTACAACTCTTTTCCTCAGGATCTCTTGAATGAAATTAGGGAACCGTTCCCGTTTACGTGCATCCCACACTTCTGTTACCTTTTGGGAGCTCGGTTGGTAGAGCTCCACTCTTGCAATTGGCAGATCCCGCTCCTAAACATAAGGGAGGGATAGAGAGAAAGGGCTTTAAACTCGCGGCACCCCTCCTGGAGGTGGGTGGGGAAAGTGATCTCTGACCGCGTGCCTGTTGAAGGGCTGTTCCCGAGCCAGGTTCCCTAGATCCATTCCCAATAATAGGTAAGATCATAACAATACCAATTCCTTTTATTCCAAGAAGAAAGACTTGATTGGATGGATTTGTATCTCATTATACCAACAAAAGCTTAGAAAGTTCTGAAATAGGAGTGCCATATAAGCAAATAGAACCTGGTCCCACATCCCCTGCATTTGATAATGAAACAATCAGAATTTGTCTCTATTCAAGCCTTTCATGGTTCAAAAACACCGGATCAAAGAGCTCAGGTTACACAAATCTCCCTTCTTTGTGTACTGGAACAGCTACCCGGTTGGTCCTGGCCCCTACCCTTCATTCATGCGACTCCCATGAAGCGAATGAAGGGTTCGGCTCATCAACTTGAACGGTCAATGCTGGCTTGATACCAGTATCATTATACTTCGTCTTCAATCCCTTAGGAGTACCCTTATGAATGAATGTGGGGCAACCCATCACTGTCTCGGCTGCGCTACCGGAGGCTCTAGGGTTGGAGTTCTTCTATTGACGAAGGGAAGAGGATGGTCTTACTTTTCAGAGATACCTGACTTAGTGGACTGGTCATAGTGGAATTTGGTATGCGCTAGATGAAGCATCCATAGTAATAGGTATAGTATGAACCCTCTCAGCAGTGACCCCTCTCAGGTCTAAAGCTCGTCATATTGACTAAAAGGGTGAAACTAGCGCTGAGCAGGAGCTTTGGACTCTACAAGGTATTGGGTGCTTGCCGATCCTTCCACGGCCAATTCTCAATTTCTGGAAAGAATGGGGTTCTCTCTAGGGGCTGCCCTAGGAGTCTCGCCTAGATATAGATCTAAAGGGCCTAGAAGGGGAAGTCTTTTTTTTATAACGTCTTGTTTTTACTCCTATATTGGGAGTTACTCTATGTATTGCTTGATATGAAACCAATAGTGGATTTGTTTGTCTTTTGTTGAATCTTCGGAAGAAGGGGTGCCCCCTCGTAAAAGGGGGTCGCAGTGACCAGGCCTAGGCAGAAAACAATTGCTTAATTATAGTATTGATTTCAGAGTTTGTATATTTTGTGGGTCGACGAAAAGTGCCACCTAGCCAACCAACCTCAGCTCCGCCAACTCTGGGCGAAAGGTTAGTCGCAGCAGCCCTAGCCCAAGACCAGTCTCTCCACACAAGCCCGGGGGGTTAAGCTTCCTCTTGGAGACTGCCAGTCTTAACTGATCCATTTTCATCCTACGTAAAGTCCATCTTATTGTGATAGAAATGAAGAGAATCAAATAAGCTATTGCACTGAAAAAAGGACAAAGGAGAAGACGCTCTTCGACGCACTCTTTAAAGGGTGGCTGCTTCTAGGCAAACCTCCTGGCTATCTTTGCATTGTAATTTTGCGTATGTTGAGAGTAATTTTCTGGTATCATTAATATTGATATCTGACATGTATACTTACTGATGATTATCCTTGGCACTCTCCCTTCCAAATTATAAGACTTTTTATTTTTTTAGATGCATAGTTTTTATTATTATACCTAGATATATATTAAAAAAATCTAGAATTTTTACAATTTAAGGTACTTTATTACACAAACTTTATGCATGCAAATTATAATAAAATGTGGCTCTTTGAAACACGTTCCATGTGTGGAGCTTTCGGGAGCCGGATCTTATGAAGGTGGTACAACAGGCGATGCGAGACCGTTCTAGCAGCGTGTGTTCGCTAAACCCAAGTGATTTCACATTTTGCATTGGCAGATCATCGAGTCGGGTGGAATGTCGATTAATTAATACCAGTATTAGTGCAATACTTATATGTAACAACTTTTTTTAGATAATGGAAAGAGTATCCGGCTTCATCCTCGTTGAAGAGAAATCAGACCAACTTATTACAACTTAAAAGATTTAGATAAACAAAGTTCTTGTAACAAAACAACTCATAACCCAATTCTAAATGAGGAAGACCATCCATAGGACACAAAGAGACTTAATGCTGCGGTCTTCAAAGTTCGACAAGCCTCCACCATGAGTGCTTGTTGAACCTCACACCGTTGCAATTGGGCCTAGAACCGAAGCCAATGAGTCCCCCGGAATAACACCTGCAAAAGACAATTAGGTCTACAATTGTCAAACACAACTTTGTTCCTTCTTATCCAGATTGACCATAAAATAGCCGCCACACCAATCAGTAAGTGTGATAAAAAATTCTTATCTTTCTAAGAGTACCATCCATTGAACAAGTTATGGGCATTTTGAGGTGGTTTAATTCCTAACACCATATGTACTATTTGCCATAAAAACTTAGCATGTGAGCAATCAAAGAAGAGATGTTGGATGGTTTCAGGTTTGCTACAAAAACAGCAAGACCTATCTCCGTTCCAGTTCCTCTTTGCCAAATTATCCTTAGTGAGAATAACCCCTCTTTAAAAGAACCAAATAAAGATTTTAATCTTCAAAGGGTTCTTAAGGCGCCAAACTGCTTGTGATACTCTTAGGCCATTGCTGATTAGGTAGGTGTACATCGAGTTAATTGTGAATAAATCCATTTTATGTAAACTCCAAACAAAACTGTCAGTACCTTGTTGTAGGTTAATATTAGCCATCCTTGCTACTAGGTGGTTCCATTCTAGTAGCTTGTTTCCCACTAATGCCCTTCTAAACTCAACATTAAGTGGAATTGAGCTTAATACATCTGCAACCTTTGCTTGTTTCCTATGGACAATATTGAATAAAGTTGGGTATTGGGATTTTAGCGGTTGGTTCCCTAACCAGCTATCTCTGAGGCACCGATGGATCTCTCCGCATCGATGACAAGGATGATAGCATCATTGCTAGAGATCAACGCGAGGCTGGACTGCTTCCAAAGCGGGTCGTGGGCGCACTCCGCACATCTCATGACCTCAGTTCCCTCGACCCTAGCCTCCATCACCATCAGGGGTGAGCCGGATGTCATCACTAACGTTGACCCTAGCCGCACCATCCACGCCTTCAACGTCCTCTGTCGCGTCCGTGCTATTCCTCTTCGGCGTATTGATGCATCCATTACTGCGAGCAGTACGTTGTTGACCACTTCGCTGAATTACGCTACCCTGATATCAGGCACGGCTCCCTTCATTGACAGCCACCGCTATGGTGCCCATACCCTTCGTGCCAATGACTGCCCCACCACCGCGATACACATCTTCCTTCAGCTTCCGATGCTGGCTATGGCAAAGAAGATTACCAAGAAGGCAGATTACCAAGAAGGCTTTGTGGGAAACTCGATATGACAAGGTTATAACTATTTCGATCCTCTAGTTGATCATATTTTTGCATGGTAAAAGAAGATTTCAGATTTGAACAAAAGTAGGACCGATGCACCATATATTTTTCCTTTACAATTATATTTCCAATAAAGTGATATGTAAATCTAAATAACCATGGCAATTCAGAATCAGCACAAAGTTTTGCTTCAAAATTACTCAAAGTACACAGAGTATCAAACTCAATATAACATAAAATATTTAAAAAAGACAACAATTTTAGTTTATCTTTTTGGTAGCAAGGGGAAGAAAAGTTTTATTTTCAGCGTAAGTATTTGGTTCCAAAGTAAAAGAATCATCCTTATTCACTAGTTGCGTCATAGGAATAACAAAAGCATTTTCACACAACTCTTCTTTATCTCAATGACTAACATAACAATTATTTTGTGACAAAGGTAAATCAGGTGCAATGTCCACTAAATGTTGCTTGATTATAGCATGCGTGGTGGACAAATTTAGCACATCAATACCAAGTTTAGCAATCTCATAGTTTGTAGCAAGTATAAGAAGAACTTTTCAATTCAGATACTTGCATTGCTTCATATTTAAAATGACACTCTTTTATATCATTTGCAACTCTCTCTATCAGGTCATACAATTTCAGCAGGGTTTAAAATTTTACCATACAACAAAGTGGGTGTGGAAGGTGGTGGCAATGATGCTATTGTAGTGTGGACACAACTGGTTGCTTGCTCATCATATTGCCCACGTCCACCTTCACAAATCCTTGCTCGATCACTTGCTCCACTCTTGCTAATACCTAGTTTGTGAGGTTGTCCCCAATATTGCTCCAATTCCTTTGCTGATATCCCCGCCGTTCTTTTTCTGTGAGCATATTAAGTAGGAACAAATGGTTGATGGTACAAAATTTTTTGACAAATAATATCCTGCATTTTATTCCTCAAACTACCGTAAAAACAATTTTATCTTCCGTGTCCTCTACTATCCCATGACATATCATATACTTTTGAAACTCAGCATAATATTCATGTACAGGCATGTTGCCTTGTCTTAAGTTTTCTAATTTTTTACGTAAGTCACGTTGATAGTGAGGAGGAACAAATTTATGACACATGGCTTTCTCAACCTACCCATAAATGAGGTTGTAATCGCATATTGCCTAGTTTACTAGACTTTAGCAAAATCCTTAAATTCACTAGCACTAGCTTGTTTAACTCTATATATGTCAGGAACTAGGTGAGAATCGTAAGCTCCATAAAAGGATGGTATGATAAATTGCATCTGATATACCTTGATGGTTATAGTCTATATGCGGTGGGCGATTGTTTCAGATAAAGTCTATGTCGATATTTTATGACCGATAGCCTGTGTCGGGGGTACCCGGGACAGTTTGTTTGAGTTTTGTCGAATCTAACGGAACTTGGTAGTTGGTGCGTTTGAATACGAGCGATTTATACTAGTTCAGGCACTCGAGTTGGTCGAGTAATAGCCCTGGTCCAGTTGGTTGCTGTTGATTATGCTGAGAGTATTGGTTCTTGTTTACAAGGGGTACCCTCGGCAGCCCTTTATAGTCTAGGTGCCGCTCAGGATTCTTTCTGTATCCTAGTCGGACTTATAGATAGAGTTCTAAACACAATCCATCTAAACTTTCTAATTATGCATACGGATTTGCTCCGTATTTCTTTCTAGATACGACATTGATCTTTATATTGTCTTTTGATAAGGGACCCCTTGGGTCCCCCGTAGACAAGCCCCCGAGCATTTCATGATTGAGCTCCGTGTTCTTTTGGAGTGAAATCTTGAGATGGTCTTCTTGGTCTTCTTCTTGAATCGAAGTGCACTTTATGTATACTCGATGAGTGTAGCCCCCTAGCCTCTTTCTTTTTTTAAAAAAAAGCTTGAGGGTCTTTTTTTAAAAAATAATGCCTGAAGGGTACTTTGCAGCCCCCGAGCCTTTCTGGGTTTTTTTAACTGGAAAAGAACATGGTTAAGGGTCCTTTTTCTTTTTCTATCCTGAGTTGTCCTTTGTTTGGAATATACTTATGGATATACTTGATGTCCTTTTGGATTCTTGATGCCACTTTTCCTTTACTCAGTCTTTATTTGAGTGTTTGTACTGTTTTCCCAAGAAGGGGAGTTATATCTGTGCTTCTGTCCATCGTCCATGTGACTGTCCTTTTCAGATTCTTTTTTTTCATGAACTTGGTCCATATATACCTCGTTCTGCCTATAAATACCCTCCTTTGGTGCTTGTGGCATTCATCCTTTGTAGCAGCATCATCTCTATATGTTTTCATATTCTATAACTCATGCTTATTGTAGTGAGCGAGCTTGATGAGCCCCCGGGCGTTTTTCTATTCCTCTGTAATTCTCTTTAGAAAATATTGGAGCTGTTGTGAACAAGATTAGCGGCAGGCTGATCTTGGCATGTAGTCTATCAATGGGGATCGTGGTGGCAAATGTTGGAGAGGTTATGATGTGGGTGGCGTCTATTACGCTGCCTCATCTTCCAGCGCATTTCCTTCCTGCTACTAATAATCCTCATGGAGTTGACCAACACATGTTGTTGGCTCTTCTTCATTTGATGTCGGAGAGTAAGCCATTGTTCTGTCGACCCTTGTGCCACACCAGCGCAGTGGGATGCTGTTGGTATAAATTAACTACACTCCTATAAATAAGATTTAAGTAAGATTATCCGCAAGTGCACAAATATCGTACCAATGTCACATTTTACCCGGAGGTTTTAAATATCGTATCCACAGAGAACAGTTGTGATGATGACAAAGTCTATAGACTTAGCCCTACAATTAGGCTAGATAAAATCAAAAACAGGAAAGAGCTATTGAACTCTAGTTCTGACAACCGGTAAGCTTTGTATAATATTGTTCTAACTGGGCAAGTATCCCGAATAAGAGAAGAAACAGAGTAATCTCCTACCAAGAACCTATAAGCCTATCAGTCCTATTAACGGGAAGTGGACTATAGAGGACCAACGCAGCTGTCACCTACGCGGACTACCACTATCCGGCCAATCAGGGGACATCCACAAGTAAACCTAGCCTAGGCACCACGCCTACACTATGAAATACTACTTCAACCAAGTAATGACCAAGATCAAAGCACTCAATATGAGCTGTGAACTTAAAAACAAATAAGAACAACTGCTTACTTGAATCGGAATGATGAATACAAAAGTACCTTAGAACGCAGCTCCAGGCGAGGGAGCTGAATCCAGAAGAATACAGCCACGAAGAAGCACCGACAGGCCGGAATTCCTCCAGAATCTCTACTCCTCTACTCAATCACTCTAATATCTAAACAAGACTAGATCTAGAAGAACTAGTCTCTCCTAATTGCTACAACTAGATGAACTAGAACTAGATGAACTAGAACTAGATCAACTAGAGGGACCCTAACCCTAATTATGTAGAGAATATGAAGCACCGGGGTGTAGAATGCCTCTTGAAGGGGCCTTGGAGTGTCATTATATAGGCCGAGGTGGAGTAGGGGGCAAGAAACCGCCACGTCATTGATCCGCGTCTTCATATTGTGTGCACCATCGGATCAAACCGACCTTAAATCGACGTAGGGATGCTTTGCTTGACTTCCAAGGAAGCGTGGGAGAAAGACTCCAGAAAGGGAGCGCCACCGCGACCTAGGGCGCCGGCCGGCGCCAGGTGGGCCGGCCGGCCCCACCCGGTGGCCCCAGGTCCCGCCGCCGGTGTCTTCTAGGCGTTTTCGAGCCCGATGACGATGTTTGCCGACGTGGATAAATTTTTTTTGATAATTATGCACTCTAATCCCTCTTTTATGCTTTTTACGGAACAATCTCGGAAAATATAGAATATGCAAAACTTCGTGAAAATTGTCAATTAAAACCCTAGACTAGTGTGTACTTATGTGCCTTTTTATATCTAAAGTTCTAATAAAAATTGACGTTATCCACCGTCAACAACTCCCCCAAGCTTACCTTTTGCCAGGTCCCTTGGCAAACAACCTAAACCTAATTATTAAAATATTTGGATCAGAAGTTGCTGCAATACTTTTATTTCTTTTAAGCACACTTATTTTTAAACATAAATTTTCCTCTGGTTTAGACAAAACTGCTCTAACTTTCAAACTTACCTATTTTACCTTTAACTATAGAGCTTTACCGCTTTTGCATAAGTCTTGAACAATCGAAAGATAGAGCAATCAAGTCAAGCACTATGTCTTAAATTCTTCACAGTACCAATATTCCGGAGTTTTGTAAGTTTTCGAAATAAAACTCAGAGCATAATTGTATGACACCCTCAAGTCTCTTATTACATATGATATTTATAGATCTCACTGAGACATTAATGATGTTATGCCTTCCTACAACTAAGGATTTATAGTGGAGCTTACAGGAGTGGCAATAACAAGGATGAGCATACTTGCAATTCATATGTTGTAAAGTTAAACAATGGATCCATAGAGAGTCAAGTCATACAATCAAACCAAGATGTGCATGTGTATGGAATATGGTGGATAGGTGTATATATGGTATTTAGTGGCTAATACTAATTCTACTTTTGCTCTTTGAAGATAACTCCCTCCTTAGAACTTTTCGCGGAAAAACATGGGCTATCTTTATTCTCTCTTTCTTTCTCTTCTTCTTCTTCTTTTTTTTAATCTGGGAGGCGGACATCTATGTACCCATTGTTTTTGTTGGATACTTATCCATCTTTTACTCCCCTTTTTCTTCTACTCTTTTTTTCAATACTTTTTGCATAGCCACATACATCCTTTGAATATAAATAATTAGAAAGATAATGATAAGAAATTAGAGCAATTAAATAGGGGCTGTCCTATAGGGTATATTTTGAGTGTTTACTCCTAGTGTATGAGAAAAACATTTTTAAGGTGGATCTGGATGAAAGTGGAAATGACTGTGCTTACATCCCAGAGTAGGAGTAATACGTATGTGGGTGGAGTGCGTAAGTGATCTTGATTTTAAAAGCATGACAAGGCTCTCATAAAGTATACAACAAAGGTTGATTAAACTCAATGCAAAGCAAGTAGCACGAATGCGCAAAGGTTTTCTTAATTCTTAATGTATCATATATGGCTTTGGTAGGAATTTAAACTTTATCATACAAGAGCTCATCATGTAAGATTTTAGGTTTTTAAAATAAATCTTCAAAACTTAGTAATGCTAGAAATAAGATAAATAGCAGCTTAGACCTTCATGTATTATATCAATCAATTACCTAGACTTCGCTCAAACATATGCCTCCATAAATTTCAGGTTCAGAGTAAATTCTTATATCAAAGTAGTTATGTCTAAAACTCAGGAGAATTCATGGTTGAAAACTAGGCACATGAAAGGAATTACTGTAGAGCAACTATTCATCACCTCCAAGATAAAATTTTAATGTTTTTTAGTTTTTATTTAACTCTTACTAACTAGACACACTCTATGATCATACCATAATATATAGATAAGTATTTTATTTTTTGATTTTAAATTTATTATTTATTTTTTTATTTCTATTGGACTTACAAGACTCTAAAGACATGGATCTTCATGTGCCTATATATTTTTGATATTTTATGACTATATAAAATAGACTCGATAATCGCCTAGGTATAGTTACCTGATAACTAGGGGATGCTTCTCTCCTAAGCTAGATGTTTACAATACTTGGTGTTGATGATCTTTAGAGTGAGCTTGTCAGCAATAGTCTTAGTGGGCTCCACTGATAGACTCACTCCTTAGTCATAATGTTATCCTGCATAGTTACACTCTAACAAGAAAAAACCAAAACTCGAGGTTCGAATTTAATAAGAGATTAGCGATCAGCCAATAAGTAATTGATTATTCTTATGAGTTGATTTCAAATTGACAAGTTCTAGCAGGATTCTCTTTTTAGGATTTTCTAGTTTAATTATGTAGAAATGAAATATGTGTGCATGATATATAGTTGTATTATCATATTTTATTTTTTATGCCACCATAGAGAATATTTATTCTCATGGGGCTTTTAATATTCTATGATGCAATAAATGAAGCAAAGAAAATATTATTATTTATTTATTTGATATTATTATTATTATTTTAATATGCATAAAGATGGATACGCTAAAGTAAAATTAATAGGAATATAAATTAATTAGATAACTACCATATTACCTTATGGCAAGGGTACGGGATTTTAAGTTTTGACAGAACTTTTTTCTTCCACTCTTGTGTATCTCTCTATCTTGAGAGATAGAGGTCTTGATAGTTGCATACCTCTAGTGATGATGATGTCACCTTTGTTCTTTGGTTTGGCCAACAGGTTGGAGTAGAGCTTTAATAGTAGCTGGCAAAGTATCTTGCTCCATGTACATGTTCACGAGAACTTTCACTTGTAGAATTAATAAACTTTACTCGATGTGTTGTCCTGTTTGCAAAACTAAGGTAGAGATCAAGTGTATGGGCTCTGGCTGGTGGAAAAACACCAACAGAACCAAATTTATCCCTTTTTTTTTTTTATCCTTAGGCACCTTGAACAAGATAAAGTTGGTGTTACATGATTTGTTTATTTATAACATGAGTGGAAAGATCAAAAGATTAAGCATTGAATGTTGCATTTAAGTTCACATGGCAGAAAAGAATGAAAATACTTAACCAATGGAAGGATTGTCTATCTCTATATAAATTTTCACATAAGTATGACTATCGTCTTTCCAAGATCGAATATAATATTTTAACTTGTTTGGTTAAGACTGAGATTAAGAGAACGGTGCCATGAACAATTTTAAAGAGCAAAGCATGTTGAGTTTAATTTGGTTTAAAATTATAACTCTAACATGTTTGTGTTTGCATTTATGTGTGCACCAAGATCAAGAGAAGAGCAGTGACCACTTTCCTTAGGATATTACTTTCATTATTAGAGCGTGACGGCACTAAGTGATGAAGGGTAGATGACTAGTGGTCCTTTCTCTTGCATCTTGAGTTGTTCATGTACATCTTATCTCTTTTGTTGCACTCATTCTTTTGCCATCTTTTGCTTCTTTGATCTTTTGACTCTTTTCACTCCAGTCATTATTATGCCTGCAATGATTAGTGGACAATACATACCCGAAGGAGTATACAAATTTTAAACATAGGTTGCTTGTCCAAGTATTTTATTTTGTTTCTGTCTATGCTAATGAAAAGATAGTATTGATATTATTTTAGCATAGATCATGTCTTATCTGAGACATGGCTTGAGGCAAAGTAACTTTGCAGTAGAAGATAAAGTGAATGAATCATTAATACTCACAGTTCTATCATTTATGATGAATGAGCTATGTCTTCTGTTTTAACTATATGCCCTGTCTCATCTCTAATTTGAATTTATCTCATGACTTACCCAAATTAATTTTAAAAGTTTTCTGCAGAGGTTAGCCCAATAAAAATATTCAATGTCTACTACAACAATTTCTAGTTCAATAACCAAGCTAAACTCCTTGTCTAATTTAGTTAAAGAAGGCTATTTAACCTAAGCACCACGCTTAATTAAAAAAAAGCCTTTAAAAGTATGTGTAGTACTTTCAAACCAAATTTTACTATAGCAAACAAAGGTAATATGAAAACACTTATAGAGATTTATTCATTTAGAGATGAAAAGGTAAATAATTGAACATGAACTAAAAAGTAGATACAACCAATATTAGCAACATAGGATTTTCTAAATAAGTCTATTTCCCCAAGCTTGAATTTTGCAAGACAGATTTAAGTTTGGATGGATATAATTAATATTGTATGATAATTGGTTGGACATATCTGTTGCTGCCATTAGTCATTTTCTCACTTCAAACCTGAAATGGTTAGTGACAAAAAACATCCAAAGGGACATTTGCATGAATTCACAAGGGCATTATAGCTATGTTATTTTTTTTTCAAGAGTGGTAATTTTAGGACACAATGTTATTCTTGGAAAACCTTCTAATTATTGTATGCGTTGAGTTTGTGCGGCGGTTTCCTCTAGAACACTAGCCTTTGTGCGCCTATATCAAGATTACAACGAGATCTATAATATTTATGATAAACATATGCATCTACAACCACCCTTTTAATGATTTTATGAACAGTACAAAGAGGGGGGTTGAAGATCTCGTGTGTGGTAATATTAGAGAGACCAAAAGATTCAGGAGATTTTTTATATGACCATGGATTCGATGAAGTGTTTATAAGATAATTCCCATGCTCATCGATGTGATTTCTCTTTTCAAACTCTAAGGGTGTTTCTTCATGGATGTCTATAGGCAACAAGTTTGCCTCTATTATTTCATGTCTATGGCATTTATTGGATGTTTTATTTTCTAGAATTTCCCATGAATTGATATCTCTAAGGTTGATCTCTAAAGCTTTCTCTAAACTTGGGTGAGTTCTGTTTTATTAAAGAAATTGATTTAAGCTCACCATTTGAATTTAAACCAAGTTTAGATGCTAGTGCTAAAGCTTCGTCCTCTTCCATCCATTCTTTTACAATAGCATATGTATTTCTAGTATATTCTATGCATTCCTGCCATTGTCGTTGCTCTTCTTGGGCATTCCTATGACTTTTATTCTTGAGATATATTGATAGATTTATAGGGTCATTATAAAATTTAGTAGAAAGAGCATAAAAAGATTCATTAGGGTCAAGGATGGGTTTAGAGATGGGTTCGAGACATTTATTGTGGGCATAGAAGGGGAGAAGATAGTATTTTCCCCTAAGTGGCTTGGCTCTCCTTCTATGACATCACTTGACATGCCATCCTTGAACTCTTCCCAGTGTCTTTCAGGAGGGAAAGGAAGTTGATGACACTTTTCCCAAGATGCTCTTCTAAGAAGATTTAATATGTATTGATTTACGAGCATCTTAGCTAACTGGAAGTCTAAATCATCAAAGTGGAATTTCAAAGATTTAGGATCGATAGCTAAATCTTGGGAATGGAATGATTGTGTTTTAGCTACCAAGACTTCCGTTTCTAGTTCGGGTGATAAGTTCTTCTCTTCCTCGGGGAGCTCAAAATAGGCTTGAACAACCTTTTCTAGCATAGGCCTTGCTTCAGTTATAGGTAAGTGAAGAAAAGCTCCTCCAGAGGCTAAATCAAGGGATTCCTTAGATTCCTTGGTAAGACCCAAATAAAAATGTTGAATAAGCACAGGGTCTGAAAAATCAAGGTCAGGGCTAAATGTAACAAGTTCATTAAAACGCTCCCATGATTTACTAAGAGATTCTTGTTCTAATTGCCTAAAAGTTAGAACCTCTTTTTGAAGGTTAACTACTCTATGGATGGAAAAGAAATATAAACAAAATTCAGAGTATAATGTTTCCCAATCACCTTGCATACTCCCTACGACTCGATTATACCAACGTTTGGCTCTTTAGGTCAAGGAGAACGAAAAAAGCTTCCATCTAATAGTCTTATCGGATATGCCAGCAACGCGCAAGCATGCACAGGTCTGCTCGAATTCTCGTAAGTGTGAGTAGGGTTTTTGTTACCTTCTTCCGAGAAGGGTTTATCCTGAATCATATTAATTAGACATGGACGCAGCTCATAGCCAGGTGTTATGATAGGTTCATTAGATTTTGGTGGCTCAAAACTTTCGCACATGCCATAAAGACAGATAGGAATAGAATTAAAAGCATCCATAAGGATGAACACAAAAATAATGAAGAGAATGGGATAAAATAAGAAAAGATAAAAGTATAATACAAGATTAAGCTAGACTAAGTCAAAATCAGCAAACCGTTCTTCGGCAACGGCGCCAAAAATGCTTGTTGGTATAAATTAACTGCACTCCTTTAAATAAGATTTAAGTAAGATTATCCATAAGCGCCACGGATATCGTCTCGATATCATATTTTACCCGGAGGTTTTAAATATCGTATCCATAGGGAACAGTTGTGATGATGACAAAGTCTATAGACTTAACCCTACAATTAGGCTAGATAAAATCAAGAAAGAGAAAATAGCTATTGAACTCTAGTTCTGACAACCGGTAAACTTTGTATAATATTGTTCTAACTGGACAAGTATCCCGAATAAGAGAAGAAACAGAGTAATCTCCTACCAAGAACCTATAAGCCTATCAGTCCTATTAACGGGAAGTGGACTACAGAGGAACCAACGCAGCAGTCACCTACGCGGACTACCACTATCCGGCCAATCAGGGGACATCCACAAGTAAACCTAGCCTAGGCACCACGCCTACACTATAAAATACTATTTCAACCAAGTAATGACCAAGATCAAAGCACTCAATATGAGCTGTGAACTTAAGAACAAATAAGAACAACTGCTTACTTGAATCGAATGACGAATACAAAAGTACCTCGAACGCAGCCTCGGGGCGAGGAAGCTGAATCCGAAGAATACGACCCACGAAGAAGCACCGACAAAGCCGAACTCCTCCAGAATCTCTACTCCTCTACTCAATCTCTCTAATCTCTAAACAAGACCAGATCTAGAAGAACTAGTCTCTCCTAATTGCTACAACTAGATAAACTAGAACTAGATGAACTAGAACTAGATCAACTAGAGGGACCCTAACCCTAATTATGTAGAGAATATGAAGCACCGGGGTGTAGAATGCCTCTTTAAGGGGCCTTGGTGCGTCATTATATAGGCCGAGGTGGAGTAGGGGGCAAGGAACCGCCATGTCATTGATCCGCGTCTTCATATTGTGTGCACCGTCGGATCAAACCGACCTTAAATCGACGTAGGGATGCTTTGCTTGACTTTCAAGGAAGCGTGGGAGGAAGACTCGGAAGGGGGAGCGCCGCCGCCGACCTAGAGGCGCCCGGCGGCCAGGTGGGGCCGGCCGCCCACCCCCAGTAGCCCCCAGCCGGGTCCCGCCGCCGGGTGTCTTCTAGACGTTTCCCGAGCCTCGATGACGATGTTTGCCGACGTGGATAAATTTCGTGATAATTATGCACTCTAATCCCTCTTTAATGCTTTTCTAGAACAATCCCTGGAAAATATAGAATATGCAAAACTCGTGGAAATTGTCAGTTAAAACCCTAGACTAGTGTGTACTCATGTGCCTTTTTATGTCTAAAGTTCTAATAAAAGTTGACGTTATCCACCGTCAACAGATGCAGATCAACATGTATCGATGGCACTTGTTTAGTTGTCTTCCTCAAGGATTCGGACATCCTATGCATGTTCCTGACATGTGAAGCGTTCTTTAATGCATTGACGCTCTTCGGTGAATACGTTGATCTAGGATGCTTAATCCTGCTGTTAGTGATATTGAATCTTGGTGGAGGTATTTGAGTAACCTTAAATTCCACAGGGTTTATGTCACTTTCTTTGTCTAGTATCCCTTGCTTTCTAGGGTTCTAGATGATGTATGAATCCTATTGTAAGCTTCTTGACTTCGTGTACTCTCATAAAATAAGAAAAGATCTTGAAGTTTCTGAGTTGTTTATCTCATGGCATGATGACTCCTTTCCCTATGCAGGGTTCTTTTGAGAACTGCTGATGCTGTTACTTTGTCAACCTGTGTCTTGATTCCATAAAATATCACTGTTGGCATTTTTAACGTCACTGCTATAATATACCTCAAATCCCTATCCCAACCAATGACGCTAAAAATATTGGTATTAATTAACTTGCCTTTAGAAACTAGCCATTAGTCTCTTTACCCTTACTCCTAACTATGAAATTAGGTTGTCATCCCCAATTGTAAAGCTAGGAATAAACCTTGGTACGAAATCTTATCATTTTATGTGACTAGGCAGAAATAATTAAAGATAAATATAAACTAAGAATGATTTTGCCATTGTAGCATTTTGCCTAGAGTATTACCAGATTATTATTTATATTCTACCACTAGGAAGACATTGCTAAACAGCTAATCTATAGTATTGATAATACTTATATGCAAAGTGAATAAGAGATGTAGTCAATGTCAACTCTCTTCAATAACAGGAAGGTGTCACAAGATAGATAAATAATAAATATGATCAGTCATCAAATAATAATACTAATTCACTCATAGCAATCTAGACATGTTAACATCATCTAATCATTTAATAGAGAAATAACTTCTAAGTATTCAAGCTACAGTCAAAGCTACTTTATTTAGTATAAGTATATCTAACAATCATCGTTAAGTAATACTACTATAATTCCCAAACAAATCGGAGCAATATACAGGAAAAGATGAGTATAGGAACCTCATGTATATAAATATACTCTTAACCCTGGCAGTCCCACTCTACCAATCCACCGTACGGGGGAGACCTACAAAGGACTCAATAGATCTGTCACATCCACGATCTACCTTACTACCCTAAGACAACTGGAGGATATTCGCAGATAAGTAATGCATCTAGACACAATGCCTACACACAACCTACCACTCACCAACCGATCAAATTGATGAACGCTATACGAACCAAAGCATGAATATAATAGCAAACTAACTATACTAGATATATTAAAGTAGACAATAAACAATGCAATTAAGAACATATTAATGAAGAATAATGTTGCTAGCAATAATTGTACAAACGCAGATATTACAATAAGAAAGAAAAGCTTAAGAACTATACCAGACTCTTCTCTTCTTGACAACGTCGGGAATCCAAGATCGATGAAGAACTTGACTTTCTCTACTCTAGATCTAACTAGGCTAAACTATGAACTAGAAGGCTATAAGGAACTAGAGCTCTAGAGCGTGAAGCTCTAGATGACTTGATCACCAGATAACTTGAATTGGAATGAATGAGAATGAATTAGAATGAATTAGGGTTTCCTGGGGGTCTGGCTCTGCTTATATAGCCCAGTGGGATGCACGACGGCCGTTTGATCAAACCGACTTCACGTAGGGCTAAGATTGATCCTCAAAGGCGATGGAAGAACATTCCAGAAGGAGGTAGGTGGGCCCCCACGAGGGGTGCTTGCCGGCTCGAGCGGGCGGAGGCCAGCCGGCCCCACCTGGCGACGGCTCCGCCTCCCCTTCGCTCCGGTGTCTTCTAGATCCTTCTAGAGTAGTTTAGTGTATTCCTGAGTTGCGGATAATTCCGTGGTGTAGATTTGTAGTTATGCCCCTTTTTCGGTGTTTTCTGGAATAGTCCCTGGAAATTGGTAAATCACCAAAACTCGTGGAAATTGTTAAATAAAACCCTAACCTTCTAGATATTGATGTGTTTCTCGTGCCTTTTGATATATAAAAAGTTGACACTATCCACCGTCAACAATCACACATGCTTGTTCTGTTGTTGTATGAGTAATATTTTCGGGTTGTTTCTTTTCTAAATTGAATCTGTTCTTGATGTCTTATCTTGTTGTTGACATGGAACTAGACTCAGCGAGGACCAAGAAGAAGACCTAGCCATAGCAACACAATGACATGCAAGGAACAACAGTTGAATAAAGCAAACTGAAATAAACATTGCGGTGACACAACGGGTGATAGAAAAAGGAGCAAACAATGATAAACATAAGTATTTTTGTGGGATGGTTACGATGCCTGCCTCGGTTAACCATTTTTGTTCGCCTCCATTAAATTTTGTGTAGTAGTGGCAATTTCTGGATTTATAGGACGAACCTGATGGAATATCTAAAGCTTTGATATCACCTAATGGGGGACGGGGTCACGATCTTCATTGAAGATAACTATCAATTTGGGTGGAGAATGACACACCGATCTGGCTTCAAATCACAAAGATCTGACCCTGCAACTTTAGCACTATGTCTTATCTAGTTATCATTCGTGTCACAATCCGATTGACCTCACCGTGAAGGCTAATCTCTACCGGCAAAAGCAAGATAAAAATCAACTCAAGTGATAATTGCAGATGTATGATTAAACTCTTGAAAGCCGAGTTTCACAAACTGATAACTGTGATTGTTAAAAGACAGATTGATCTAAATCAAAACTCAAACCCTAAGATGGACAAAGGCTACTGATTGTATAGTCTAAGGGGCATCCATGGACGGAACCCTATTCACGTCCGAAAGGAGTCCCAACATGTTACAAGGCCCAAACAATCCAAAAGACGATGACACAACACCATAATAGATTCTAGATGTCATTTTGTTTTAACGATTTTCGTTGATTCCGAAATTTTTATGTGGGACTAGTTCCATTCGTTATATTACCAAATTATTTTTTCATCCATACATGAAGCATCGACAACGAAGTCCGTGTGTGACCTAGTTATTCGTTTTACTTCAGGCTGCTCCTGGAGTCCAAGAAAGACATAGACTTGACATGGATTAGGCACCTTGCTAGACTCCTATGGAGATGGTCAAGAAGGAGGAAGTCCTTGGCCATCCTTGGGTTGTTCTCCACATGTTTGGGACGTGCTCCCACTTAGACTAGGTCCCAAGGCTGAATAGCAAGCCTATGACAACATTGTAGTATCCGACAAAAACAACAATAGCTTGTCTTGATGATTTAGAGGCCTTTCTAACCATTTAAAAGTTTATCAAAGGAAGCTTTTCATCAAGTGCTCATTGACCTCAATTGCATTCTGAATGGATGGGGTACAGCCTTACCAGTCAAACATTGTTGGGCTGTAGATGAATGAACCGAATGAGCTTTGATGAGCTTGCACTCGAAGATCGGTCTTGTGCATGTTGACTCCCTGTCCCATCTATTATGGAGGCCGTAGAAAGCGTATTTCCAATGTTGACATCATCATCATTGTTATTCCTAAGTAAACTGAACCAACAACATTAGGTAGTAACAATCTTATTTATGTCTATGCAAACATAGGAATGAGCTCACCTTGTCTTTAACTTTCATAGGCTTATCTGTAGGCTTCATGTCTTTATTAGTGATCACCTAAGCCCACATTGTTTATTCGATCGCCATTGGCTAGCACCACTCTAAGAGTACTTGGTGCCTCTATCCGATATAGTGTAAGTCGACTGCTTTGTCTGAATAATCAATGGAGTTATGTGTGTAACCAGAATCCAGGAGTGCTAGAAATTATGGTCGTTGATTGAGCGTTGGACCTGCATCATTTGGAGGTTGCGATCCTTCTGACGGCATGTAAGGAGATATGTATTTCCTGGAGAAATAGGGGTTGCTCCTGAGATATTGTGACCTGCGTGCTGGCGAGTTAGAATCTGCGCGTGAGAGATATTGCAGGTTTTGGATCTAATAGTTGTTGTAAGTCAATGTCTATCACCAATGTAGTTGACAAACTCGATGTGTACAACATTATCTATTCATTATGGGGAGTTTTGTTGCCTTTGTGAGATTAAGCAAGAATTGGTTTTTTTGTGTATTCGTCCAATTTATCTATCTATCACCTGCCGGAGAGATGGCCCAAGTGATTGTGGTCAGAGTATGGATGGAAGTGTTTACTGATAGAAAAAAAATTATGGCTATGATGGTGTCTCTGATTCCTATTCAAATCTTATGAACCATGTCAATGCTTGACCTTACAAGTGGAAAGCTACTAGTTGCGTCTGTTCCTAGTCTCATGAGTGTTCCGAGTTAAGAAAAAAAATGCTACATTTGTATAGCTACTAGGATGGGTCCTCTTTCCCGTTATACTTTGGGAATGCAA
The DNA here is from genome assembly GCA_015844335.1 of Chrysopogon serrulatus. Taxonomy (NCBI): domain Eukaryota; kingdom Viridiplantae; phylum Streptophyta; class Magnoliopsida; order Poales; family Poaceae; genus Chrysopogon; species Chrysopogon serrulatus. The sequence goes on along the minus strand of JADLZL010003513.1, from coordinate 137,357 downwards.
GTTTGTTTGAGTTTTGTTGCTTTCTTTACCAAAGTAGATCTATTTTTCTAGATCTTCCTATCAGTCTGTGGTGGGGTTGGATCGTTGGAGCATGTTGGATTGTTGATGACGATATGATTTGTTCAATTAGAACATGATGATGTGGTGGCATCATTTATAACAATCCTCTTCCCTCTCCGAAACCAGTTGGCTCACATCTGCAAATGGCGGAAAAATTGGTATCTCGCAAAATTTTTTGTCCAATTTCTTCATTTAGTGATCGCAGATATTGTGAAAGGGGAGAGCAATGCAAGGAAAAAGAGGAGACGATGGAGTTGGCTACAGAGAAAGGAGAGAAGAGAAGATTAAGGATTAATCCCTAACTCGTGAAAACCGGAACCAAATAATAATTTTAGAGTGTCTTAGTTTTGATCAAACTAGTTAAAGTTGGATAAATATTTTTAATGCCTATTTTTAACATCTCCCCCTTCTTGCTTTGCTCCCCTTCGGCCTTCGCCAATCGCAAATCGCCAAAATTCCCCGCGCCCGGCTCTTTCTTCACTCGAGCCAAATCCCCTCAACTCAATAGCTCGCGCGGCCGCCGCCGCCGCCGCCGTCCCCAAACCCAATGGCGTCCCTATTCAAGGTACGGATCCCCGAAACCCTAATTCCACGAGCATCCGGGTTCCCTCGCCCCGCCATGCTGACGCGTCCACGCGGCTCTTCGCGGCTTCTCCTGCTGCCTCCAGGACCCGAGCAAGCTTTCGGCGTACAGGGACCGCCGATTCAAGGGGACGCAGGAGGAGTATGAGGCGGCGCTGCTAGCGTCGACAACGCTGTACATTGGGAATATGTCCTTCTACACCACGGAGGAGCAAGCCTACGAGCTCTTCTCCCGCGCCGGCGAGATCAAGAAGATCATCATGGGGCTCGACAAGAACTCCAAGACCCCATGCGGTTTCTGCTTCGTACTGTGCGGGCTTTCCCCCCCTGCCTTGATCTGTCGCGTTACATTTCATGTTTTTCCTTGTGCTTGGTGATTTTGGATTCGGTGCTGCAGTTTCCTTTCAATTTACAGGAACATAGCCCTTGCCCTAGTTTAATTAGAACGGAAGATTGCCCCAATTATTCTGTTGGAGTTCTTCAATAGTGTGGTAGTGTGAGGTGTTCATCTGCTATTGCTGCCAGGAACCCGTGAGATGCCTATGGAGACCAAGTGCTGGTCGCCCGGGGGTGTTGGGGGTGGGGCGCGTGGTGGTGGGTTGCGGGGAGGAAGGTTCGGGGTGCTTGGTTCTTGGAGAGACGATGGCATATATACGAAAAATAATCCCTCTTTTTATGGTTTATTACTTAATTTCATGTACTCTGAACACAATTTTTACCATATAGATGTTAACAAAAACAAATTCAGTGTATATGTGTTTATCTCTTATCTTGCCGCCCACCCCCCTAAACAATTATCTTAAAGTGCTGCTATGGCCATTGTTGTGCATTCTCTAGTTAGGGTGTCGTTTGATTTATCAATTTTTATGGGCACTGGGACTTAATAACATATAATATTCCAAACTGGTGATTTCAGTGGCCATTTGGGAATTTGTATATGTATAAGCTTGTACCATAGCTGTTTTCTATGCTCGGTTGTGAGCCCTTTCCCCAGAAGACTTATTGGGTTGTTGCAATTATGTTTGATTCCTTATTTATTGAGTGAGAGATCAAGGGTTACAACTAGGAATACGATGTTATTTATGCTGAAGTTTTGCTAAACTGATAACAAATATACGGTTAGCCTTTTTTTTTTTTTTTTTTTTGCCTCTGCTTGCAAAGTTTCTATGTTTTTGTTTCCATGTTTAGTTTAATGTGGTTCATGTGTGTCATTCTATATTCATGGGATGAGAATCATGGATTTTTTTTTTTTAATTTGTAACCGGGGCATAATTTATTGAATTTAGAGATGCAAACTGTATTGTTGGGTGCAGTGTGTTAGTCTGCCCTGTTCTGTATAAACTCACTTTCTGTTAGGTTCATAGAAGCTACACATTCATCAGCTATCAATTTTGAAAAAAGGGAATTTTGCTGTGCTCGCATTGCTTACCTGTGCATTGCAAGAATACGACTTAATTTGGTTTGAATTTAATATCTGTTGCTTTAATGGCCATGCTTACGCCTATGCGACTTGATCCTCTTTCCAGGTACTACTCTAGGGAGGATGCTGAAGATGCTGTCAAATACATTAGTGGAACGATGCTTGATGATCGCCCAATTCGTGTTGATTTTGATTGGGGCTTTGAAGAAGGCAGGCAATGGGGCCGTGGGCGAAGTGGTGGACAAGTAGTGCCTTGATCTTATTCTAACAAATATACATGGGTTTCTACACTCTTTGTGCTTATATATTGTTTGTTTCTTTTTATAGGTCAGAGATGAGTACCGTACAGATTATGATCCTGATATCCTTTGATGCTATTCTATTACAGTTTACTCCATTCTGACTTGGTGCTAATAAACATAGAAAGCCATAAGATGCTTCCATAAATGCTCCACACCTCCTGGTGTCAACTTAAATTCATCTATAAAATTACATGTTTCTCTGTACCTGTTGTATTTTACTGGTGCAATTTTGATTATGGTGTACCTATGCATGTTTGTTCAATAACTGCTCTCAGGAGTTCCCAAGTTTCCTTAATGAATCAAACGAAGAGGTGGCTATGGTAAGATGGTTCAGAGGGAACTAGAAGCACAAAGAGAATTAGTTGACTATGGTGGATCTTTTCAACCGAATGCACCACCTCCCTGTAAGTTTGATGTTTGGATTATGTTCTTTGGAGAACGAATTTCCAACTTTTTTTTTTTTTTTGTGATGCCTATGATTTTGGTCATTGATTGAGTTCTTAGGGGTTATTAGTATAGTAACAACTTTGGTTGATTCAACATGTAATGTTTGCTGGAATATCTGAAACAATTTTTCCTTTTTTTTTTCCAGTTCCGTTAGACTGTTATTCCTCTTACCTCTGCATAGCATTCTTTACACAGCCCAATCTCCTTTTTTACCCTAGTGGCAAATCACTAGGTGGCCACTTTGACTCCTCTTTTAGTTGACCATTGTACTTTTGTGATGTTGTGTACTTGTATTAGTCGGAGTGTTTCACATCTTGCTGTCAGGATCATGTTTGCGATGATTCAATTCTTTGCTGCATATTTTGCAATCATTCTGATCATTAGTTGGCCAGTCGTAGTCATTTAAGTAGATTTTGCTCATTATATTCTTATCTGTACATAACGAAACCTGCAACAAAGAAGGCCGGCGAACGTGGCCACGCCGCCCGGCATTTCATGTCGTCCGATCGGGCGCGTGGACGCCCAGTCGGGCGAGCCGCGGTCATTTTATGAAAAAAGTCCTTCAATTTTGCGGAAATCAACCCGTGGTCCACAGGCCCTCTCAGTAAGTTTTGTAGAAAACCCCTCAGATTTTTAAAAAAACAACCCGCGGTCCAGCCGGGACGGCCATCCCACGAGTGGGCCTTTTATGGGCCGGCCTCTCTCTCGCTCGGCCCTTTTTGTGGCCAAAAATAGGCCTCGGTGGGCTGAATTCGCCCGAGGCCGTTTTTTCTATTTTTCTAAATTTATTATTTATCTAAAGAGGCTCAAATTTTGTAAAAATCATAACAAATTTAAAAAAATAGAAAAATGCCAAACCAAATTTATTGAACTCCAAACAACTAGCACTACAATCTAAACACATAATATCGCATGTTTTATTGTAATTTTATCGCTATAAATATAGATATAGATTTGTCTACGCTTTCCAAAAAAATAATTAATAGAGCCAATTTAGATTGCTATGAAATTTTAATTCTACCATACCTATACCACATATAAAATAAAACTATTCATTATTTAAAAAAAAACTCCCATTTACTCATGAAATGCTTCTCTCTCTTAAAAAATACTTTAAACATTTCTTTCCCTACAATAAATATAGCCAAAAAAAAGGATATTTCCCTTTCGATACCTAAGATAATATTTTACTTAAACAATACAGTTATTCAAAATACATACCATGATAACTATGTGAAAATAAAAAAACGACGGATTTGTCTTACCTACATTGCTTAAAAAAATATGTACCTATTTGTACACAATTATTATTACTCTACATATGAAACAAAGTCTGCAACAAGTACAGTACAACGACGATGGGATACAGGCCCTAAGCGGCAACACCGCGTGCCTTTCTAGTATATTTTTAGATATGCTTGAACCTGACAATATGTAGGGACATAAATTTGCCATCTTATTTTAATAATGTGCAGATGAGAGAGGTGAGAGGAAGAGAGGGTACGGAGATTCTCATAGGAATGACAGAGGAGGTAACACATCTCAAAAATGTTCTTTTGTGTGTTTTAGTTTTGCCCACTAACGCAATGTGAGTCTCCAGATTACCAGCGGAAACGCTACCGGAACGATGACCGGTCAGCACCAGAGGAGTCCAAGAGAGCACCCGACTCTGATCCAGCGGTATTAGCAATGTTCCTTGATATGCCATGGCCCCTTGTTATGCCTATGTGGACCGGAGATATTCATAAAACATTCGACATTTCATTTTCAGGAGAAGAATCCTAGATTCCGTGAGAAAGGTGACTCTGATGAGGAAGAGGATGACTACGACAAGAGACGTCGACGCTAGAGCTGTGTGGATCAGTGGTTGCTACATGCAGTTGCTCTGGTGTCCAGTCGCTCCAGAAGAGTCCACAGCTAGCTGCAGTATCCAGATTTCGCCCTATTGTACAACAGACACATTTGTCGGCCGTTCCTCCTTTCCTAGTACTCCTATCATCTGTTAATCTGAATGTGCGTCGGTTTTACATGTGGTTCGAGTGAGTTACTGTGCTAACAGATACAATCAGCCTTATCTGCATGTTTGCTGCTGATGAAGACTATAGTGAGACCAATGCATATATTATTGCGGAACCCTAACTTCAGTCTTTGCTGTCTGTTTCCCCGACAACTCTGGCCCTATGCTCTTGTGCATTGATTGTGCGATCCGCTTGGCCCTGTCGGTTGCCGGGGCCAGATCCTGGCGCAACTTTTGCCGCTAGGATCGGAGGATGGCGGCCGGTGCTGCGGCTGCGCGCCAGCCCATGTTGGCTCTGTTTACCTCGGTGTATCAGATGTTGGAATTGTGTTTTTCTCTTGTAAAAAATCAGTTATTTCAGCATTTTAACCATACTAGCAAATATGCTCGTGTGTTGCAACGGGAGAAAAAAAAATCTATCAGAAAATATGTGTATTGACATATTTTTATTTTTACAGTTTATTTTATGATGTCCATGGAAACTATAATATAAATTAGTATTGGTAATAATATAACAATGCTTTATTAAATCCATATCAAATTAAAATAGAATTTTGATAGATTTTCTCTCACCGTAAGGAAATATAAATATTTACTTGCGAATATAACATAACTTTACTTTCCACACTATTCATGTGTTGGTAGAGTTAAATACAAAATTTCATGATTTTCCTTTAAGAATACATAAAAGTATCTATACCTAATATTTTTTTATGAGAGAAAAATCAAGGTTCAAAGAGTGGTAACTATATTTATATTAATCGGATATGTGCGTTGCAACCGAACCTACAACTTACTATGTATAGTGACCTAAAAACTTGTGGCTCAGAGGTTTGTCTACGAATCACGTAATTTATCCCAATTCAGAAAGAATTAAGAATTTCAATATGTTGGTCATTTGGAAACGGGGATACAACAAAAAAAAAGAAAAATAAAACATTCGACGGAAGAAACGGACTGAAGATACTTCTCCAAAGAAAAACAGAAAAAGTAATGAGAAAAGAAAAAACACAGAAAAAAAAGGGAAAAAAAAAAGAAGGGGCACTCAAAACAAAACTCAAACATAAAAAAGAGGGAATGGAAGGAACGCCAGAACAAACCCAAAGGGACACGCGAAACAACGAAAGAAAAGGCCATCTTGGACACCTGGAAATAACAGTTTGACAAAGAAAATTATCCTACCTCAATGAACGTGTCAAAAACTGAATGAAATTCTTTTATTAAGTAGAGATTTTGGAGAGGTAGAGTTGTAGCACGATGCATAACTATTCAGGCCATCTCAAGAAGTCATGCATATGCATAACTATAGACATATAAAAAGAGATAGTCTCTACATTCACACAGTTAGTTAGGGAAGGCCAGATAAAAAAAATTTAAAAAATTTTGTCTCTTTATTATTAGGATAAAATTATGGCCGTTGTAGGGGAAAAGATATCTTGATAACTCAAATTTCAACGTAGGGAAAGGGATCACATGCCTCTTTTTCGTGCCAGGTTTACCTAGATATTTGAGACTTTTTTGTTGTATAATATAGTAAAAAGTCATGATAACATAAATATGCAATCGTGTAATTTTAGGGTAATTATGTTTAATCTTAGAGAAGGACGGTCATGTTGAATCTTAAGGTTAATGTTATGTGTAATCGTCTAATATTTGTGACCAAACTCAATATGGTTTTCTATACTGACCATCTCAAATCTAAAATTTGAAATTGCTTGTTGTCGGGCGTCTCTTCCTTCTGGACGCCGCCAGGCGCTGCGGCCGCCATCGTTGTGGCCAAGCTCGATCGGCAGCTGCATCTTGGCCAGCGACTTGCTGAACTGCTGCATGCTCATGTACATCTGCATCTTAGCCAGCTGATTTGTTGAAGTGCTGCATGCTCTTCATGTATCCATGACCATGATCTGCCGCTGCATCGCGCTCATGCTCCAGCAGCGACACGAACACATCGGCCTTTGCCTTCTTGTTGCGCGACGTCGGCGTGTCCGGCGAGCGGCGGGACTCCAGGAAACGGGCACCGTGCTAGCCTCATCCACATCGTGCGGTGGCCGCGGTTTCTCTGCCGCCTCGACAGAAGAAGAGGCGGCAGCGTCAAGGCCCTGTGCTTGCTGACCGCGCTGGCTGTCGGGGCGGCAACGTTCTTGTTGATGCTATTGTCGCCGCCAACTTCTCCTTGCACGAACACGTAATTGAGATTAAATGAGAGTCCATACGTGCTAGAACGGATCAGCGGAGTCGTGCAACGTGGACACGGATTCCATAAAGCGGGGCAAGACTCTCGGGCGACGCACATACGACGCTTCGGACTCCCGGAGCCAAGCGATGAGAGACGATGTCTGTATGTATTGTACTCCCTCCGTCCCAAAATAGATGTCATTCTCGCTTCCCCGGTAAGTCAATATTTTCAAAATACCGGTAATTATATATTAAAATATATAAATATTTATGCTAAGTAATTAGTATCATTGGAAAGATCTTTAAGTCTAGTTTTTTAACAAATTTATTTGGAGATGAAAATGTTGCACGTTTTTTTCTACAAATCTAGTCAAAGTTGAGAAAGTTTGACCAAGCACGCATCCCATAGCGTCATCTAATATGGGACGGAGGGAGTAGAACATAAGAGAAGATATGACATCTCGACTCTTTTTTTTAGATAAAGGATAAAATATCCGGCTTCATCTATCCAAAGATAGAATCAGGCCAATTATTACAAACTCCACCATGGACATAAAGTTCGGCTGTAGTAAAACTTACAACCACATACTGGAATAACGGAAACGATAATAAGTTTATGACTAAGCAAAACCAACATGTCTTTGCGATAACCATCCATTTGAGCGAAAAACTCCAATGCCGACGTCTCTAGGTGTTGTGCCACGAGAGATCATTTGATCTTTAAGATCATCATTCATTTGCAAGTTTGCCCATTGACGCAGCCCGGTCGTTCAGCGGAATAGTACCGCAAAAGAGATTTTGGTCTGCATTTTTGACAAAACCACCTCATTTCTTGTTATTCGATTGTCCAACACGGTCGCGGGAGGCTGCCATTAATAACAATGTATTATACTTTTTGTTTCCCAATTTTGACCAATCATGAAACAAATCATCTATATCCCTTGAAGGTAAAATCCCAAAAGTATATGTATAGAACGCCACAAAAATTTGGCACAAAAACAATTAAAGAAAAGGTGATGAATTGTCTCTGTAAAATGACAAAGACAACAACACTTGTCCCCATTCTAGTTTCTCCTAGCTAAGTTATCCTTAGTGAGAATTACACCTCTTTTCAAATACCACATAAAAATCTTTATTTTTATGGGGAGCTTAGTTTGCCAAATATCTTGTGACACTCTCACACCATTGTTAATTAATGCAGTGTACATGGACTTGACTGTAAAAGTCCTAGAGGCCTTTAAGCCCCATACAAACACATCTCTTTCCTGCAGTAAGTTAACCTGTTGTAAAGAAACAACAATTCGGTGCCAGTTTATTAAGTTCGCACCCACTAAATTTCTTTGAAAAGAAATATTTAGTAAAGGGGAACTCATGACCTTAGCTACAGTGTCTTGTTTTCTTCGTACAATATTAAACAACGCAGAAATCTATCCTTGAGAGGTTTGTTGCCCAGCCAAGTATCAACCCAAAATCTGGTTTGAGACCCATCTTTCACATTGAAATAACCCAACAGAGGAGAAATGTAGGACTGGTGCCGACAGTTCATCACGGAAGAAAGAACTCACAGAGCCGGAATTGCTAACTAATAGAATAGTACTACTAACTAATAATTTTACCAGTAAAAACGTGACCTGAAACAATCAATTTTTTCCAACACCCCTTTCGGTAGTTCGAAAAAAGATATCATAAACATCGGTAAGCTAGAAAGCACCGAGTTTATAAGAACTAGTCGTCCGCCAACCGTAAGTAACTTGTCTTTCCAGCTACTAAGTCTTTTCTCAATTCTTTCTTCAATACTCTTCCAGTCTTTATTGTAGAGTTTCCTAAAGTGCATAGGTAAGCCTAGGTAGCGGAAGGGGTATTTGGCGATGGCACAACCAAACAGTTGCGAATAAAACTCTTCATGATCTTTAGCTTGTCCAAAACAAAAAAAGATTTCACTTTTGTGGAAATTTATTTTTAAAAGCGAGATAGTTGCTCAAACGTAGTCGGCAGTAATTTCATGTTAACTGCTTTTTTCAACATCATGGTTCATAAAAATCAATGTGTCATCTGCATACTGGAGTATGGATAAGCCATCTTGAATTAGATGGGGAATAACCCCTTCTATCTACCCCGCTTCCTTTGCTCTGGCAATTAGTATGGCCAACATATCTGTCACTATATTAAATAGTATGGGCGACATAGGGTCACCTTGCCTTAGGCCTTTTTTAGTCTGAAAGTAAGACCCTAATTGATCATTAACCTTAATGTTAACATGTTTTTATATTGAATACTAATACTATTTTTCCAGAACATAGAAGACCTACTATTTTTCTGGAACATAGAAGACGTCACGTGCTTCCTTCCTTGCCAAAAAAAATGCAACTTTAGACGTAAAAAAGGTAGATTTATCTATTTCTACTTTTATTATTTTTTCTATTTATATCTGGATTAGGATTTCTACTCCTATTCAACTTATTCAAGATTGGAGCAATCTATTTGATTAGAAATCTAACTATTCAAGTTACCTTTCGGATCTATGTCGAAGCCACGTATATATATAAGTCCGGACGGAAGAAACTTTCTATTATACCATAGCTAGAGGAAGTGGTTGAAAAAAAAAGATGGACTAAAAATTTGGTGGACAAAAAAATGGTTGAAATTTTGCCTCTTTATTATTAGATAGAGACAAGTCCTGCCAAATAGACTCGACTGGCGGCCTCATCGCCCACGCCTCCAACTCGGAGAGACAATCAAAACATAGTGCCTCTTATGAACTCTGTCGAGGAATAGTTTTATACAAAACTTAGAATTTGTGGTGCTCTCGTAACTCTATTTTTCTAGAGCAAAGTTGTATGGGGCTGGACATGTCTGGTTAAAAAACGTGAAGCGAAGTTGAAAATCGTTAAGTGAATCCGTACCAAACACCCCATAATCTATACCTAATATTTAAAAGGGAGAGGTTTCTCTCCTCCAAATTTTCGTCCGTCCTTTGTTTTCGTCCGGCCCTTTCATTGCTTCCGTCCGGCCCCGATCGCTCCTTCCGTGAATATATGGGCCGCCGACACCCCCAACGCTCCGTCGTAAAAAAGGAAAAAAAACGAGCCGCGTCAGGCCAGGACAGAGTACTTTTTTAAACACCATATTGCTATGACTAGCGTAATTGGTTGCATATTGCTATGACTACTGTAATTGGTAGTCGAAATCAATGACACGCATGCATGCCCATCGTTTTAAATTGTCTTATTAAAAATTGTTAGCAAGTTAACAGCCAAACTAACTAATAGTGAGGGCAAATTAGTACTTTGTCAAACTTCTTATTTGGTTCTAAAAATTACTTAGATATATCATAATTTAAAATGGAGGGAGTAATTATTAGTATCTCCACCTACTAATAAAAGGTAGTATATCTATTAGGAAGTTTATATACGGAGTACTTTCTCCATCACAATTTATAAGACGTTCGATTTTTTTCATCAAATTTAACTACTCGTTTTATTTAAAAATTTATACAAAATATCATTTGTCTTGTCGTGGCTTACTTTATCAATAAAAGTTCTTTAAAAATTACTTAAATTTGACTGTATTTACATAAATCTTTTTGAATAAGACGAATGGTCAAACATACGTATACTTTTATATATGTTATCGGCCATAACCTAGTGAATTTGTGTTAAACTCTAACTACCAATTTGATATCGTGAATCGGTTATCGAAACTACCCAAAAATCCGTGCGAATCGTGACATAAAAACACATTCAGCTTTCTCGGCGTCTTCTTCGCTGTCTTCGCTCTTTCGCTCTCTCGGCAGGCGGCGACGATCCGACGACTGGGCGACCGCCGACCGCCGCCGCCGCCTTACGCCAGGTGCGCAGGTCTCCATCAGATCCTTCGCCAGGTCTTTTTCGGGCCCTTCGCCGGCGACGAGCACCACCAGGTACTCCACCCCTTCTCTCCTTCCTGCTGTGTGAAACCGAGCACTCAAACCCTAACTTAAATTTTTTCTGTTTTCGGTTCTGATCTATCTACAAAAGTATGCACATGTATTATGCATACTAACTTTGTTTTAATTATCGGGTGTACACCTAATGTCCTTTACCGGGTCCTCCACTGCTTCTAGGCACACTTCTGAATCCGGAGTTGCCAGCATTCGATTGAGGTGCCACACCAGAGCACACCATCATGCAGGTTGGTACTCCCCGAGTCCCTGGATTATCTCTCTTGATTGGTTGCGCGCGGCTGATACAGACAGGCAGTCGTTTGGTTTCTTGCAATTAGGACACCTAAAACAACAGATTGTGATCTGTATTCTATATGCTGTGGTCCTAGAAATTTTCATTTGGTTAGAAATGGAGTGTTCTTCCATGCTTTTCCTGTCCTCTTTTGAAATTACGAAACTCTTAGATAGAGGCCTGAAATACAATGAACTCAACCACCTTTTGTCTGATAAATTTAGCGTAGGGGCGGATTGGACGTGTGGTTCAGTGTTTGGTGGTGGAATTGCTTTTCTTTTTTTATCATAACCAAAGAATTACCCACTAGGGCTTGTTCCATTTGCTGCTTGTTTTTTTATTGAGCTTAAAGTAATGCTTTGGGATGCTAATTTTGTGTAATATATGTACCCTTATTGGAGTGTGCCTTTTTTGAGTGTTTTGGAGGATTGTAGTTGTATGGGCCATGTCACATAGCTCTGGTGTAATAGGGACCTGATATACCTTCTGTAAGAGCATCATACACACTTTGAATTTCAGATATTGTAGTTCATTTCTCTGTCTAGCAGACTTTAAGAAGTATGGTGGGTGTTACCTGGGCTTGTGGGGTTTCTGATGTTTTCTACCCTTTTCTCTTTATGCTCACTTTGGCTCAACTAGATCTTAGTCTTCAGTGCTCGATCAGTAGCTAGGTTTTCTGACATTTTGAGTACAATATTTCTAACACAATTTACCATTTGAAAGGCTAGTGATAGATTCAACATAAACTCTCAGCTTGAGCATCTTCAAGCCAAATATGTTGGTACAGGGCATGCTGATTTGTCCAGATTGTAAGTACCCTTTTTTTTTTGGTAACAAAAGTGGTTACTAAATTATAAGAGCATCTCCAAGAGACTAGCTAAAAATGTTTTCTAAATTTCTTGATTTAGCTAGTCTCTAAAATAAAATTCACTCAAAAAAACTAGAGCAATCCAACAGCCTCTGTAAAAGTTTTCGTTATCCATATTCAAATCTGCCACATTATCTCGAAGTTTTCGGATCATAGCGCGCGTTGTGTAAGAATTCCTCGGCCGCAGTGCTCCATAGCGCTGATCGCCGGAGTTCATGCATGCATGTTTGCTTGACCAGCCGCTCTTCCTAGATAGCCTGCCTGCCTGCCTGCCTGCCATGCCAATACGTACATGCACGCAAGGAGGGTGGTTGCAGATGAACCACCATGGATGCTGCTGCTCTGAATCGAGTGGAAGCAACAAGCAGACAAAAGAAGCCGCGAATGGATGGCTTCTTGCTGGCCTGCCAGGGACGCCTACGAGCGGGCGGAACAACCAGTCCAGCGTGGCGATAAAGGTGTTTTCCCGTGGAAACAGGTCGCCGAGCGCACGCAGAGGCCCGATGGCGAGCGACGTTGGCTAGCCAATGCTAGCGACCGAAGTTTTCGGGATGGAAAGCTAGCTAATTTAGAAAGCCATTTGCACAATCTGTTGGAGACGATCTTTGCTCAATAATAGCCATATTTAGCTTTACAAAATGTTTTAACTAATCTCTTGGAGATGCTCTAAGACATTACCGCTTAATGTTTTCCTTATTTACAGTGAATGGGCTGTAAACATCCAGAGAGACAGTTATGCCTCTTATATTGGGCACTATCCAATGCTAGCGTATTTTGCCATTGCTGAGAATGAATCGATCGGAAGAGAACGTTACAATTTCATGCAGGTATGTAAGATTTGCCTCCACTCTTATTCCAAGTTAAAGCTCAATTTTATAGAACAATTCGAGAGGATAAATATTGTAGTAAAATTATGGCTTAATACAAGATGAGCATTTCTGTACTTAGCATCATTGCTGGTTTTTTCATACCCTGCCATGTGCGAGTGTCTAAGTGCAGTTACTGTGTTCCATTGGAAATGCCTAAGTGCCACCAGTTCTCTTCTGGCTTACAGCTCTTCTGGTTAAGGATTCTATAAATCTATACTGAAAACAACAATGAGTCTGTCAGAAACAATATGATGCTACCCCAAAAATTAGGACCTTCCTTTCTCCCTGCAAGAAAGTGAGATGATTGGGTAGAAAGCAGAATTGATAGTTTTCTACTCTACTATTTTCTTTTTTCGCCTTAGTAGTCCACACTAGGTAGCAGCCTAGTAGACTATTATTATAAAGCTTTCTCTATCCAAAATGTAAAATGCATTCTGTTTGGTGAGGACAAGGCTATGAGTAACAATTACTCTATAATATGCCATTTATCTGATGCAAAATCATAAGCAAGTACTTTTGAATACAAATTTTATAGCATCAATTTTGTAATATTATGTAGTAAGAGCAATTCTTGGTTGAAGGCTTGTCCTAATGAAACAAAATAAGCCTTACATTTTTTATTGTGGGAGTAATAACTTGTCCATATAAATATATTTATGTAAGTGTGTAAACTGTATATTGAAATGCATATGCACTGTCTTTATAAAATAGAATTAAATTGCAGTCAGTTGTCTTTCCATATGCCAACTATTTACAATTATGCAGCTGGTGTATTTAGTAAATTGACAAACCTTACAAATTAATGGGCATAAGCTTATATTTTTGTAAATGATGCATAATTAGTGGCAAATCTTCTGTGCTATGAAATAGACATTTTGAATCATTTTTTTAAAGGGATCGGATGTGTACTTGATGCTTGTCAAAGAACCCTTAGTGAATAGAACAGACATCTCTTGGCTAGATGCTCTATTAGTTACATAGTAGTTAGTACATACAAGATATAATTGACTATATTCACAGAACTTGTTAATGGTGCACTCAAATCAAATTATTTGGTTTACGTAAGATAGCCAGGCAACTGCTTATGTGTTTTAATGTGCTCTGTAGCTAAGAGAGGTTCCAAATCAACTGCCCATGCCCTACTAGATGATAGCAGCACCTATAGTTGATCCTAACCAATTAAATCAACCACTGCAGCCAGCTCCATTGAAGCAAATGAGTCCACAACCCTTTTGGGCAATCTCTATTGCAAGTGAATATGTATTGAGAAAATAAATGGAGGCACAGCTAATGTGGTTCAGCTAAGTGTGAAATCAACAGGGGCATGCAACACTGTATCTGAAAACAGAACTGGAGTACGCACAATGATAATGTACCCCGTACAGTGAACTTGGCATCTAACCTTCCATCAAATTCAGTGGATTGCTGTCCATTTTTTTTTTTTCAAGCCAAAAGTTTTTGCAGGATCTGAATATTGCCATAGTCCATAGTTCACGGGCTTCATTTTTCACATCTCTTGTGTGCCAGAAGATTATTGATATTTATCCATATCCATAGTTCACGGGCTGCACATTTGCATATTGGACCATTTTCGAGCACTCTTATATTAATGAGATGAGGCAATATAAATTTATCAATTGACTATTTCTTTACATACAGAAAATGCTGCTTCCTTGTGGCCTCCCTCCTGAGAGAGACGAAGATTGAGGAGCTGTTGCATCGTTTGTGTTTCCAATGGTGTTTGCTTTTGAAGGACCATATACTGAGATTAGCCCCCATGGTACTATGTGCGACGTGTGTTAAAGCCCGTATGCCTTTGACTTGTCTTCCATCGGTCTGTATTGTGATGCATAAATATTCGGAATTTGTATGCATTGTAAACGAAATGCTGGTTCTGCCCCTTTGTCATGTTTTTGTGGTGCGTTCTACCAGTGGAAGAGATTGATGACTGCCGTGCCTACGGCAATTTGTTAAGCTGCCATCTGGCTACACGGATATCAAGAATTTGGAGTGCCGTTCTCTTACATTACATATGAAAAGGTTGCCAGTCTCAATTTGGCAATTTGTAGCATACGGTAGAAAGATCATGTAGAAGATGAATTGGCAATCTCTAGCTTAGCTTACTGTAAAAGGAATTTGTAGATGATGGGTATTCTTCAGGGTGGCTAGACAAGGTCCTTTTGCCACTTTACCATTGCCATTGCCATTTACCATTACCATTGATTTGATGACAGAGAACTACAGGCATCAGTAAAAGGAGACATTTCTTCCGCTAGTTCGAAAGTCACATGCTTTCTCTGTTGGGACTGCTAACAAATGACAGTCAATTTTGCCTGCGTACTTTTTTTTTTCCCGAGGAAATTTTGCCTGCATACAAACATGAACAAAAGTTCGAACACTGTCCTGCTCCAAGTCGAAGTCGGCAGAGAGGCCGTGACTTACTGCAGGCTACTCTGTATGCCGTCGGGCACCGGCGAGGAGCCATCCTCATCGCTGGTGACGTCGTACTCCGACTCCGACTCCGAGTCGTCGCAGTCGTTCTCGTCCCAGTAGTCCTGCTCCTCCGGCACCGGCGCCCGGGCCCGGCAGTATGGGCATGTCCGGTTCACGGCCGTCCAGCGGTCCAGGCACTTGCGGTGGAACGTGTGGCTGCACGGCAGCTTCACGGACGTGGCCCCGCCGACCAGATACTCCTTGTAGCATATGGCGCAGTCCCCGACGACCGCGCCGGGCGGCAGCTCCTCGTCCTCGTCCTCGTACTCGTCGACGACGACGCTCCCGGGCGCGCCCGGCCTCCACGGTGATCGCCATCGCCTTGAAGAAGGAGTTGGTGGCGTGGGAGGCGGACAGGTGGAAGAACTCCACCACGCTGGGCGCGCACTCCCGGGGCAACCCCCGCGGCCGCGACCATCTCCTCCACCCGCTGGAGCTGACTGAAGAGGACGAAGTCGCCGCTGCTGCACGTGCACGTGAAGCGGTGGCCGGTCACCTGGGCGGCGGCGACGACGGCTGATGCCGGAGCCGGAGCCGGAGCCGGAGCCTCGGCCGCCTCGCTCTGCTGCGGCGGCAGGTTCTTGAGGAAGTCGATGGTGACCGGCGGCATGCGGTCATCGCCCGGGGTGCAGTCGATGACGGTGTTGAGGCGGAGCGCCACGCCGGGGCACGGCAGCGCGGTGAGCCCGATGATTAAGCAGGAGCTCCCGCCAGGGCCGTCGCCGTAGGTGTAGCGAGGCGCCATGGTTAGTTACGGCTGGGGGCGAATCTGAGCTACGTACGTGCACCCGACCGATTGAGTTGTACTATGTATATACGGGGTTGAGACAATTATTACTACACCTGTAATACCGTAGCCGTATCGATTCGGAGTCCTAATAATGCACGGGAGGACGAATCGAGTAGGACATGATCTATTTATAGCACTGGCTCGACAAGTTGTACATTCCATGTATTGAGGACAGCAGCAAAGGTAACGGCTTGTGACTCCAAATGAAAAAGAAAAGGCACAAAATAAAATGGCATAGATCTTGTTCAGAACCACAGTTTTCAAGTAAAATTTCATCTCTATCCAACTTGTAGGAAAAGATAGGATATTTCTAAGGTGACAGGCCTCGGTGCTTAATATTTTTTGAAAGTTTGTATCAACTTTGTAAGCATCTTATTAAGGAATCACTTCACTGTACACCTAAAAAAGCTCTAAAACAAGTAACCATCTACTGGTAATACCAAATCACATCATGACTCTACTTCAGCTCCTCTTCCCGTGTTGTTTTGCGTTTAAAAGCAACGGATACGATACAAACTCCTTCCTATAAAGACTTATCTGATATGAACTCTTCTAGCAACTGATTTCAATCTTGAAGTAACATATTATTATAATGTTTCTGTGAAACGCACAGTCATTTATCTAATTTAAATAAAAAAACTCAAAAGTATAAAGTTACATATTTGTTTAGGAGCTGCAATTTAGGGCATGGTTTATATATAGGGCTAATTGTTAGACAACTACATTTTAGTTCTAGTCCATTCAAACACACGGCTAATAGGTGGCTAAGTTTTTAGCCAAAATCTTTAATTAGTTGTTAGAAAACTATCTTCAACTAGTTAGAAAACTAGTTTGTAAATTCCACGTAATTTGGGCTAAGCCCCAGCGAACTAGTACTATCTGATCCACTCTGTATAAGGAAAAAAAAGATATGATTTATTAAGGTGAGGTGGATTTGTCATGCCGATAATAGTGGCGACGCAAAATAGAGTTTGCCCCACCAATTAAAATGGCCTATAAGATTTTTCAAATGGAATAGCACCAATGATTATTAACGTACGTTCCAATGTGGCACACCTTACCACCGACTTAATGCCACAATGCATGTGCGCTTCTGAAGCTAAAACGGCTTATTTTGTCTTTTTTTTATGAGAGAAAAACGCTATTGGCTGATAAACAAAAGCTAGCTTATAGTAAAAGCGAATATTGTCAGTGTACCTGGGCATCTTCAACGGTTCTGCATATTTTGTTTGCTAAAATTGGGAGTTTGCCAAGTCTCAAATAAATATAGCAAAGGTTGAAAGAGTCAATTTCCAACGGTTTTGCATTATCACTTGGCAAAAAAAAAGAAATTGTGGACATAAATTTTTTTTCCCGATCTATTCTCGCCGCGGACTTCTTCGTCGCGCCATTTGCCAAACCCGAACAGACTTGCATATATGAGAGTCCTTTCTAGATTTTTGCCAAGTTAACAAAATTGTCAACCCCATTTGCCAAACCGTTGGATAGCAAATTTTCAGACTTTTTGGCAAAAAACAAGATTGCAAAGCCCATTTGCAAAACCGTTGGAGTTGCTCGACAAGCTTAAAAGATTTAGATCCACTTGTGACGGCCTCCTTTGTGCACACTGGCGGTTAGAGGTAGGAACACTGAGCCATAGATATGTAGAGATTTCTCGGACACAAGAACATTTGCAGTCTGTAGAAACCTCACAAGTTTCTACTAAAGTTACAATTCTTAGTTATTTTAAATAGATAGATGGAAAATATCGACTAGGCCCTCCTCGTTGGACAATCTTGGGTGCAGATCATGGATTCATGCCTCATGCTGAAAAAAAAAAAAAAAAAACATTTGCCCACCAACAACCAAGCGCTCCCGGTTGCATATTTGCCCAGGGTACAAGATGATCTCATACCCAATAATAAGCTACAACTGAAGTCTACAACCTTACTGCTTGACATGAATTACTCAAGAATAGAGCATCACTTCTCAGCAATCACGCACCAAAATTTTTTTGAAAGAATATTTATGCAATGTCACTGAAGCACCTGTAGGAAACTATCAGCTGCAATAACCAAGCAATTAGGAGATGACCTTGGCGCGGCTGGCTGGGTCTTCCTTGTGTTCGACCCACATCATGAAAACGTAACCAAGGCACCACAGCAGCACGTACTGAAGTGGAACCCAGCACAGAAGTGCGACGAGGCTAAGCATACTCCCAACATACTGCGGGTCTTTGATATAGCCGAAGGGAAACTCTGTCACCCATGGGATCGTCTTTTTCAAAATCGAACGCCATAGTAGGTACCAGATTCACCAAGCAGCTGGTACACCCTGAAAAGAAAAAAAAAAGGTTTCAGGAACAAAAGCAATTAACTGAGCATCTTTCATAACATTGAATGCAGTTTAGGCTCTTTACAGCTAGGTAAGATTTTAGTTGTAACACTAACAAGACATGGGAACTAACTCTACTCACACTTTTTTATCTTCTTAATATATAATGATATGCAGCTCGCCTGCATGTTCGAAAAAAAAAAAAGAGGAGTTGTGCCAGTGTTTAGGTTGGTGAGCATCAAATCGCGTTTGTAGAAATACATAACTGGGTTATCCATATGCATTCAGAGACAAGTTTTATATCAATTGTTAATGAATTGAAGAACCCCTTATCTTGCAGTGTGACCAGTCAACTGTCTCGGTAGCACAATTATAAGTATTAGACATTTGAACATTCAACAGAATCGAAGTTTTATGTGTAGGACCTATAAATGAATATAGACAAATAATAATCGGAATAATCAGACATCGTGATGGCATATCAGGGATTGAGATTCAATACACTATCATGGCCATTCTGAAACATGGCAGAACATATAATGGCTGCAATTGCTAGCAGCATATACACACTAGAACACAAACAAACTTCAAAGTTTCGATGACTATGAACTCCCTCATTATAGTTCTATGTGAATTTACTGTACAAGTATTGCAATATTGATAAAATGGAAATGCATATGACGAGATAAGGATCTCCTTTGTACTAGTTCACATGGCAAGATTTTCTGCTACTCCTGTTTATCATTATTAAACTAGTGTTATGTCTGGAATTCTCTCACCTTTGTAAAACCACTAGCTAGCCATCTAGCTCTACTCATTCTGAGCTATCTTTGGTACTATCCACCTCTATCCTAATCATTCACCTCAGCACTACCATCATTTTCCATTTTACTAAATCAACGATCACCATTGAAACTTCACTGCAGGGATTTCGACACAAATGGAAATAAGCAAGCAATGAATTTACTTGATGCTACACATACACATACCACACTAACTCTACTCACACCTTACACTATGAGGACACCTGCGGGTCACCGGTGTTAAGATTGGTCAGCATTAACCTACTTATTTAAAAAAAGAAACAAATAGTTATCCAAATGTGATAAAAAAGGGCAAATTTGCTATCATCTGTTACCATCTGTTACAACAGTGAGTTGAGTCCCAAGCCTTACAGCATGATCTTATCAGCATTTTCAAAGTTTACCAACAATTTAACAGACTCAAAATTTAGAATAAAATATATCAATGAAGATAGCACCGTGATGTGTTTATATGAAGACAAGGAAAATTCCAAGAGATGGTGTTCCATTAATCTACCTGTGTGCCTAAACCCATGAATGTTAAAAGGGAGAAAATGATAGCTGTTTGCCTAATCCACTTCGCTAACCATTTCACTGTACCCAGTTTTGAAATCACATTTACCAGTGTTTATCACCTGAAACAATTCTGCAGCACTAAATGAGGAAAGAGAAATTAAGGCTCGCACAAGATCCGACTGAAGTAATAAGTTATTCCTTCAAATTCCAAACCAGTGACCTCCAATTCCTACAGCTAAGAAATATTTAGAATACACATAGTTTAATTCACCAAGTGAACAACAGGCGTCAGCCTTGGCATGCATCTTTTTCTCTAGGTACAGCGAGAGCTTAGACAAATCTTCGGCCATCTATCATTCTGATAGCCAGTAGCTCAATTCATTCAAGTTAGTCCTTGCAATTCGTAACTCAGAGGCAGACAACAACACAAGAGATTCTTAATCAAATGCGCATTTGCACCAACAGAAACAATTGCAAGCTCAAGAGATTATAAAATCCTGCAGCAATTGCTTAACGTGGGATGGATCATGTACGAGGCCTCGCTAGGGAACACAGGGAACAGAACAGATAGGAGAAGAACGAATCGGTAACTCACTTGAAGTTGAGATACTGGCCGACGGCGAGCAGGATGGGGCAGTAGAGCGGCGGGGGCCAGGAGAATGAAGCGACGGAGGCGAACGCGAGGAGCTGAAGCGCCTTGATGGCGTGCGAGACCTGCGCCATCCGCCGGCACGGGTCGGCGCTGCGGCCGCACAAGTCCACCCACCGCTGCGGGTGGGTCCACAGCGCGTAGTAGAACGGGAACGGCAGCAGCACGCCCACGGCCGCCGCGGCCGCCGCCATGGAGACCATCTCGCGGGGGCGCAGCAACGGGGATCGAAGGTGCTCGAGTGTTCTCGAGCAACGGTTTTGCAGTGAAATTTTCTGTGCTCACAAATTTGGGGTGCGGGCCTGCGGGGTAGAGTAGAGGCGACCTGGAGCCTGGAGCGTTCGCGAAAGTCTACATTTCCTCCCTAAACCTCAAAACCGGATAAACAACCTCCCTTAATTTTTTTAAACTATACGTTTTTCCTCCCTAAAGCGGTTTTGATAGTGGTTTTGCTATAGTGACGGTGGTTTTATCTTTTTCTTTTTATTTATTTCGGCTGAACTTTTGAAAAATCACAAGAAATCACAAAAAAATCATAAAATACAAAATCTAATTTTGTTGGACTTCATATGAGTACATCTACACAATGAATATATAATATGGTATGCTTTAGTACAAAATTTTGCTAGTCTTTTTTTTTTTTATTTATTTTGGCCGAATCTTTAAAAAATCATAATAAATCACAAAAAAAATCAAAAAATGAAAAAATCTAATTTTTTAAACTTCACATTATAATATGGTATATTTTAATATAAAGTTCTTACTGTAGCTTTCGATCTATGCTTTTCTCAGTAATTAATTAATAACTATTTTGTTGCACTAAAGCATACCATATTATATATTCACTATGTAAACCTACTCATATGGAGACAACAAAATTGAAATTTTCATTTTATGATTTTTTTTATGATTTACTATGATTTTTCAAAGATTTAGCCGAAATAAATAAAAAAAAAAAAAGACTAGCAAAAACTTTAAACTAAAGCATAACATATTATATATTTACTTGTGTAGATCTACTCACGTGGAATCCAACAAAATTAGATTTTCTATTTTATGATTTTTTATGATTTACTATAATTTTTCAAAAAATCAACTGAAATAAATAAAAAGAAAAAAGACAAAACCACCATCATCAGAAAGCAAAATCACCATCAAAACCACTTCGGGGAGGAAAAGCTCATAGTTTGAAAAGTTGAGGGAGATTGTTTGTCCGATTTTGGGGTTCAAGGAGGAAAAGTAGACTTTTGTGAAAGTTGAGAGAGTAAAAGTAGACTTTTTCCGCCTAGAGCTGACCAGCCTGTGGATTGTCTAATGGGCCCGAGGAAGTGGCCCCAAAATTTGCATCACGAAAAATGAGGCTGTAGAGCCCAATTTAAGTTCAAAAAATAATCATACATTTTTTAATTACTAGGTAGCATGCCCGTGCGTTGCTACGGGACAATAACTTTTGTTTTAAAAACATACGGATCGCATAATAAGATAACAATACTAAAATATAAATGTGTTATATGATATTGTTCTTGATATGTAAATCTAGAAAGGAATATGCAGACTCGAAATTACATGGAACATAGAGATCATTGCTTATGTCAGTCACTAAATATGAAGACTTTTTTTTCATGTACAAATAATTTTCCGGTTGGTATACAACGCTTATACAACATCTCCATGTAGAGTCCGATAAGCCATTAAAAAAATACTTAGAAACAACAAAAAATATAGGGTTGATAAAATAATATTTATACAATATATATTACACAAAAAAATTATTGTACACATTAATAATATTGTATTACCTTATCTATGGTGTTAAAATCTTCTTATATACAATATTCTTCGTGAAAGTTCCATCTATCATTGGAGTCTTCTTATTCTTACCTTGAAATTAAATGTTGTTGCTAAAGTGATATTTAATCATAAAGATAAAAGATCATGAAATTAACACAATCACGGAGAACGTTATCACAGCTCACATACTCTACGATAAGATAATATTTTATATTGGCGGGGAGATATCTTAGATATCTATTTTTTGAGTGCCAGTAAATCCACAAATGAGTTCTACCACATCTCTATACCATCCTATACACATGTTTGAGTATATATGTAAATAAATTAGTATCCATCACATGGCTAACACTGCATGTCTTAAAAAATCTATCACAAATCTACTATAAATCCATGCACACACATCGTTGAGCTGCAGTATTTTTATTCCCTTAAACTTCAAATTCATAGTTTATTAGTTTATTAATTTATTAATCTCACAAATAGTTTATTAATTTATTAATCTCAAACATTAGTTTATTAATTTATTAATCTCAAACATAGTTCATTGGCCATATATAAAGGTTCATGATGAATATAAAGGTTCATGATGAACATAGAGATCACTGCCTATGTCAGACACTAAGACATGAAGACTTTTTTCATGTACGAATAATTTTCCGGATGGCATACAATGCGTATACAACATCTCTATGTAGAGTCCAATAAGTTGTTAAAAATACCAAGGAACAACAAAAAATAATAGAGTTGGTAAAATAATATTTATACAATGTATATTCACGAAAAAAAATTATTTTTTTGTTAGTAATGTTGTATTACCTCATCTATGGGGTTAGAACTTAGAACCTCCTTATATACAATATTCTTCGTGAAAGTTCCATCCATTATTGGGGTTTTCTTTATCCTTAACATGTTGATCATCACTATGAGTTAAATTATTGCATAGTTAATACAGACAAATAGGAAGCATTGATTAATATTATCAGTAGTTAAGAATTAAAGAATTCATTCACTGAATATTGTCAAGGACTTGGCAGTTTGCATAAACAAGACAAGCAAGGAAAAAAATTTCAACATTCCATATTGTCTAAATAACGTAGGCTTAATTGTCCTCCCAAAAGGATTAAGTGTCCAAATTGATCTTATCCTATTATTCAGTGATCAGATACTATGGAAATTTTCTTCTAATTGAACTGTCCCAAACCAACATGTACTAAAATTAGTGTTCTGATTCCTGAATACACAAGAGAATATTGCATCATCATTTGGTAATTTATTTTCTAGTTCTGACTCAAAAAGGAACCGCGCATAGTCTGAAGCGCACGAATAAAGTTGAACTCGGATTGCAAGCTATAGTATTTCCTCTCAATCCCTACTTGAACATTCTATTTGCAACTAAGCCATAACCTCCATTTCAAATTTCTCTTATTTGCATGGCGTTCTGTTGCCATAACCTCCCGTTCAGTTATTGACTAAACCTGGGTTTGTCGCAAAAAAGACTAACCCTAGGTTCTACTACTATTGCATCTGCGAACTACAATATATTAGCAGTTACCAGGTATTACAAGTAAAATAAGTGAAAATACAAGAATTTGTGGCAATCAGGACATTATATGATGAAATTAGTAATGAATCCTTTGCATTGAAGTAAATGACATTTTAGTAAGAAAGTTTATAATTTCAGTGTTAATTTTGTAGGTAGCCCAAAGGATGAGAGGGATACATGAAGGCAAAGAGATGCAATCAAAGCTTGTGAACATGTGTCTTGCTAATGCAGATCAACATAATCCTCAGCTTCTAATTCAAGTGCCCAACCAAATATGTAAATTTGTAACTGCTTGTATATACTCCAACTCCAATCAGGTACCACACAAATTTGTTATAAATAGAATACAAAATTGAATTGAATTGTTTATTATACTCCAACTCCGATCAGGTACCACTCAATGCAACCTTATATGTAAAATTAATCTAAGGGCTTACTGGAAACAAAAAACACTTGTGAGAGGTATTACCGAACAAATTAGGAGCGAGAGATTTCACAAAATCAATCATGGAACTATCCAAAACAAAGAAATGACACAGACATGGTGCACAGCATGTACCATATTTTAAAAGCTGATAAGCACGTTATTATAGCTTTTGTTTTGTCAAGCACATTATAGGCACATCGGATATGCTCTGTTATACAAACCTCAATTGTCTGCACGTTATTATAGCTTTTGTTTTGTCAAGAACATTATAGGCACATCGGATATGCTCTGTTATACAAACCTCAATTGTCTGTCGGATCATGAACAGTAGGCCGATCCGCAGCAGGGGCGGGTGTTGAGGATGGTCTGTGATGCTTGATCTTGCCACGTCCGGTGTACGATGTCCACGATGGCCTAGTGGGTGTCGTCGGTCGTCCTGGTGAACAGAAGACTGGTGGCGTGCCTTGGAGCGCGACGATTGTAGGGGAGGAGCGTGACGATCGCTGTGGCCTTCTCCTTGAGGTGAAATCCGGGCGGCTACATCCCTAGCCGTGTCTTCATCTTCAAGAGCTCGAGGACGGATTGCAGGGCAAGATGACGGGGCAAGGCGAATCGGCGAACGCGATGGCAGGAGAACCATGTCCACCACTTGCTCCGTTTCTCGCCACCACCGTGTCCTCCGCCGTCACGTCGACGTGAGCGCCAACGGATATGTCTCGGTAGCTGCAGCTCACCTTGATCATAACAGTCAAGAACAACAGGAAGCGCCGCTCTTCGTCTACGTAGAGCTCGCTGACGCGAACAGAAGTGGAGTGGCCATGTCCTCGTCGATGCTGCTCTCCGGATGCCTGTCAAGCGATGGCGACGCGAGCAGGCAGCTGATGCACTGCACGAAACGTGTCCTGGCGGCAGAGCGACCGGCGCTGTGAACTGTGATGCAGTTGCGACTGGGCGTGGTGAAGCGATGTTCATGCGACGGGAGAATGAAATCTTGTGAGCAGGCAATGCAGTCGCATGATGAATGGAGGAAAGAAGAGCGGTATTTGCCTTGCGTGATGCATCGCGTGATTGCCGGATTGAGATGACATGACGTGATTAACTAAGGAATGGAAAGGATGCAATTGCCGGTTTCCATGTATTCAATTCCATGTGAAGCGATGACCAATGAGATCACATGACGCGATTAAATAAGGAAGGAAAGGATGCAATTGCCGGAACGAGTTTTCAACTTTGCATGCGAAGCGAAGAGAGGGAGAAGGCGCGGGTATCACAAGCCGGCAGGCCGACGACCCGAAATATAATCGCACGGCTAATTGTCCATTGTTTATTCTTTTTAGGTTGTAGAGATTATCATGCCACCGGCTGCTCATCAGCCCAGCGCCAACACGGCTGTTGCTACGAGGAATCACTGTATAACATACATTTTTTAATTATTATCATGCCACCGGTTGCTCATCAGCCCAGCGCCAACACGGCTGTTGCTATGAGGAGGAATCACTGTATAACAGCTGTCTCACAGCGCTGTAACCAGCCATTGACAGGTTAGAAAAAAACAAACTTGTCTATGTCCGATTTTCTTTCTACATATTCGGCGTGTTCAGAGACAAGTCGGCTGGTTTGGTATGAAAGAAATACGCCTGGGCATTGCTGATCCGGTCGGAATGTACAAACAATGGAGTTCAGATATTGTGGACCAATCGGAAATCCAAGACAATTTAGTCCTTACAATAACATGTTGCATTCAATGAACCATGAAAATTCCTCTTTGTAAGAGCAAAATATCACCATGGCAAGTAGAAACAACACAAACTTGTCGCAAACTCGCAATACCAACAGCCCATGTCAGCAGCAGGAAAGAACAGCACATTTTGGGACCTAACTCTAGCTTTGAACGAACTGGTGCTATCCTATTACCTGCTTGGCACGCTCCAGAAAAAGCATCAAAATTTCTGGACCTGTTCTTGTTGATTCACAGATTAAACTCCACCCTCCTATTCTGCATCGCCATCATCAACACCGTCACCTTCAACATCTTCAACCTTTTGGGGTGCCACACTATCTTCGACAATTGTAGAGTCATCATCTCCAGACTTTTCAGGGCCTGGTCCTGCAGACACCTTGACCATTGCCGGGCGAAGTAATCTTTCCCCGAGTTTGAAACCTTTTCGGAACTCCTGGAGAATGATCCCCTCTTCATACTCCAATGATTCTTCTCTCATAATAGCCTCATGTAGCTGAAAGACGAGGTGCAATAAGGAATCATTTAGAAGGAAAAAATCCTAGCAAATGCTCGGATGTGGACAGCTATAAAGATTTAGCATTTCTGTGGTAAAAGTTAAATAGTCACTAGATTCTACCACCCGATTACACTGAAATACTAAAAATGTAAGAGTAGATATGTAGTGCAGCAACAAAACTTTAAGTGGAATATGCAAATCTCAGGATTTAATCTAGATGATATTTTGCTAAGACTAGCTTACCATAGGATCAAATGGTTTGCCAACAGTTTCGACATCTTCAACGCCTAGTGACTTCAGAATCTCGATAAATTGCTTATAAATGCTCTGGTAGCTATTATTTATTTTCTCCTCTCCCTCTGTTTCCACCTTTATTTGCATTTTTGCTCTTTCAAAGTTGTCAAGAACAGGCAAAAAGCTCTCTATAAGTTCCCCTTGCACATTTTCCATCATGTTAAGCTTCTCATTTTCTGTCCTTTTCCTGAAATTGTCAAAATCAGCACTGATCCTCAAGATACGTTCTCGTTGAGTTGCTAGTTCGGCATCTAGAGCAGTGATTTTGTTCAAAAGAGAGTTTTTCTCATCCTCAATAGAAATTAAAAAGGACTCTATCTCTGCAGCTTTTGCTTCATCATCATTAATCAGAGCTTCTCTGTATGATTGCAGGGTTGTCACAATAATAGATGGAGTTTCATCAGTGCTTACAGCACCATCATCTGCAACACTATCTCCAGTAACTTCAGTTTCTGAATCCTCCTGCAGCAAAGAAAAATAGCATCATACAAAAAAGCCCAAGCATCCAATAGACAGATTATCTGTACATGGACGTGGATAGAATTGCAACAATATGAAATTCTTCAGCTCTTAAACGCATTCACAGCAAAGCAAGATATTGTTGCACTATTGCCATCTTTAGAGAAAATTCCAACCTAACATAATAAAACATTATCCTTTGAATTATTGTGTTGCTGTCAGGTAATCTGCAGAAAGATTGCATCCCAGCACTGCAATTTAACTACTGAAAAGGTGTCACACAATCAGTGACATACTGTATCTAAAGCTAGAATGAAGGCTCTGATATATAGCTTTTCAAATCCAAAAACCTCACAAAAATTGCAACATAATAACATAATGGCATTTATAATGAAATGCAACAAATCAATGTCCTCAACCAACAAGATTGTGCATTTTGCTATACTTCAAGGATCAAACAGGAGACTAGCATCTTCATAAATTAGCACAAGTGCACAGGCATGCAGCTGGGTACTGCTATTGCTGTCACACCATCAGAGTGGCGGCATCACATGAGAATATTATTACAATTACAGATAAGTTCCACTGAATAAAGATGCAACACAGGTGTGACTACTCTACTTTTTCAACACTTTCCAGTAGTTTTCCATAAGCGCAGCACCCTGGTTTTTCTAACAGATAGCTAACGCTTTCAAATTAGTGAAACTTCGGGCAGTCATTACTTGGAAAAGTCCTACCCAATACTCACCCTAATATTGATCAAACTTCAAAAGAAATTTACATTGGACTAGTGAGTGCGAGCTATGAATCCAAAAAGGTTATATTGAAAATGGATGATAAGTTACCATAACTATAACACGAATTTTAGAATGTCTCCCAGCGAAAAAATAACTATCATGGACAACAACGCTATAAAATTTAAAGTATCACGACTGTCCTACATTGCTAAATCAGGAACTTCTTGAGGACCACCTAAAAATCAGTAATCTTGACTAACCAGGTCTGTTTACGGGGCACTGAAGAAGGCAAAGCAGAAATCTTCATACCACAAAATGATTTACCAAACAACATGCTGAAAGATAAACAACTCAAGAATTAAGGTTCGCTGCTTATTCCCCCAAATTACAGCACTTATGTATCCCCAGCCATATATACAATCAAAACATAGCAAAAAGAAGTGGTAGCTTCGACACAATTTGTGTATCTACCTACTCCTAACAAGTAAGGGCAAACAATTCGTAGTCAGAAGTGAATGCAGATCATTACCATCAGTAAACAGACATTAGGCAACCCTAGTGTTCAAAGAATGAACAATATGTCACCACCAGTTCATATTTTCTATTTCAAATTTTCTTAAGACGACGATATCAGGAATCTGACAGCTATCTTTCACAATTGAAGCAACCACCCGTCCATCCATTCGATACAAAGGAACAACAGAATTTACACGAGCTACGGCCACCAGAACACCCACCCTCACCTGCGTCGCCGTCTGCGCGGCCTCGTCGGCCTCGGTGGCGGCGAGGCGCCGGAGCCTGCCCCCGTCACGACAGAAGACGTGCGGAGTCGGCAGCAGCCACGCCCGGAGCGGTCTGACCGGCGCGCGGCGGGAGCAGGCGAGCCGCAGGCACCGCCCACGCGGCTCCCGTGCGGACAGGGGAGACGAGGGCGGGGGCGCGAGGGCCGCTGCCGTGCGGAGTAAGGCAGCCATGGGCGCGCGGTCGCCGGTGGGGGGGCGGGGTTTTGTTTGCGCTAAGCTATCGGATGCGGCCTGCGGGAGAGGAGAACGGCGGGGAAGGTACGAGATAACCCTCGCCTTCTGATGGATGGGAAACTGGGAATGGATCGAGAATTAAGATTGGCTCCTTTCTTGCTTTTGTGTTTTCTAGAAGAGGAGTGGAAAGACTCGAGCGCACTCTCGGCTCTCGCACTGAGAACCCACGGCAATAATTCGGACATTAAAATTAAAATTCACAACAAGTAGGTTAAATTTCAACAAGAATTTAGAAAACACAATAGAGACTCTTTTGTTTATATTATGCTATTCCACCATCCTGAAATATTTTCATTTGTCCTAAGTTAACTCATTTTAAATTTAATCAAATTTATAAAAAGAACAATAATATTTTTTATATCATATAGGCTCCGCTCCATTAGAAACATTATGTAATTTATTTTTATTACTTACCTTTTTTACGTGTAGAAGTTAATATGTTTCCTAACTCAAACACACTTGCAAGCCTAACGTGATCTAAACTACTCTCTTTCTCTTATTAATTGTCGTCGTAGATTTTTCGTGCCACAAATTTAACTCGATTTGTAGAAAATATATGTAATATTTATGTTTCTAAATCTATACCTCTACCTAATAATAAAAGGCAAAATTTCAGCCCTTTTTTTTTGGTCCATCCATTATTTTGGTTCGTCTTCCGAAATTGTCGCTTTGATATGATATATATAAAGCCACCTATGAGGCTAGGAGTCTTGTTTGGTGAGGCTGCCAACTCTGAGTTGGAGACAGTATTTGACTCCTAGCTACATGCGTTTGAAAAATTAAACGAAGTTGCATATGAAAAGGAATCCTAAATTGTTTTTAAATGTAGAGGTAGATAAGCTGCATATGAAAAGGAGCCCTAAATAGAATTTACCTAGATGTGAATAAGAATAGATTCATTTTTTTTCGTTTATTTATGTAATTGCGTGCTCTATTGGACTCTTTAAAAACCAGTACTTGCTATAGGTATGAATGCTCGATTGGCCATTGGCTGATTTTTTGCATGAATGCTTGATTGGCCGTTGGCCAATTTTTATTTTTGCCATTGGCTGAATTTTCGTCCAGCCAAAACACGGTCTCCATATCAGTATACGTGCATGTATCGTTTCCGTTTCTGAGTTCCCGCTTCCCGTTCTGGTGTCTGTTTCCTTTGCTCCGGTGTGATTCCCGTATCCGTTTCTATTTCAGAATTTGTGTCCGCTTTTTTTTGAGACTGTATTTCTTCTGGTTTCTGTCTATCCAGTTAGCCTCCGCTTTCTTTCAGTTCCGTACTTTTTTTTTTTTTTTTTTTCCCTTTTTTATATAGACTAGACTATCTAATGTTTTTTCTTATAAATATGAGTAATAAATAATAAAAATATGTCTTTCAGCTCTTAACTATTAAATGTTAATGTAGTTTTGATAAGGAATAAAATATATTTTTATTATAATTTGAATGTGCTGATAATCTAACTACTTAATCCATAAACGGAAATTTTAAATATTTTATTGTCTAAATCTAATCAAAATAAATTTCTCTTTAAATTGTATGCATATTCTAATGTAATTGTCGACATGGGCTACTCTGTGGTAACTAAGAGATCTATTATAATCATGAACAGACAAACCAGTCCGTGTCACTTAAAACTACCAACTTTGATTAGATAATAAAATTACAAATTCCTATAGGTCCTTAATAAAAATCACGTGCGTAGAAATGTAAGTCTAATAACACAACGATAGTATGAAAATTGAAGTTATGATGCCAATATTAACTTATAGCGTGAACCAATTATAGATCAGTTGGTTAGGTCTCTTATAGTGGATACTACCCATCCGATTTTAAGTCCTTAACTTAACATGAGTGATTATTTAGAGGTAGGATTTACGTACGTATGTTTTAGAGGATGAGTGTGCGTATATGTTATGGGCATCTGCGTTATACTGTGTAATTCTTAAAAAATACTAACATATAGCGTAGATGTCATGATTATTATAAAATAATCTATAGTTTATTAATCTAATAGAAAGTGTAAAAAAAAGTATAATTGTAATATCTCACTTTTCTTTTAACGTTTGATAGGTTTTTTCTCCCCGTTACAACGCACGGACATATTTGCTAGTAATATTTAAAAAAAGATAAAGGTTTCTCTCCCCTAAAATTTCGTCCGCCCATTCTTTTTTCGTCTGGCCCATTCAATCATCAGACTCAACCGTTTAGCGGCCCACTCGCTCACGAGCAGCGCAGCACCCCACTCGCTCACGAGCAGCGCAGCACCTTACGTCACTCCATCGAAAAAAAGTACCCACGCCGCCGCCGCCGCCGCGACGCTTCCGCCTCGTCATCTCCCTGCACGGCCGGCGAGCCCCTCCGTCCGCCTTTGGCGCCGTCGGTGGGCCTATACGCCCGCCAGCACCGTCCGCGCGTGCCTTCGTTCCATCGTCTCCCTGCGTCGCCGACGAGCATCGTCCGCGCGTCCCTATTCGTCGGCGCTAGCGAGCCTCTCCGCCCGCCTAGGCCTCGCTGGTCGCCCATGCGGTTGCCAGCACCATCCGCGCGTCCCTCTCCCCGATGCTAGCGAGCCTCTTCGCTCGCCTCGGCGCCGCCGGTAGCCCATCACGCCTGGCACACCTCGCTGGTCATGGGCCCCTTGAGCGGCACTACCGCGTGCTCCCGCCGCCGACAGAGTTCATGTCGCAGCTCCGTCTCCACGCTCCTCCTCCCCCTGTCACAACAAAATGCAAGTAGAGTTCGTGTTGGGAACGAGCTCGACAGCGAAACTGAAGCGGAGTCCATACATCGGGACGAGCTCGAACTGCCTCCCCCACAAAAAGCCCTTGCGAATCCTTTGCCTCATAATCATGTCTATCAATCCCAATCTTGGTGGGAAGAACAAGCCTGACCTCAAGCATGACAGTGCAAAGGTATTTCTGTATAGGTTCTAATTATATGCTAATTGCAGGTCAATTACTTTATCCGCTACTATCCACTGTCGATTTATTTAGTGTTGCTTTAGTTTTCTTAATCGCGTGGCGCTTGTATCTTTGCAAATTGAATTATACACTACACTGTATTGAGTACTCCTTGCATAGTTATATTCTGCTGTATTTACTAACTTCATTAACAAGAAAAAATGGACATGGCAATGTATTTCGGGACAGGAAGAAGATTATTAATAGTCTGAAGGGGCACATATGAAGCTTGCTAAGTGATTCTGGATGTCTTGTGACGAATAATTGTATTTATTTACAATTCTTATTGTGACATGTGAATCGTTTCTCCCTTTTCTAGACAAGATTCAGCTATTCAAGTGTGTTCATGCAAATGGTTTGAATTTACCTTCAATCCTCTACTAACACATCCCTTTTTTTATCCAGTTCCTTATCTGCACTATTTCATTGTTGATGACACAAAGCTTGTTTCTAAAGCTGGTCAACACCTACAGTCTGCTTTCAGAGAGAATCATGCCTCTTGTTGCAAGCAGTTAGAAATGGGTGATGCAAACAGTTATATTTGGCATGGTTGATTGTGATCAAGAGCTGCTAAAACATTTAACACAAATGATTTTTGACAAGATAATAGTTTTCCTTTGTTCAAATAGTTTATCTTTATTTCATGTTTTGTAAACTTATGCACTTAAAACTTTACTAATGGATCAATTTGCTGCAACAGAATGGGAGATGGTCATTACTGCAACTACTTCACCATCTTTGCTCACACTTTCTCCGAATGATCTGGCTTCTCTAAACTACAATGTGCCTTCTTTTAGTCAATGGAGGCAAGTTAGCTACTCTGTCCAACTATTCTATAGAGAAATATATCTTAAATAGTTGATGTTTCTGGTTCAGGGTGAGATATTACAGACAATCAAAGTGCTACTGAAGTTATATCACAAATTTAAGTAGATGCCTAGATGGTGTGATTGATGACGATTCCAATGGCTTAGTAGGCATGCAAATTGTGTCTGAGAGCAAAAAGGATGCATTACAAAGGGGATATGAACTGTTGATCAAAAGTGAACTTGCTCAGGTGATGCCCGTACCTATTTCTATAAAGTGACCCATATCGGATTTTTTTATGAAGTGTGTTAATTCTTGCAACATGGGTAGATACTGTTTTATTGAAACTCTAATTCCAGGCTGCTGATCTCAGTGCACAATGTTTTGTGTGAACAACCGTAGTTTATAGAAAGGAAGCAAAATAAGTGGACATTATATTATGTGCAGTAGTAGGTCACCTAAAGCATTGCTTGTGTATCTTCCTTTTTTTTTTTTGTTTGCGTAGTCTATTCTGTATCCTTTAAAATAAGATTATATTTCTGCACCTTGACCTGTCTGTTTTTGAAGTTATCACTAATATTGATTATATTTCTACACCTTGGCCTGTCTTGTTCTTGCACTTATCTCGATTGAATTCTATTTCCTATTCTATGCACTGGAAGCATACTTGATAAATACTAATGTCACCGTAAAAATATGAAATACCTCGTGGACAGAAAGTATTGCACGTTACATTCACTCCTGTTTGCAATCTGGCTCTAAGCTTAGGCCATGTATAATCCAAGGCGCTTAAGCTTTACTGCTTAAAGAGAGAATACTACGTAATTAAACACACCTTATAAACTCAGTGTAAAGACTTTACGATTAGAATTACACAATTAAATGATTTTTTTCTTTTTTAATACAGTAGCAATTTAGAAAGATTTATTTCTTCCCGTTGCAACGCACGGGCATATTTCCTAGTAAATTTGTTAAAAAAACTATATCTAAAGACTTTCCAATGATACTAAGGGGGTGTTTGGGACTACTCCGCTTCACATTTTTCCGCTCCGCTCCATATTTTTTAGCCAAACGATTTCAGCTAGCTCTAGAAAAAAGTATGGAGTTGTGAGAGCACCTAAAGGGGAGCTTCACGAACTTTAGTTTTTTTGGAGCTGCTCTATAATAGAGTTTGTGGAGCAGACCCCTAATTATGATACTAATCGATGATATTTAATATTTATTAAAATTACTAGTATTTATTCCTTGGGAAGCGCAAACGACAGTTAAAAAGGGACGGAGGGGGTATAACACAACACATAGTTTTATTTACAAAGAATTTTCCATGACAAATCTAGAGTTGCACCAGAGCCAAAATAAGACTATTAGTGTCTTTAGTTTTCTTACGTGTAATTAGACTCCATACATATAAGTTATCATAGATTCAGTGCATGATTTCAGAGGTAATGCTCTAAAAATCTCACAAGATTTTTATGCAAAGAGAAAATTAGACTCCAAACACGAATGATTTCAAAGGCAATACCCTAAACCCTAAACCCAGCGCTCTTCAATAAGGGGGGGCTAATAGATGACACATCGTAAATAGATGCAAGAAGAATTTTTTTTTATGATGTATCATTGAATTTTTGATGAAAAATTGAATGCCTATTGAATTTGAGATTAAAAAATTTGATTTTTTAGATAAAAAATGAATTTTTATTGAAATTTTTTATGCAAAATTTATTTTTTCTATAGTAACCAAAAAATTCATTGTTTTTTTTAGGGTGGGGGCACGGCCCCTGCCCCCTGGTTCCGCCTATGAGGACGAGGCCACCGGTGTGAGTATCTAGACCCACAAGATAAGTGGTTCAATTGTTTCTTAATAATGAGAACCATGCAATAATTGAGATTAACATTTGTTTTTATCTTATCGCCGGTGCTTGTGTGCAGTGGCTTATTAAAGAAAGGGCCTTGAGTAGCTAGCTATGTTCTTTTCTTTTACACTGACGCATAGATTTATGTGTTCCTTTTCTTCAACACTACCACCGATAGGAGTATGATGTGTAACAGCGCCGAACACGGGGGCCAAAGCCCAGCTTTGCCCCCACTACACTCCGCCAGTGCTTGTGTGCATGTGTAATTATGTGTAATTGGTTTATGTCTGTGTTGATGCATGATATGTTAACTTACCATCTTGTTTTTGTTAAAAGAAGGGGAAAAAAAAGAGAACTTGCCAGCTTTATTACCAACTAGGCAGTTAGGAACCAGAAGCAAGCAGAATCAATCGTGCACAAGCTGGGGGAAAATAAAAACATCAGCGATATGGGAGAGGCCAGCACATACCGACGATGATGATCCAACCGGTTGCGGTTGACGACTGTATAAATTCTGCTTGGGGCGGCTGATACCAGTGCCACCAACCTCGACTGAACAATCGCAAATTGCGCCGGTGCATCGGAGCGGTGGAGTCGGCCCTGGGTAGCCGCATCAGTACTCTGGATCGATCCATCTCGGATCGTTTCCAGCGACTGGATGATGCCGCCCGGGTATTCGATGATTGGAAGCCCGAAGTTGACGAAGCCGTGAAGACCCTTCGCGGCGAGATTGGTGCGCTCCGCCAGCAGGAAGATTCCGTCGAGAAGCTGCGGGAGGAGATGACGGTGCTGCGCAAGTGCGTGAGCCGGGTGGCGCTCGAGTCCGCCCCGTCCGCTCCCTCCGGCATACTTCCCCCACCCGTGGTGACCGCGGCGACATCATCTGCCGGGCACCCGGTCACCGGCCCGTTTGTTGGGCACCGCGTCGAACTGCAGCACCGGGGGTTCGAGTCTCTGACTCAACCTCCGGTCAAGGGTACGGATCCGATCCTGCATCCCCTCCCTCACCCTCCCTTTGCCTTACGCAAGTCGATGTCTAGCTCTGTTCTGAATGAGGGTGTCTCATTGCCTATGTTTCCGAGCAACACACCACGAGGGGCACCAATTCAGTTTGGGAGCCGCAGGCTGCTGGGGATAGGTTACCTAAGTTGAATTTTCCACATTTTGAGGGGGAGAATCCTAGGCTTTGGATCCGTCAGTGTAATGATTGTTTTGAGATGTATAATGTGGCGCCTCATCGCTGGATTAAGGTTGCCACCATGCATCTGTCAGGGGCCGCCGCGCACTGGTATCCAGCCGTGGAGGCGCAGGTGCGTGTCATGGCGTGGCCGGCCTTCTGTGCCTTAGTGCTTGAGCGCTTTGGTAAGGACCAACATGAGCTGTTGATTAGACAGTTGTTCCACATTCGTCAAACAGGGTCGGTGCAGGAATATGCCGACAAGTTTACCTCCCTCGTGGATCAACTCATAGCCTACGGCAAAAACACTGATCCCATTTACTATGCTATGAAATTTGTTGACGGGTTGCGTGAAGATATTCGTACTGTTGTGCATTTGCAACGGCCTTCTACTCTGGATACTGCTTGCGTTCTTGCTCTGTTACAGGAAGAAATGGTGGATCCCGCTCGACGCAAGGACAATCGGCGCTCGGAATCATATTCATGGACCAGGTCGACTCCGCGTCATCCCCCGCCACTCCCTTCTCCGTCAGTACGGACTGATCGTTCGGGACTGTCGAGCGGTGCGGCGGATCGGCGCAATCGGGGCATCGAGGACAAACTGTCTGTGCTTCGAGATCATCGACGTGACAAGGGTCTCTGCATCCGCTGCGGCGAGAAGTGGTCACGTGATCATCGTTGTCCTGAGCAGATTCAGCTACACGTTTTGCAAGAGGTTTGGGATATCTGTCACCCCACACAAGATGACTCTGATGGTGTTGAGGCTGATGTTGAGTTGGAGCAACAATTGTTTATGGCCCTCTCAGCAGCGGCTGTGTCTTCTCAGCCCACTGACAGCTCTATGCAGTTCCGAGGCCATATTCAGGGCAAAGAGGCTCTAATTTTGTTGGATTCTGGTAGCTCTAATACATTTCTCAGTGCTGCATTTGCATCACAGCTTCAGGGAATGTCAGTCTGTGCTAATCCAGTTCGGGTCACTATTGCCAATGGGAGTCAGCTGATCTGTAATTCTGAGTTCAGAGAGTTGCAATGGATAGTCCAGCAATGCTCATTTGTCTCTGTCGCCAAGGTGTTACCCCTCAGTCAGTATGACCTCATTCTAGGCATGGATTGGTTGGCCGAGCATAGTCCAATGCGAGTCGATTGGCGTCACAAGTGGATTATTCTTCCCTATGGGTCAGGACATGTTCAGTTGCAGGGTCTCGAGTGCTCTCCCAGAAGGCTCAGTACTGAAGGTTACGGCTATCTTGCCTGAAGAGCATGATGAACCATCTCCTGCATTACACCCAGCAGTTGCTGCTCTTGTGGATGAATTCCAGGACGTGTTTGCTCCACCTGTGGGCTACCCTCCAGCACGGCCGTGCGATCATACTATTCCATTGATTCCGGGTGCAGCTCCAATTCAAGTCCGACCTTACCGTTACCCTCCTGCAGTCAAGGACGAAATTGAGCGTCAGGTTGCTGAAATGATGAGTTCTGGGTTGATTCAGCCGAGTCACAGTCCATTTTCTTCAGCTGTCTTGCTCGTCAAGAAGAAAGATGGCACGTTTCGGTTCTGTGTTGACTTTCGTCAGCTTAACGCTATCACTAACAAAAGCAAGTATCCTGTCCCAGTAATTGAAGAACTGATGGATGAACTCACTGGTGCCTCTTGGTTTTCGTCACTGGATCTCACAGCAGGTTACCACCAGATCCGTCTGAGCCCTGGCGAAGAACCTAAGACTGCATTTCAGACTCATTCCGGACACTATGAATTCCGTGTCATGGCTTTCGGATTAGCAGGCGCCCCAGCTACATTCCTGCAAGCAATGAACTCCACTCTTCACCCATTACTGCACAAATGTGTCTTGGTATTTTTCGATGATATCCTAATTTACAGTAAGACAGAGAAAGAGCATCTAGAGCACATTCGTTTAGTCCTGGAGCTGCTGCGGAAAGATCATTGGCAGGTCAAAATATCCAAGTGCTCATTCTTACAGCGACAGTTGCGCTATCTAGGGCATGTTATCTCAGAGTTGGGGTTTGCAACTGATCCTGAAAAGATCCTGGCAGTGCAGCAATGGCCTCCACCGACTTCAGTTAAGGATCTCCGCAGTTTCTTGGGTCTCGCAGGCTACTACAGACGGTTTGTGCGTCATTTCGGCATCATTGCCAAACCATTAACTGAACTCCTCAGGAAGGGTGTTCCATTTCATTGGACTTCGGTGCAGGCCAACTCTTTCAACGCTCTAAAGTCGGCCCTGACAACAGCGCCGGTTCTCGCCTTGCCGGACTTCAGCAAACCATTCTGTATCGAAACGGACGCCAGTGGCATTGGTATTGGTGCTGTGCTGATGCAGGGGGGACATCCCTTGGCCTTTTTGAGTAAGGCTCTTGGCCCACGTTCCCAGGGACTCTCTACGTATGAAAAAGAATATATGGCAATTCTCTTGGCAGTTGATCAGTGGCGTTCGTACTTGCAGTATGGGGAATTCCAGATTTTAACCGATCAGAAAAGTCTGAGTCAGCTATCTGAGCAGAGGCTCCATACTCCATGGCAGCAGAAAGTCTTCACCAAGCTCCTCGGTCTGTCCTATAAGATCATCTATCGCAAAGGGGCACATAACAGGGCTGCGGATGCTCTCTCTCGCTATCCTGTCGGTTCCTGTGCCGTATCAGTTGCGCAGCCCAAGTGGTTAACTGAGATCATCTCATCCTATGAGGCAGATGCGTTTGTCAGCTCGGTGATTGCAAAACTAGTTCTTGATGCTGACTCAGTTCCGAATTTC
This sequence comes from Chrysopogon serrulatus, assembly GCA_015844335.1. Classification (NCBI taxonomy): domain Eukaryota; kingdom Viridiplantae; phylum Streptophyta; class Magnoliopsida; order Poales; family Poaceae; genus Chrysopogon; species Chrysopogon serrulatus. The sequence continues at coordinate 98,754 of JADLZL010003513.1, read as the reverse complement.
TCCTATCGAGATGGTCTGTTGCGCTATAAGGCAAGGATTTGGGTTGGCCAGTGCCCCACTCTTCATAAGCAACTGATGACAGCCCTGCACAGCAATCCGGTCGGCGGGCATTCTGGAATTCCGGTCACCCTGCGTCGTCTCAAGCAGTTCTTCGCCTGGCGCGGTATGAAATCTGATGTGCATTCCTTTGTCTCGTCATGTTCTGTATGCCAGCAGGCGAAACCTGACGATCCAAACTACCGGGACTCTTGCAACCACTACCGGTGCCGGACAGAGCCTGGAAAGTCATCTCGCTGGACTTCATTGAAGGATTACCACTGTCTGGGTCGTTCAATTGCATTTTGGTGGTTGTCGACACATTCTCCAAGTATGCGCACTTTCTGGGTCTACGCCATCCATTCACTGCTGCTACTGTGGCCAAACTCTTTTTGTCTCAGGTCTACAAACTGCATGGCATGCCAATGGCTATGGTTTCCGATAGGGACTGAATCTTCACAAGCAAGCTGTGGCAAGAACTTTTCAAGCTGGCCAAGGTTGATTTGCGTATGTCCACGGCCTGCCACCCCTAGTCGGATGGCCAAACGGAGTGCGTCAACCAGTGCCTCGAGACATTTCTCCGCTGTTATGCTCACGCCTGTCCACGTCAATGGAGTCAGTGGCTCGATGTTGCTGAATACTGGTATAACACGAGTTTTCACTCTGCTGTCGGGCGTTCTCCCTTTGAAGTCCTGTATGGTTACTCTCCCAGTCATTTCGGTATCACTACCTCTCAGGACAGCCCCGTTACTGATCTGACCTCCTGGCTATCTTATCGTCAGCTGCAAACTGAGTTGATTCGTCAGCATCTTCTCCGGGCTAAGCAACGCATGAAAAAGACTGCTGATACACACCATTCAGAGAGGGAATTTCAGCTACATGACTGGGTCTATCTCAAAATGCAACCGTATGTTCAGTCATCGTTGGCGGATCGCTCTCACCACAAGCTGGCTTTCCGATTCTTTGGTCCCTATGAGATCGTCGCCAAAGTGGGCGCGGTGGCTTACAAGTTGAACTTACCACCGTCATCGACTGTCCACCCTGTCTTTCATGTATCGCAACTGAAGAAGGCAGTCGGAACTGGTCAGAGCATCACTGCAGTTCCACCTTCAGCGATGGCCCAGTGGAGTGTTCCTGAGCGTATACTACGCCGCCGTTCCTTGCGCCAAGGTACCTCTTCTATTGTGCAGGGTCTGATCAAGTGGTCCCAACTTCCGGAATCTCTTGCTACCTGGGAGGAGCTTGAAGCTTTGAAGCAGCAGTTTCCCCGCGCCAAAGTCTGGGGACATCCAGGCGCGCAAGAGGGAGGGAATGTCAGCACTGAACCTGCCTCCCAGCCATTGGAGGGAACTGAAGATGATGACGTCCTGACGGAAGATACAGGCGCTACAGAAGCTCCACAGATGGGCCGTGGCGTCAGGCCCAAGGCCAGGAATACACGCTACTACGGCCCGGACTGGTCCACGAGTGGGTAGTAGGAACACTAGCTGAGCACGGCTCTGCCTTTATGTATGCGAGTTGCGAGAGGAAAGGGGATATGATTTGTATTGAACTCTGTCAAACCTTAAACGAGATTCATCTGTTCGTCGCCTATTGCTTGCTTTCCTACCTCCTTCTCCAATTCCTCTATTCCCACTACCCCTGCTGCTAACAGTGCCGTGTGGACAGTGGACTCCAACGCACAATGCCACATTCGCCATTCGCACGGAGGATCCAGCTAGGCCTCACCCTCACCGCCTCATGGGTGTGAGGTGTCAGTGTCCGTCACCTACTTGCAACCAACCGGCTAGCCATCATGCAAGGAGCATTCCTTCGTGTCGTCTCCCGTCTCTGCAAAGTTTCAGATGGTCAACCTCTCTCTACCCCCACAAGCGGCGGAGGTAGCCGCCTAGCCCCACAAGGCACAAGCGGATGGTCGTCGATACATAATGGAGCTCGACTCGACCTAATCCTGCCTCCTCTTGATTGTTGCCTTGCCACACGTTGTCCACGCATGTGGGCATGTGGCCCGGGTCATAGACAAAAGAGGACTTGTGCGACCTGTTCCGATCGCTGCAGTCCATCCATGGAATCTTTAAAAGACGAAACTCGCGGACACAATCTGGCCGGAGGCGATGGCCACGTCGCCGGCAAAATCTCGGCCGTCGGATCTAGATCGGGTGGCTAAAATCGCCCGACACGTCGCTTTCAAAATACTGTTCTAGCACTGTTCAACCACTGTACATGTACTGTTCAACTACTGTGCATACACTGTTCAAGTACTTTAACTGTTCCAGCGTTGTTCATAGCTGTTGACCGGCTGGCTTTTAAATTGAAAAATGTGTTACTCCTCCGTCCCATTGAGTTTGTCACCTTGGACTCCGTGCCATCTTGTTCAATCATTCGTCTTATTCAATTTTTTAATAAATATAATTTGTTTTACTATGACTTCTTTTATCAACAAAAATACTTGAATATTAATTGATTTATTTTATTATTTGCATAAATATTTTAAATAAGATGGATGGTCAAACATGAAGTGCAAAAACTAAAACGACATGATCTCCATGGGACGGAGGGAGTACCTCTATCAATTTCACCCTAGACTAAAAATTTCGTACCCAAAAAAATATTAATTTATTTTTAGAGGTATTACAATTAATCGATAAAATAATGAAACTAAAATAGAAATAACCAGATTTAACAATCACGATACATATTTTTTATTTTCTAAAAAAAAAAATATTTTGACCCAATCGATATGAACAAATATAACTCTAGGCTCAAAATCATTAGGGTTTCCTAAATAGCTTTAGCAAATATAAGCCTCACTCCAAAAAGAATAATCCTTCAAAGAGTTCTATTTCTATAGAAAATACTTAAATTAATCAAATCTCTTATTATTGATGATTTGTCAATATTTCCCATTTCCTCAAAAAATAGTTTGCTTTGCCTCTATGCTAAAATATGCTGTACTCAAAATGTAAATAAACCTTTTGCAATTCTTATCTCCATTTTGATGTCATTCCAATAAACAACTTCAACAAGATAACCATTTAACATCAAATAAAAATAAGTTACCTCTAAATATTAATAAATCAACAATAGTATTAACAAATACACGCATCACTGTAAAGATATAATTCTTCAAAGAATTCTATTTCTACAAAGAAATAGTTAAATTGATGAGTCTTGAGTAAAAAATATATAAATTGCATGCGTAATTAAAAATATAAATATAAAATAATTTCTAAATTCCTCTCATTCGCGTTTTTTTGAGTTTATATCTCATCCATTCTAACTCCAAATCCCGTAAATCTTGTAATAAAAAAATCTTCTAAAATAAAACCCTACATGTTCAAATCTTTTTTTCCTAATATCCGGTAATTATCACAAATGCAAATAGCCCTTCTTTTGAACAATTCCATTAGCAGCCTAATTTGCATATACCAAGAATTTATCTCTTTGTCTCGCGAACTTCAACATCTATATACTCAGCTAGGAGAAAATTTTAGATATATCGGCGGCCATCTCTTCTAGAATCGGTAAATTAATCCACAATCACATATAAATGCAAATGCTACTGTTGTTAGACTGTTATTTTTGTCAATGTAAATTCTAAAGCGGTAAGAACCTATAAAATCACCATGCCAACCATGGGATCCATAATATAGCGAATTTTATTCCAATTTGATCGTATGACGAATACCTCTGAGGTGTTTCTGATAGACCCGACCATACTTTCGTGGCATTAATATTTTGTATATTTTTGTTCACCATATATCAATGCAAATGATGCTAAAAATAAATATCTTTTTCTCAAACATTGCATTATCAACTATTGCTAAGAAATATTAGAAAGAGGTACTAAGATACAAATGATAGGATATAAACAGGCACACTCCAAGAAGGGCGCGGCAACGCCGCGCCGGGTTTTCTAGTCAGACGACGATGTTCCACTTCCACGACAAGAGGACTTATGTTCCCGTCGTATTGTAGGAGTATTCTGGAGCACAATTATTCAGCGGGCCCGTTTGGAATATCTGAATTTGTCGCATTGGAAACAAAGGTCCAGCATGTACACATTGGAAAGAAAGGTCGAGTCATGTGACCATGTCCGATCATGATAAGTTCAGGCTGTTGTACTTTCTCGATCGTCCAACAGTAGTATTTTCTTAGCTCCTGTCAAGCTGATTGGATGATCTCGATCCAACTCAGCGTTTTGAATCCTATCAGTGTCCTGCCATATACTGTACTCTTCTATGCTTATGCTTATATATATAAGGGGAAAAAAGGCTCAAGAGATAAGTTAATTAATCTTATTAATCTGTATCATTCAGAACGGATAAAATTTTCATTCATCATACAATTGCTGGGGCTCGTAAATCATACGTCACAAAAGGTATACATACACCCTGCCCAAAGGGGGCAGGCAGGAACGGAAAAGTGTGCAGGAACTATTATGTGTGGAATCAAAGAATCTTGCTGCAACCTACTCCCTCCAGTAATAATGGTAATAATAGTAAGCTGGAAAATCACCCTCCCTGTGCCTCTTGCTAGCGCTTTTGCTTCCTTGTGCTGATGACTTCAGGGCAGCTGGAGATCAGATGTCGTAGATGAGCTTCCGGAACTTCTCCATGTGCTCCGCCTGCAGCGAGATGGCCACGGACAGGCTGCCGTCGCGGTTGGCGCTGGGGAGCACGAACGCGAGCCCCTCGTACGCGATGCCGCCGGGGCCCATGAACACGGGCCGCCCCCACCCGAAGTCCGCGTCGTGGATGGGCAGGCGCACCCAGCTGGTGAGCCCCAGGTTGGGGCACCGGAACGTGTGCGCCCCGCGGACCAGCGCCGACAGGTCCGGCTGCAGCTCCAGGTAGTCCAGCGCCGACCGGCAGTACCCGTCGTCCATCCTGTCCAGCGCCGCCTGGATCACGGCCGCGCCCTCCGCCACCCCGGCCGTCACCGTGCCGGCGTTCGCCAGCGGCGTCGCCGTGAAGATCACGTTGCCGAAGTAGCCCTCCGGCAGCGGCGGCTGCAGCCGCTGCCGCCCGTCCGTGGCGCAGTACAGCTTGGTGGGCTGGTCCGCGGGCAGGCCGCGCGCCAGGGACGCGCACCGCCACACGTGCGCCGCCAGCACCGCGTACGTGCTGAACCGCGGCGCGCCCTCGCGCGCGGGGACCTGCGAACGCAGGCGGCCGAGATCGGCACGGGAGAGCTTGAAGATGGCCACGGCGGCGGGCGGCGTCGCCGGCTTGCCGTCAGGGCCGCCTGTGGCGGCTCAGAGGACAGCATGGCGGGCGCCGGCTGGTACTCGATGTGCGGGTAGGCCGGGGTCGGCGGGTCGCGCGCGCGGAGGAGGGAGCGGTCAATGAAGGGCATCACGGCGATCGGGACGCCGCGGCAGAGGTCCGCCCACGAGTTGATGAAGTGCAGGCCGGAGAAGCCGTCGGCTACGTGGTGCTGCATGCCAACGCCGATAGCCACGCCACCGCATTTGAAGTGGGTCACCTGGAGCAAAAGCGCGCCATAACTTTGGTTAGGTGCCGAACTTGTTTCATGCATACCTTCTTTTTTTTTTAAAAAAAAAGTAAGCATTCTGTAACTTGTCCCTATCAAATAGAGAATACAGACGAGAGAGCACGAGACTGAAGTCCAAGTGTCAATATCAATATATTCAATGTGTTACAAGATGCTGGTAGGTAACTGAATGAGATGGGAGGAGGCAGGCAATTTTTCTTCTCTACTGTAGGAAGAAAGAAAATTGGAGTCTGAAGACTCTGAAGGACCGACAACTAAGCCGCTTGGGTTCATGCATGGTAACCTGCTTGGCACAGGCAGCGCTTTCAGGCCTACGATTTCATCAGCCTGGGTGCAGATTATTGCTTGGTTGCGCAGCTGCCTAGCAAGGCTCCAACGAAACAGCGACACACAACCATCATCCATCAACTATAGGGAAGTTTACTTGCATTGTGGATTAGTGTTACTGAACATCCGAATGACAGGTAGACAGTCCCATAGTAGAAACATCTTAGAAAGATTTTATCTTTTCTTTGTGTTTGCAGGCTCAGAAAGATACATGTAAACTACCATGAAACAATCATCGCACCAAAACCGATTGGACTAAACGAACTAATTGTAGCACCTTGCAACTCCAATCCAATGTGAATCCAAGCGGATCCCACGTTTCTATCATAGCATACATTTCTGTAATTCAAATTGAATACCCCCCCCAGCACCACCACACACACACACACACAACTATTGCAAAAAATCTGAAGTTTTGCTTGGCTAATCTTGGTGTTTCATGGCATCAGTTCATGCTACGTTTTCAGAATAATAGTTGAGGCCAGCCATGTAATCAGGATGCACAGGCAAGTATGAACCAAACATGAACGGTTTCAGAATAATAGTTGAGGCCAGCCATGTAATCATGGATGCACAGCTAAGTATGGACCAAACACGAACGGTACTATACAAAGCAAGAGACCTGCAGATCAGAATTCAGAACAGAAGAAACCACCAAACTTTGCTTGCTGTCTCAATGCAAGACAAGTCTAAAGCATCATCCATCTGGTGCTCCTGTTAGGCTATCGTTTTCTTTGATCGAGCAAGCAACGCGTGCCTGCTAAGCAAAGAACAACTAGCGTGCAACTAAATTTGCCTGTTCAATGAAAGCAGCGTCCCACTTTACTCATCACTCATCAGTGTGGTTAGTGGTTACTGGGTCACACCGTGGGAAGTTGTGCGGTTTAGCCCTGATGAGTGACGACTTCGATAGGATCTTTGAACCTTAAACAAATAAAAGGAGTTGTTTTGTTTCCAATTCATGTGTTCCAGAAGGTGACATGTGTTCCAGAAGGTGTTATCATGTGCAGTAGTTAAATGATACACTCCGTCGGTGCTAGGCATCCATAGTTTGAAAGAAATTGTGAAGGTCTTGCGAACTGGCAATCGGGTGGTGCCGGGATTGCCGGGAAGACAAAACAGGACAGACCATAGCCATCATAGGTCATGGTCATTGGCTTGTGCATACTCGAGGTGGTAGCACGTTGCTGTCATGTTTCTTTTCTCCAAGGAAAAACATGTCACGTTTCATTGTTTCGGCCTAACAACACCAACCATGGTACGGGGCTATGGCTTATGGGCTGGCCTAGAAGTCAAACCAACCCCCCCCCCCCCCACAAAAAAACTACACGGAAAGCGAACTACTGCATGATTTCCACGAAGATGAGCATCTCAAAAGCTCCTTAACTTATTTGGTAAATCCATGATTCTGCTAAGTGAATAAAATAAATACGAAGCTCTATTTTTAGCTCTATCCCAATGTTGCAATTCAAACTTAACTTTTTACTAATAATGTAGCCAACAATTATTAGCTATCATAATGTAAACTTGATACGGTTATATATGTAATTAAATGTATTATCCCATAATCATATAACAATTATTTACAATATAAAATAAATAAATAGACAAAGTTTAACTTGAAATCCTTGTCATAGCAAACTGTCCATATAAAACTTAGCAATATCTAGTATTTAATAGATTCCTAAAATTCAAAAAACGAGATAGATGGTGAAAACCGCGAGGTAGATAGCACCTAGATGATAGCTAGTTACTAAGGGCACTTGAAGAACTAGTTACTAGCTCTAAGACAGCCTCTCAAATAGTGTTAACTTTTACAAATGGTTCGTACTGTGATTAGGCCCAGATGATAGCCTCACATGATCTTGAAATGTGTGTATAAGACTAGTTCTTGATCAAGAGCTAGTTTTTTTCTCTATTCTATTTATAAATATAGAATAAATGAACATATGCACCGGGGCTAGAATTTTTTGAACTGAACCTCATTAACCAGACACGAACGTGTGAGCTATGAGGACTTCATATTAGACGTGGGCTTGTGCATCCGGTCTTCATATCGAAACTGGGTAGGTCTTCATATCGAAACTGGGTAGGATGAGGACGTGCGAGCTCTATGTAGAGTATAATTCGCATCTGACACGGACATGTAAGTAGGGATCAAGATTCGGTATCATTGGGGTGAAGAAAAATGCTTAGAGCCTCATATCATTGTTGGAGCTGCCCCAGTGCTGAAATCGGTAGTTTCTTTTACTTTGGAAAGCTGAGGCCAAATCGTTTCCTGATGAAGAGACGGTTTCCCTTTTTTGTCCCTAAATAACTCCTATACCACATCATCAAATAAATTATCTACGTGGCAACCTCGTTAAGGTAAGAAACTATCCTAATCAGCCGCGTTTGGAGTGCCTTATAGCAGCAATTAAATGTGGCACGGCACGCGTTATTCAACACCCATTTGACTATATAGAAACCCCTGCAGGCAAACCGAGTGAATTTGTGGTCACATTTTTATGAGGCATGGCCCAGTGCAAGTGTTGGGCTCTTTTTTTTCTCTTCCCCCGCTACCTCTTCCATCCATATAAATGTAAGATCCGAGAAGATCGTCCTTCACTCCTTGGCTGTCGCAGGAATGGAACAACGTCAAACAGCGTTGACATTTGACAGTTTGTCTCCAGGCGGATCGATCCGTGTCGGCGGCCCGGCCCGGCCCGCCCATATCCACACGGCGCACATGCACGGATTCACCGACCCACCCAACAACTCTGACGCGTCTACCTACGTTGACCCCCACTCTGTTTCGAGTTTCCACCTTCCCTCCCCGATCAAACCATCAAAATTCTAGTGAAATGCAAGAGGCGATCGAACCCTGGAGGGGGGGGTGGGGTGGTGTTGCTAGGTGGAATGATTGATTCCTTGTCCTTACCTGGAGCACGAGCAGCGGGAAGGATGAGATGTCGTCCGTGAACTCGACGGTGGGGATGAGGCGCTTGAGCTCCATGGTGGGCGCGAAGTCGCCGAAGTAGTCGATGGTGGCGTCGGGCGCGTCGGCCTCCTGGAACAGCACCCCGGCCGCGTTGCAGTCGATCTCGACGCGGCCGTCCTCGTCGCGCGCCAGCCGCCCCGCCATCGGGTAGAAGGGCACCAGCGCCTCCGCCAGCGCGCGCCGCATCCGCGCCCCGTCGAAGAAGCTGCCGTCCGCGCCCGCCAGGTCGTTCCCGTCCGCGTCCCTGCGGCGGAAGAAGTAGACGCTGGGCGTGTGGAACCGCGGCACCACCAGGTCCGGGCCCGAGTTCCAGAGCCGGCGCCGCGGCGTCTCCGCCGCCGGGTACACCATCTCCGACCCCGCACCGTGATCTTCATCTGCAGTCGACACAACACAAGGCCCGCAGCACCGCGTTATTATTTATTCGCATACACGGTCGAATTGATTTGACTGATTGATCCCCCGATCAATCGGACGGCCAAATCCAGGCGGGAAGGAAAGGATCGAGCAGGCGAGGGCAGCAACCAACCTTGCGCGAGCGACGGAGGAGCACGGCGGATCTGGGGGAGAAGGACGCGAGCTCGAGCTCAACGCGGCGGCAGCGCACGGCGCGGTGTAAAAAGCAGGTGGCGTTAGGTAGTGAATTGTTGGCGGGTGGGTATATAGCTAGCTCTTGGTGGAGAGCTGGTGAACTAGCGGGGGGTGGAGCGGCTTTTATAGCGCGGCAGCCGTGCGCGCAGCAGCCCCCTGTTTTCTTCGTTGTCGTCCTCCATGAATCTGCCCGAGTCTTTTTTTCCTTTTTTTTTTCCTTTATACTAGAGAAGAAAAATTTTAAAAAAAATCCCGGGCGTTTGGTGGGATGGATGACCAGCGGAAAGCAGCAGCGGATGGTGGTGGGGGTGAAGTGGATGGGGGTTGCCTTGCCGGTTGGATTTTGTCAGCCCCGTGCAAGCAAGGGAGGCGTGGTGTGCCGCGTGCTGCTGGTGCTGGGACCCCTGGGTGGACGCGGTCCACCCACCCAACCGGACGCTGGACGCGCGAGGGGGCGGGAGCCGGTGATCTGCCTCGATCGGATGAGATCGGCGCCGCATCAGCAGTGACAGAAGAATGCACGGCGGTGCGGGGGCACGCACGCATGCTGGACGCGGCACGCACGCACTTGAGGGCCGACCGCGCGCTGCGGCGAATCGGCTCGACCTGGTCGGCCTATGCTGCAGTCATCAGCAGCGGCCAGCGGCGACGCCGTCCAGGTTTTAGATTTGTGAGCGTGAAGATCGCCTCTGTTCGGAGAGATTCTATATATTTCGAGGTGGTTTCGCTGAAATTCCTTGTGAACAATGACCGCCTCAATGGCGCGGTTTCATTCAACCCCCGCCTACATCACCATTCAAAATTTCTTATCCTACTATTGGCCAAACTACCTGAGCACTAGGTCCAATGTGAGTAGGATCGCTTAGCCATGCTTCATAAGTGAAAAAACAGGCACCGTGGAAGTACATGACACTCAACTAAAGAAAGATAATGAAGAGTTGGCCGAAATGAGCACTAAAAACTTTTTTGGGAGATCTCCTCCAAATCACCGGTATAACTATCGAAATCGTGAGCATCAGCATGTAGGTTCCAGATCCAAGTGGTAGTATCGGGGCCCTTAGCTATTGTTCTTGAGAAATGTCCGGGTCTGGCCCATTCCTCAAAAGATGTTTTTACAGGATCCCTATCCACAACAATTTTAACTTCTGGTTCCGACGGACGAATAATCATTAAGTCCTCCTCTTTCCGGACAAGACATACAAAGAGACCCGCCAACTGTCTTTTTATTGAATCACGTCAGGCATTGTTTATATGTCGAGGTGGTGTGTTAGACCTGGTACCCTTGCCCCTTGGCAGTGGTGGTCCTCACAGGTTACTTGGTTTTAATAGTAGAGCTCCAAGTCTCCAACGAGGCTGATGAATGCTGCCAGCACTTCTCATGCACGATTTTGTCGATGGCTACAAAGCCTACCAGTAGGCCCTTTTTTTTCGGATATTCTGCTAGTTGCGTGCGCCCACGTCGCAATTTCGATCGCCAGCTCGCGCCTCCCCCGTGTCCAGCCTCTCATCAGGCGTACACTATATATCTTTCCCCCCACTTGTCAGGCCTCTCAGGTCCCAAATTCCCAACCAACATCCTTCTCCTTCATGTTCACTGCGGCTGCAAAAGATTCTGATTTGCTGTAGGAACCAATCGAAGTCAGCACACGCTTCACGCTATATCATATGTTTAGCCAGTTTGGCGCAAGCTAGACAGCAGCAACCACCAGCAGATCAGGCAAGCAAGCGGCTCTGCTCTGTTCTGAATGAACTTGCGCTTTCTTTGGCCTGTCCGAATTCTGGTCTAGTGACGCGCGACAGGTTACACAACGCATAGGCATTGTTATCACTTAATTATATTGTCAGAGGAGTGTAGATCAAGCAAGCAGAAGCCATACATACAGTGATGCAGCTGTGTGCCTGTGTTTTCCTTTTCTGATCTCTGCTTCAAGTGAAGGACACGGCTGTTGTCATGCCAAGCGTAAATGTCAGTGCGTTTGGTGGAGAGAGAAATGGCAAGATAATGCAGATGCGGTGGCTCGAGAGTTACTTGTGGTGGACTGGTTGGTCGTTGTAACGTGCAGTGCGGCACCAGCCGTCGTACTGTATATACATACAGTAGGTTTATAGAGGTTAAAGCTATATAAACCGCCGTCATCAGGAGCCAAGAAGTCAGAGGCGATCATCGTCCTTCGTTGGACTGATCAGGAATTACTAGCGAAAGTAACTACTACGTTGGATCCGAGTCAGGATGAGGTCACGGGCCTCGTGCGGTCATGCAATGTGCGATGGTGGTTGGTGGCGGTACTAGAAAGAAACCGTGCTCGCTGCTCGGCCTCGGTTGCTGAATAAGCTGCCACGTACTTCACTCGAAAAAAAAAAAAAAACAAGCTGCCACATCCACATGGCACTGGTACGTGCAGTGAGAAAGAGGTACGCACGCGCCCGGACCCGGAGTCGTTCCAATCAACGGACCTGTGGGTGGGGGGAGCACAGGGAAGGGACGGAGCCGCGGCAGCGACGAGCGTTCCTGCCAAGTCGGGAACTGGACGCTTGTAGGACCTTTATTAGCTCAGTGACCTTATCCAACAGGATTTAAATTCTGGTGTTTTCAAAATTGATAAGGTTACTGTTGACGCTAAAAATCAACGGAGTCACCAATGATTGATTGCTTCATTTTCGTAGAAGCGGTACGACTAATTTTTTAGCAAACTAGTAAAGAGATAACTACTTCAAATCGCTGGAGCGCGCGGCTTAGTTTGCGGGAAACTAGCAAAGTATAGCTATTGATCTAGATGTAAAAAGTAGACGAAGAAAATAAAATGAATGAAGAATAGTAGATTTGTTTGACGATGTTGGGATTCCTCTACCGGCCTTAACCCTTTATTTATATAGGGTGATCTGGACTTTGATCTTTTGAGAGATGGAATATGTTACAATTTGCTTTCTACGTACAATCATCCTTGATAACTGATTGACTTCCATCTTTGTATTTGTAGGTGGATCCACCTGAAGGAGCCGCACGCAGCAACAAATATTTTCCATGACATTGTCTTGCGCTTGATCTCTTGCCCGTTTCGTCAAAGCGCATGCACATCTCCCTGGACTCATGTCGCTGCACGCGCATGAACGTGTTGCTCCTATGCATGTAAACCTGCTGCTGCTATCTCTTTCACCTGGACAAGATTAAGTAACGAAGAAGCCAGGCACCAATAAACACAAATATCATATACCTGATCAGGACTTCGACCCTTGTGCTTGAACAATCATTTTCTAATTAATCTAATATAATAGCTATGATTAACGCTAAAGTTAATCGGCTTCCTTTTAAACTGAATGTTTAAGCACATCTAAAACACACTTTGACCATTACTTTCTCATTACACTAACCGGCCATTAGCATGTAAGTCGCACAGCTAGCCGATTAAATATTTCTAGGAAAGCATAAGAGCTTTATAACATCAAGCTTGACAGCTAAACCAAATTAAACTTAAATTAAACTAATCTGGCCAAATATTTCCTAAACATCTTATCAAGGTTAATAAGCTATAAATATGTGCCAAATTTGGTTGTGAACAGTTATACGTGTGCATGTGCGTTTGGTAATACTGCACGTTCCCGCGTATAGGAGACTAGAGTCTTTCAATCTCCTTTCTACGTGTGTACGTGCGCATATGTATGTGTGTGTGCATACGGCGTGAGTGTGGAATGTGTGGGTTGTATGCGTCCAAATTATACCCAATAGAAAAAAATCAGGAACAAGATAAGCAACTACGTGAGAGATCGGAGTCGACATAGAAAAACAACACACATGACTAAGTTAGCGCGGAAAAAAAACCCCACAAAGTAGGGAGTTTCTTATGCATTTCTGAAAGATAAAAATGAGAAGGAAGATTTAGAGATATTCAAAGTAGGGACTTACTCCTAAGCAAGAGCCGTGTTGGATTTTTGTGGCTTTAGCATCAAGAAAATGTAGGCTAGGGACTCTGTTTCGAGTTTATGTTAAAGTTGCTCTAAGAAAAAAGTCATAGTGTTGTTTTGTTGAAAAACTATAATGAGAACACAAATATAATTAAAAAGCACCACTAATGATAACAATTAACAATCATGAGACTTAACTAGAAACCAAGAGTTATGATAGACTTCACCATGTATGAGCTTTTGTGTGTCACTGCTGGGTGCTTCATGTTTCGTGGGCAGTAGAGCCTCGTCGCTGCCGTCCTCATAGGTGTATGGGCTTCCTGAACACACACATGGTGACGAGCTGAGGGCTGTAGGGCAACGGTGGCACAACACTACAAGAGGCAAGGTTGCGAGGATCTGACACCTAGCAGCAAAGATGATAGGAATGGAGGGGCCTTAGCGGGCGACGAGGTGATGTGTTTTATGCTAACTAGTGGGATGTCCCGCGCGTTGTTGTGGGTATGAAGTAGAAATATAAGGAGTTTATAATGGTTAAAACTATGAATTAATATATACATATATATATGGATATAGTAGGTCAATTGCGGAGATTGTATCCATTGACACATAGATTATTTTGAACTGGGCATCACCCAAATCTCATCTACCCGAACCCCTATCCCTACTATATCTGAGGGTCATCCCCTCCCAAAATTCTATGAGTTTTTCTTCATAAAATTATGCATATTTCGGAGGATCACATGTGATCATGTGATATGCAGTTTTGTTAGGTTTTACTTACAAACGGATTTTTGCTTAGAAACAGTTCAATTTTTTTGCAAAAAAGTTATCGAAATATGTCCATATGAGGTCTTGTTTTAAAGAGTTTATTGCGAGGAACACCATGATGCAATTATATTTTCTTGGTTTATCGAAATATTTCCATGTGCGGTCTTGTTTTGAAGAGTTTATTGCGAGGAACACCATGACGGAATTGGATTTTAATTACGATACTTGATTTAGGTGCTATAACTCTTTTCTATTCCAAAAAAATAGTTAGTGGGAGATAAATAAGACTAAGTGGGGTAATTCTTTTGATGATATCATCATACATCACTTTTTGAAAATCCTAATTTTTTATTGGATGGGACCCTTTAATGGGTCTTAGCATTATCAACCTACTAATGCACCGGATTTTCTTTTCTATGTCCACACACAAAAAACATCCCCCGCTGAGAAGCCCCGTCTTGATCCACCCAATCTATTGTACCCAGAAAAACAACATAATTAGAATGGATAGCTTAGATTCGATTTAAATCATTCTCTCTCCCTACTCATACACATCCAACGGCCCACATCAAAAGTGTCACATCTCCTTCTTCTCTCTCTCTCATTATCCCACAAGACAATACTCGCGGGCGCCGCAATGAGATCTCCGCCTCCGTCGCGGCGGCCACCTCCTCCCTGCCCGCTAGGGCACTGCTCCTACACCATCTCGCCTCCTCATTGCCTAGCATGCCACATCCTCCTAGGCTCCTACACATCCGCCGCCACCCATCCTCCTCGACCATAGTCACGGTCTGGTGCCGTGGCGGCGCGCACACACCCGCTCCGGATCGGGCGATCCAAGTCCCCGTGCTCTCGGTGTCCGGCGGCGGGTGCGAGATCGCGCTTGTGCTCCTGCCGCGGTCGTGCATCAGCCCCATCGCCTTCGACTTCGCGCTTACGCAGCGCCGCGGAGCAAAGATCGCGTGTCGACGGTGCCAAGATAGACCACCTCCGTGACGCACACGCCGTCGCCCCCTACACATAAGCAGGCAACCGAAGCTCCCCCACTCGCCGATGAAAAGCAAAGATCTCGCTTTCTCCGCATCCCATCGCACGATGGCACCTTCTTCAGATCGGGCACGATGGTGATAACGGTTGCTTCCTAAGCCACGAATCGATTTATGTCGTGTCCATCTTGAACTCGTCCGCTTGGTAAGTGTCATCCCTCCTGCATGCAATGTGCCCTCGATTCATCCATCTCTTTCACCTCGATTCTGATTCAGTTGCCTCAATATGCCCTTGATTTGGAGGCATGGCGCTCATCTCCACAAATTGCGTCGGGTTTCGCCGCTTTCCCGCCTGTGTTGGATTGTTTTGTTCTGTTCTTGGATGTAGCAAGACATTTCTCTAATTCCATTGCATCACTGTAGCATTTGTAGGCTGTTTTCTTGGAGCTCTGTATCAGCACGGTTGCCATTTTGACACCACAAAACCTTCGCGTATCAGAGAATAACAAACATTCTTATTGCAAGTGGTATTCTTGTTGATTGTTATTTTGGCAGTTGCTTTTACTTGCAGGAGCGGTTTGTAGTAAAACATCTCAGTTCTGAAATCGAACAATTCAACATCACACAGTGAGACCCCCTTGATTTCATTGCCTGGTTAGTTGATTAATTTATTTTTTACTAGCATTCTCCTTTCAAATGTAATTTCACTGTATTTTTTTTCCTATGGTTGGTTGGTGCTTGCAGTGCAGCTTTGGCAACAGGAAGGATAGCCTATGTCATATTCAAAGATGTATGCACTTATATGGAACGAATATACATTTTTTTATAAAGGTGATTATTCAGTCTAGGCTTGCTCTAATTAGAGTTTGACACAAAATTTGAGTTGTGATCCACCCTATTATGAAGCAGATTGTGCAAAAACTTAGCCATTGCTTTTTTTCCCAGTACCTAATAAGTGTGATGTCGGTCTTGATGGCTATGCATGCCTTTTTTATACAAGTGATGTTATAAAAATGGCTGGCTTTATTAGATTGTGGCTTCAGTCTAGGCAGCACTTGCTTTCAGTTAATCAGGCTCTGGTGCAGGTATCTCCTGAATTTACTACTATCTGCAGTTCAAATGGACTTACCCAAAATTTATTTGCATTTTCTTTAAATTCTGAATGGATAACCACAAGATCACTTTGAGCATTGCTTCCAAAGGTCATTTAAGTATGTTTATCTGAGTTTAAGGATGAATAAAGAGTGTAACGGCGGAATATTCCGTATACATGTGTCTGTTGTCATTGCTAAAATTGTTGTTGCTGGTGCACTGGGGTAAATTATTATTACATATGATCTTTTGCAATCGGATTTGCAATGTACATGGACAATGTCTTCTGTACAAGTGGATCTTTTGTTTGAATAGTTGGGATTCCCTTTATTTTTATTAAATGAGGACAATACATTCAGTGAATTTTGTCATTTTCAAATAAATTTTGGTAAAACAAGTTTGAATCCTAAGTTTTGCGACAAACATACATATATGCTTTTCTAAATGTGCATCACTTCAATTTCTTTGGAGCCACAAAAATATGTTTTTTGATTGTATCTTAAAGAATCCATTCAAATTTGATGAAATTAACTTTGGATTTTATGAGATCCGTTGCGTTAGCACGGACGTTATACTAGTAGGAGTATAGGATGAATATGATGAGTGTCCTACTATTATATTAGAGAATTATACAACCGTGGAAGGGGTATCGATTTTGCATGACATTATTTCTAATTATATATGAGATTTCAGTTACGACAGAGACAAAAATAAATGCAATTCAATGCAATTTTAATAACGTTATATAAAACCAAACCAAACACTATAGGCGAGAGATCAACCAATAGTTCAATACTCCTATTTGTCGAACACCCTGTGCTATGGCACGGATGCATTATTCAGGATTTTTTTTTTGAATGGATCATACCGGCTTCGGCTCCTATACAGTGATTTTACGGGCAGGAAGGGAAGCTGATAGGACCGTGCCAACAGCCCCGCCGCGTACCAGAAGCCCTAATAACGTCTCCACGATAAACCCCCACACCCCAGCCGCGCAGCCTCCTCTTCCTTCTCGGCCTCTCCTCTCCGATAGAGGCCGGTCCCCAGCTCAACGGAAAGCTTCGATTTCATCCGCTCTCGTGTGCCCCTCTAGCGCTCGGATTCGCGCCGGCTGGGCCGTCGATTTCGTTCCGTTCGGACCAGAAGAGTGAGCATGGCGACGGACCAGCCGGTGATCAGCCTGCGCCCGGGCGGCGGCAGCTTCGGCCTGCGCGGCCCCGCCTCTTCCCCACCGCCTTCGCCGCCGCCGGCACCGGGGACTTCCTCCGGCCGCACGGCAGCTCATCGACTGGCTTTGCCGCCAAGGTGACCGCTCAATCTGGAGTTGGGGGCGGGGCGAGGTGGGGTGTGCTAGGTTTTGGTTGGGGTTTGCGCCTGCTGCGGCTCCGAGGGCGAGATATGGATTATGGGGGATTCTGCATTTTTGCCGTTTGGGTCGTATTGGTGCTGATGTCGATTTGGTAATTAAAGCTTGTTGAACTTAATTTGGCGTTGAGCTGCTGTTGGAGTCGATGTATACTGCACACAAAGGAGAGGCGACACATTGTTGTTGGGGCATGTTAATGCACCTGTACAGGGTTGCTCTAGCTGCATGAACTTTTTAATGCTGGTTTAATTCTCCACCATTACAATGACTAATGGTTTGATTATTCCTGAATAGAGTTGGAACTTTAGCTTTTGGAGGAAAAATAGCACAATGTGTTTTAGCCTTCATAGGTACACTTATTAATAGTTATTTCTTTATTTCTTTATGTAGCATTGTAGCTTTCTGCTGTACTTTGCGATTATAAAGCAGAGCATATCATGTAGGAATATGGATTTCTTCCAGTTACAACTTTAGGATCTAGCTATTATTGTTGTCATACTTGAATTTGAATATGCTTTTGATTGAGTTTGGTTGATGCCAACTTGCCATTTTGGAAAATTAGTGACTATATAATCATCTTTGATATTGCTTACAATTTTGGTTAGATGGGTTACTGACACAAGAATGGAGCTTATTTGTTTGTCTAGTTAGTGTTCAGCTACCATGGTATGACCTATATTTTAACCCCAGTAACTGCCATTTTTGTCAGTTGTGTAGAATTAAAACTTCTATCCAATGGAAATTCAATGGATATTTTGTGCATTAGGTTTAGATAGAAAAATCAATCACATGACTGGTATAGTAAGCTGCCAAAAGCTAGCTGCACAATTTTCTGAGTAATATACTATGTTAATGGCTGGTTCTTGGACAGAATAAAACCTCTTGTGCTTAATCTCTTCTCTTCTTGAGAGAGCACGAGAAAACTTCCGTCCATGCTTGTTCATACGAATCTAGGCTTGCTAATGGGGTTGAACCCACCCCTAACTCGCAGTTTATGAGAGATCCAACCCAACCCCACCTGTCCACCTGAATAATCAACCTGTCCCACTGCTGTTGGATACCTTCCTGCCCAACGCAGCCAGCACCTGCGACCGCACACGACGGCGGCGGCGGAGGCCTCCTTCTCGGACGGTCTCCGGACTCCGATGCCGGACGCCCTGACCGCGACACTGCCCTTGTGCCCACACTGTGTTGCCGGGTGGCAGAAGAAGAAGCACTCCCCGTCGGTGTTGGCTTCAGCTTGCCTGTAGGTTCGTTCGACCGTGCGGGTCACTAACTCGCGAGGATTCGAATACTTCCAACGGCAACGAAGAAGAAAGCGTAGGTGGATGACGAGATGACGCAGATGAAGCACGCTCCAAAACAAGAGATGGAGGCTAAGGGTGTAAAGTGGTTGTTGGTTGAGAACAAGAAGCTGAGCGCGTGTTCAATTGACGACAAGTTCCGCATAATGGAGCACGCTGTCTCAAATTGTACTCGTAGTAAGACATGGACGCGACTGGATGATTGGCAATGTGGGGGTGTAGTGGCAGTGTGGCACACGTGTCACAGATACCTGGTGCGGCAGGGAGGAGGTGCCATGGGTGGAGGCTCCCGAGGTCGATGTTGTGGATGACACTGGCGGGGAGGGGAGCAAGCATGTGAGCGCCTTGCGGCAGAGGTAGTGCAGCAGCAGGTCCTCATCGGTGGGGTGCAAGCAGAAGCCGATGGGCAGGCCTGTGACGGTGCGCCGGCCCCTTGCTGCTGCTGCTGCAGGCGACACGCGACCGGGCCATCCATTGCAGCCGACCGACTGAATCACATGGGGTTATATTTGTTAGGAGATCAATATACAGTTTTTCTTTTTTCTTTTTACATGGAACTAAGCGAGGAATCAATAGTTGGGTTTAACCTACACAGAGACTACCAATGTGTGAAACACTCGATGTTCTGTCGTGATTGGCCTTTTGGCCCTCTTATAAAAATGATAGTGTGCCAGACACCTAGACCGATCAAACACCAACCATTTTCATTTACTGTTGTTTTCAGCATTTGAACCTGCATCTCCATGTATGTTGCATGTTTTGGACAGTCTTACATAGTTAAAGTCTATTGATGACTTAAAGTTTCACCTTTTACCACTAGTTTAACCCTTCATCAGCTCGTGTGCTTTTCTCTCTCGAAAATCATCAGTTTGTGTGCTGCTCCATCAATTCCAAATTTGTAGTCCAATTTATCTTTGTACTACTAAATCAAAATCCTCCAACTCTGACCACATGTTTATAGAGAAATGCACCAATATCTACAATACCACATTTGTTCAATTAAATTCTCCATGAACTGTCTTAGTGCATATATTTGAATGATATATCTTGCATAGCTTTCAACCCTATATATGCATCAAAAGAAATTGTGTTAGGGTACTAGTAGGATGTAGATAGCATATTACAGTGGTTCTCGAGCTAAGCTCACTGCGTCCGCAGGCCACTGTTTGACACCCGGTTCAGGTTCGAGTTCAGTGACACAAGACAAGTTCTACATGTAAATGGAATTCACCTTGTACCAAC
Organism: Chrysopogon serrulatus; assembly: GCA_015844335.1. NCBI lineage: Eukaryota > Viridiplantae > Streptophyta > Magnoliopsida > Poales > Poaceae > Chrysopogon > Chrysopogon serrulatus. The sequence goes on along the minus strand of JADLZL010003513.1, from coordinate 78,642 downwards.
CATAGTGGGCTACTCACTCCCTAAGGCTTCGGATTGGGGTGATGCTCAGTCGCTGACATACTCCACGAGGCCCAAATTCCTCCATGACCGATCCAGTAGTCGACACCTTCCTTCCTGCCGTGCTGCTTCATTTTTTCATCTCATCTAGCTTCACCAGTGACAGTGTTAGGAAGGCCTGTGACAGTTGCATTCTTTATATTTAAGCTATAATAATGTCCACAGTTTAAATGGGAAAATTAATTAAAAAGGACAGCACAATTATTTTAATTAGGTCAATTGACTAACACAGTACCGTTTACTGAATTATAGAATTCTGGTTCTTAGAGTTACCATGATCTTATATTTTCATGCGCACTGTGCATTGTCCATAAGAGTTTGTACACCTATACGAACTATTGCTTAAAACTTCTGATGATAACTTTTGCTATCTTTGTTTAGAAACATCTGCCCCTGTTTATTCAACAAATGACAAATCTTTATTAAGACCACAAGAGAACCAAGACAAACGCCAACTGCAATTAGGGCAATGCAATATTACATAGTTTGTCGTATTGTGATATAATTATTTCTATGGTTGAATGCTTACCTAGTGGAGTTCTACCTGGAATTTCCACTAAATTAGCTAAGCTCTGCTGTTGTCAGTAAAACACTGAAAGCAAATGATACACTAAACTGTGCTGTGAACGTTAGATGCCTATGTGGGCCAAAGTAACGGTCCTCTACTCAAGTTTCCTTGTTTGACCAAGTTCGAAGTGCATATTGTTTGTGAATTTGTGTATGTGTTGCTGCCCGTCCATTTAATCCTGCATGCAACAAAAAAAATTGTTGTATTCTTGTCTTTGCCTTTCTGACTTCCATAATAATGCACTGCAGCTTGGAGATTCACGTTTTGAACCTCTTGAGCGTGTTCGGTACACAAGAGACCAACTCCTTGAAATGCGTGAGGTACTTATTCATTCTTACTCTGTTTATCTAGCTGTTTATTTCATTATACATGAAATAGTGAAAGTAACTCCTCATGACTCTTGGGTAACCATACATCCAACTCATAGCATATCATGCTGTAATCATTTGCTCCCTCTGAGAGCTAGGAGCCTAGGAAGTGGAGACAACACTGTCTTCTCATAATAGAAATTTTCTTTTATTTGTCAGCAAACATCTATTTGTGTTATCAGTTTTTTTCTTGTCAATTATGAAAGGCAAGGCAACAAAATCTGTTGGTAATTCAGGGAGGTGTGTATTAAAATTGGAAATTTTAAAGTAAATGAAATGGATTTTATATTTATCTGAACTTCAATTCTCATATCCTATTGATTATCAAATGTTGCCACTGCTTATCCTGATAGGTATCATATAAGGTAAATAGGAAAAGTGAGGTGATCTGGTGTAGTGTATTCATCGTCTCTCATGTCATTTAAGCAACCTGTTGATTTAACTCTATCCTAGCCTACCCTAGCCAAGTTGCTTTGGACTAAAAGACTTTGCTCTTGTTGTAGTGGTGGTTGTTTTGGTACTGCAGACTGCACTTATTTGTTACTACTGTTACTCTTACAACTTCTGTTTTACGCTCCTTTTGTTGCTTTTACTGGGTTTCATGTCTGGCCTACCCAACGTCCCAACTTGTGTGGGAGTAAGATCTTCGTATTTAATTGTTGCATTCATGGAAGAGTGTCGCTCACAACATTGGCTGTTGGTTTCTTTACGATAGTGTTTGGGAATACATTTTGAGACATTTTTTTATTAAAAAAGCTGCCTCATTTTTGTGAGTGGAGCAAGGTTTTGAGGCATTGTTGCGTCATGTGTTTAGTACTTTAGGGTACACCTGGATGTCTGGGGATGGGAATGGGCGGACCCAGCCCTGGCCTTGGACCCAACCCCATGGCCTCAAGACTAACTTTAGGGTCCATGGGTCGACCCATCTCACCTAGAAAAACTATGGCCCCCCCAGACCCATTGGTTAGCATAGGTCAGCCCAAATTTTTTTCTGCTATCATGGACTATGAATACTATCAATGCTTGTAGAAAAGATGAGAATATTGAGAAGTACCAGGATAACACATTAAGATTATTAGCAATGCATCAAATTAAAAAGCTTGCAAGTGAACCATGCTTGTAGACTTTGAACTGACCCATTGGTCTTACTTTTGTGGGTCAGTTCAACTACCCAATAGGTTAACCTGGTCCATTCCCATCCCTAGCCTAGGTGACGGTGTAACTAAAACCTTGTGGCATCCTGTGATGATGGTGTACGCTTGGATGACTAGGCGACACCTCATAAAGCATAGATCTGAGCAATGTTAGGAAAACTGATGGCACATTTATTTTTGGTGGCATCCTAAGTTCCTAACCTGCATAAAGAAGCAGGGCTGGTCAATAGTTGGTTCCTTATAGAGGGAGCATGATATTTATCGTTATATTAATATCAGTCACTGTATGTATCTCGAAATGACTTCATATTATTTTGCGTGTTTCTTCTGTTCCTCTTACTGAAGTGGTATCGCTCCGTCCATGTTTTGGTTAAATTACTTTGCAGATTATTGATATAGCCAAGGGAATCTTGAAACTTCAGCAAGATATTAATGTAGAACTTATTGGAGAGGAACATGAGGATCAAAATTGGGCTCGCAGTGACTCAAATGTGAGAACTCTTCCACTTATTTTTAAGATGGGAGCTTTTACTTCCTTCACAGTGCTCTAATTTTCCTCAGTGTTGCATTTAAGATCACCTAATTATACTATCCCATGTCTGATGATAGGTACAAACTCAATCACACCGCTATACTGAGACAGACAGTCGTGACTGGCGTTCACGTTCTCAGACTTCCCCAGTTATTAGTGAAGAGAATTCATGGGATAAAATCCTTGAAGCCAAGGAATCTTGTGTTTCAGGTGGACAGCAAGAGCAATTAAGCTCCCAGTTTCCTGCTAAATCTCAGGTATCTTTAAACAGAGTACTAACATTTGTCCTATCATGTTTTTTTTTTGTATGTCACTGTATATTTTTGTAACTACTATTTGTGTATATGATTTTGTAGAAAAAATTCCATGGAAGAAAAGTGCCTTCTTTATGCATTCACATTATCACATGCCTCATGCCTGGTTGCAACTTTCAAGCAGTAATTGATTTGTAAGCATCTAGGCAATTGTGATGAAAATAAGCATATATCCAATGTAAATGCTGAATTGCTGATGCAGTTGCTGTATGGACTTTGTCTGATTGAAACCTTAGCCAGCCACATGCTAAATGTTTTAATGTTTGGATGACCTGCTCAAATTCGCATAATAAAATTTAAACATGTGAACTATTTGTTGTGTGATATTAGAATGAATGCCACATCCACATAACATTTCAAGTACATTAATCAACATTCCTGATTTATCTTACGCCAGACTGGCCTCACCCCTGCTCTTATCAAGGCTGAAGTCCCATGGTCAATCCAGAGAGGAAATCTCTCTGAAAAGGAGAGAGTTCTAAAACCGTGAAAGGGTACTATTTGATTTCAGAGTTTTTTTTTAACCTTTGTGGTACTTGTATCAATTTTTTTTTTCTGTACTATTGTGTTCAGAAGTCAAATTTGATTGGGTTTCTTTTAAAAAATATTTATTCATGACACAGAATACTGAACAAATTGACGCCAGAGAAGTTTGACCTTCTGAAGGGCCAATTAATAGAAGCAGGAATTACTGCAGCTGATATTTTGAAGGTTTGTCTATTTCTAGTTCTTTATTCTGTTGGCTTTATTGTTATCAGTTCCTTGTGATTGACCTCTTTTCTCCTGTCTGTTCAGGATGTTATTACTCTCATATTTGAGAAGGCTGTATTTGAGCCCACATTCTGTCAGATGTATGCTCAGCTATGCTTTGAACTCAATAAAAGCCTACCATCATTTCCTTCTGATGAAGAGCCTGGTGGTAGAGAGATTACATTCAAACGTGTACTGTTGAACCATTGTCAAGAGGCATTTGAAGGTGCTGGCAACCTACGGGCTGAGGTAGCGAAATTGACTGGTCCAGACCAAGAGATGGAGAAACGTGATAAAGAAAGGCTTGTGAAGCTTCGAACACTTGGAAACATTCGCCTTATCGGTGAGCTGCTGAAGCAAAAAATTGTGCCAGAGAAGATAGTACATCACATTGTTCAGGTGCTTACATGCGTATCCTTTGTACTCTTCAGCTGGATAGAGCATCTTCATCAGCTCACCAATATTTCATCCCCAATAGAGTGATATTGGTGATCACCAATACTGTTTTTCTAGGTTATTGGGGGAGGTGCTCCAACAAATCACCAATAATCTTTCCCAATACATATAGGGTCCACCTGTCAAAAGAAGGTGATAGTCATGCATGGTGTGGAAAATAGTGAAAGCTAGTGGTGGACCCCAGCTATTGGGGGAGATGCAACTCCCCCTTTATATGAGGGGAGATGGAGGATATATTGGTGATCACCAATAAAAGGGGATCATATAGGGGAGCTGCTGGAGGAGTAAAACTGGCTCATCTCCCCCAATATGGTAGATTTATGGGGATGAGGGATGAGAAAGGAGAGCTGCTGGAGATGCTCTTATAGCTGGGTCTTTAGTGATCAATTTTTTCCTCTAGTCCATCAGTGGGAATAGACTTCTAGACTGGAACGCCTTTCTCCACATACATTGTGTTTTATCACTGTCAATATTTTCTAATTCATTTGCTGTAAGTAGGAGCTGCTGGGTTCTGATAGCAATTCATGCCCTGCTGAGGAAAATGTCGAGGCCATCTGTCAGTTTTTCAACACAATTGGTAAACAGTTGGATGAGAACCCAAAGTCTCGTCGATTTAATGATGTCTACTTCAACCGCCTAAAAGATCTTACAACTAATACTCAATTGGCACCACGTTTGAGGTTCATGGCACGCGGTGTCCTTGATCTCCGTTCAAACAACTGGGTACCTCGACGTGAGGAGGTAAATGTCTCAGCTCCGATCTTGAAACGTATTTGCATTAGTGTTTTGTGTGCCAGCATCTACTATACACTAGTGTCTTGTAAAATAAAGGGAATAAAACATGCATTGCAAGTTGAAGATACATGTTCCACATGCTGATAGTTGACCATGACACTAGTCTATTTCAGTGCGATATGCCTTTCTCCATGAACCAGTGCTTGCTATTCTTACGCACAAACTGGGTTGAATTTTCTAGCTGTCACTGACTCTGAGATGTTATTTATTTCTCAGATGAAAGCCAAGAAAATCAGTGAAATTCATTCAGAGGCAGAAATGAAACTTGGATTGCGACCTGGGTCGACCACAAACATGAGGAATGGACGAACTGGTACAGGAGGGGTACTCTCACCTGGAGCTTCCCCAATGAATGGACCTGGAACTGGTGGCATGATGCCTGGGATGCCTGGAGCGAGAAAGATGCCTGGAATGCCTGGGTTAGATGATGATAATTGGGAAGTTCCACGTTCTAAATCCAGAACTAACTCATCCCGCAGCCACACCCAGTTAGTGAATAAGCCATCGTCTGTCAATTCTAAACTACTTCCTCAAATCAGTGGAGCACTAATTAGTGGGAAGACAAGTGCACTTGTGGGCAGTAGTGGTCCAATATCCCGTCCTTCAAGTTATTCTCTTGGACTTGGACCAGCTCCATCTGTAGCTCCTGTAGTTGTGAAGCCAGCTCCTGCTCCCAAGTCAAACTCTGCTGGTCTTGAAAAGAAGACCATTTCTCTTCTTGAGGAATATTTTCACGTCTGTATTCTAGATGAAGCACAGCAGTGCATTGAGGAGCTCAAGAGTCCTCAATACTACCCAGAAGTTGTTAAAGAGGCCATCAATCTTGCTCTTGACAAAGGTGCCAGTTCCATCAATCCTCTTGTTAGGCTACTGGAATACCTTCACAGTAAGAATATTTTCAAGACGGCAGACTTGGAAACTGGATGCTTGCTTTATGGGTCTCTTCTGGATGATCTTGCTATCGACCTTCCGAAAGCTCCAGCACACTTTGGTGAAGTTATTGGGCGGCTAATCATGTCACGCTGTCTGGGTATTGAAGTTCTTGAGGATACTCTAAAGAAAATGGAGGATACCTTCCTCCGCTCAGCAGTTTTCAAGGCTGCAGTGAAGACCATTGGAGCAAATCCATCGGGTCAGGCAATCTTGAGCTCACATGTTACTGAAATGGATGCTTGCAACAATCTTTTATCCTTGAAATAAGTAGTTGTTCTTCTAGTTTCGCCCTCGAGGAAATTACAATGCGGTATTGAGAAAACCATTTGTGAGCTGTATATTTATTTAGAAGCCATATGTGGACTTATTGTTTGGACAGTGACGAAATGAAAGAAGAAAAACCATAAATTTTGTTCTCTTATAAAGGTAGGTTAATTTTCTTGTAACGGTAGTTTTTATAATCCATTTTGTCGTATTAATGTTGTCAGTATTTTATTTGTGCTTCCATATGTTGTGACCTGTGCCTGTATCCTACAGTTTTAGGAATACAGCTCGTAAAATGTTGAAATGGTAATACTACGACACTTTTGCCTGTCTGATGACACCCCTTTTGTTTTACCCCTCTGATGTCCTTCAAATTATTGTTGCACCCCCTCTGATGTCCTTCAATTATACCTGCCACTGCCAGGCTGCCACTGAGAGGTTACGGATAAATTCATGTTATTCATGTCTAAATTCATATCATCATTATTCATTCTTCACTCTCAATCTTATTCATATCCTCATTGCTACGAGTTGAACTATGAGTTTATATTTTTTTTGAAACACCAAGTGGAGCTTTATTGATCAAGGATTGTTACATCATCTATGAGCTTCTATTAATATACTAGATGGCTTTATTGATCAAGGATTGTTACATCATCTATGAGTTTCTATTAACATACTAGATGGAGGCCCCGTGCGAATGTGGGGAAAAAAGTGATTTGCTGGCAGAAAGGAAGCGGGATGGGAAAAAAAGGATAGGTGCTACAGTAATATGTGTATGCTACTGTGGATAAGCATGATTTCCACCGAAAGGAAGGGGGACGGAAAAAAAAAAGATAGGTGTTACAGTAACTGGTGTATGCTGCAGTGGAAACCAGTATATGCTACAGTGTTTTTTTTTTTTGAGCAACTCAGAACCTTTCATTAAGACATGACAGGAGTACAATCATCGGCCGCTAATCCCGATAGCCAATCAGGGATGTAGTCAAGCCAAAAACGGGAGCGCCTCCGTGGCCGACACCATGCTGGCACAGCAATGGGCCACCGAGTTGGCTTCCCTACACACCCAACGCACACGAAATGCACTAAAACTCCTGCTTAGTTCTGAGATATCGAAACACAGACCACCTATGGAGGACATCCGGCTATGAGTATCATCGAGTAAAGTCTTTAAGCTTTGACAGTCAATCTCCAGGTTCACCTGATCAAAACCGAGTTCACTAGCAAGCTCCAAACCTTCTTTTTGCTGCCAACGCCTCAGCCGCCGAACGCCCGGCACATCATCAATCAACCGTGCCCCAGCCCCTTGGACGACTCCCAGATGATCACGTATCACTGCCCCCACTTTTCCAGTACATGAGTTGGGATCAAAAGATGCATCAGTATTTACTTTGACCCACCCATCATCTGGGGGCTCCCATCTTGAGGTCTGCCGCACCTTTGCTGATTTATTAGCAGCCTTCAATGAAGCCAGATCCTCCAAAGAATGTCGAGATATACCTCGCCGACGACCCTGGCTCCTGCACCTTCCGGCCATGGCGGTATGCATTCCGGCCCGCACCATAGAATCCATGCTCCGCTCACTATCATAGCAGCCGCACACCCTCGAGCATATGTCGGTTCTCAAAACATCTGTAGGCCACGAACAGGGGGTGCAAGTTTGGCACACCGGTTCCAGCCGTTTTCTTGACCTCGCTCCAAAACCTCTTGGCAATTGGGCATTGAAAAAAGATATGATATAGGGATTCTTCCTGGGTTGCCACACCATTCACGTAAGCTCTCCTGTGCTATATGCCTTCTCTTTAGTTCGGCCTTCGCAGGTAGGGAATTATGTATCATTCGCCACCAGAAAAACACGGACTTTTGGTGGCACATCGAGCTTCCATATCGCTCCATGACCGGGTATCATCGGAAGGTCCTGTTTCCCCGGTCTTTGGCCATTGCAGCCGCCTCCCGGTCTTGTTTCAACAGCGATATGCCGACCTCACCGAGTAGCCACCATGCTTCTCATGAGCCCAGGCTAACACATCCTCCCCAAGTGTGCACTTGGTTTAATCTTCAAGACCTCCGCCGCCTCCAAAGGCCATGAAAGATCTCTTCACTGCCGTTCATCCTGCACCCGTGTCCCTGGTATGAAACAAGTCACGCACCCCAGCCTCGCCGTGGCCGTTTGCGGTCGAACTAGTGGCTTCATGCCCATCGGACCGGGATCCGATTATCGTGCCAAACATCAATGTCTCCCGGTCCCACACGATAAATCAAACCCCTTCTCAAAATATCTCTGCCATGCAAAATCGCTCTCAAGTAGCCGAAGCCGCCCGTTTCTTGGTCGCCGAGAGGAAATTGCCACTTGGGTAATATTTCCCTTTCGAACCCTTGCGCCCTGGCGACTCGAGCCGCACCATCGGTCTCCAAATTTGCTTCCCTAACATTGCCTGGTTAAAAAGTGAGAAGTCCCTCGAATCCCATGCCGCCATGGCACTTCGGACGAGTCGGTTTCTCCCACCTCAACCAATGTATTTTGTGGTTATCAAGGGAGCTGCCCCACCAATAATTTGTCACTTGCCGACGCCGGTTTCCTGCAAACCACAGGTGATAACTTGAAGCACGACATTGGGTACGTAGGGGACAGCTGTGCATTTGCTTTCGAGTACTTCTCTTGCAAATAGCGGCTTAGTTCCTTTTTCTGCCCAAATTTCCACAAAACCCCGCACACGAGCTACCACATAGTTGAATGCACCTGCTGCTCCCCTTTCTGCTGTAGTGGGCAAGCCTGTGTAGCGCCACCAAGGGCTTCATTTGGGATTTGTAGACTATTATGCACCTCATTCCTGCTAGCCTCGATCACAGCTTCGGACTGAAAAAAGACCGCCCGATTTGTGTTTGTTTACCAAATGTCCCGAACCTTTATTGTAGTCCTCAAGAATTGCTTTGCTACCCGATCAGCCCCCCCCGTTTAGAAGACTGAGTGAATATGAGACAGTCATCTCGCGAACAAAAGATGGGAGATCCGTGGTGCCGCTCTACTCACCCGCACCCCCTCTTGACACATATAATGGCCCCCCGTATTCTTCAAGATACACGACAGGCCCCTCTCGAACACAACAGAATAGATACGGCGAGATTGGATCGCCCCTACCGAATCCCACGCGTTGGTCTGAAACTTTCTCGAGAATGACCCATTCACCCTGACCGAGAAAATAACTCAAGAAACGCACTTCCAAATTAGTGAGCACCATGTATCCGGAAGCCCAAAGCCTGCATTACAGCAATAAGATAGTTCCATTCAACCCCGTCATATGCCTTAGCCATATCGAGCTTGATGGCACACCCTCCAGTCTTCCCTTTCTTATTCCGTAGATAGTGAATGCATTCATATGCTATCAATACGTTATCGATAATCAACCTTCCTCGCACGAAAAGCGCTTTTGTTCCTCCGAGACAATGTCTTCCGTAATCAAGCGCAATCTATTTGCCATGGTTTTTGAGCAGATTTTGTACAGAACGTTACACAACGAAATCGGTCTATACTTGAGAGAGATCTTGCGGGTTACCGACTTTTGGAATGAGAACCAACAAAGTGTCTTGTTCACTTCCTCCCCGGTAGATCACCTCCATTTAGAAAGCCCAAAGACCTTTGCCTTGACAACACAATCCTTCACCACCGCCAATGGGTCTGGAAAAAGCCTGCATTGAAACCATCCACTCCTGGTGCCTTACTCGGAGCCATTTGAAAAAGGGCCACCTCCACTTCCTGCTCAGTGAACGGCTTTAACAGATATCACTCATAGCATCGATGATTTTTCGAGGCACCGAGCGACGAGTAACTCGGGCCAAGGTTTTCCCCTGGCTGTAAAAAGGTTCTCATAGAACCCGACATGCCATCCTTTCAAGCCGATCTTGGTCGGTAACCTCCCCCCGCCGTCCCCATCCTTCAAAGATTCTAATTCTGTTAGTACGGCTTCGCACGGGCTTTGGCTTGGAAGAAAGCCGTGTTTCGATCCCCTTCCCTCAACCATGCAATCCGAGACCTCTGGCGTTCCATGGTCTCTTCCCTTGCCAGCACTTCCGTTAGTTTGGCAACCACAGACCGTTCTTTCTCTGACGGTCCCCGGTACAGTGTGTTGCTTCTTTCCACTTCTAGTGCTGCTCTCAACTCCTTCACTTGTTGTTTCACAGAACCGAAAACCTCTCTATCCCAAGACTTCAAGGAGCTTTGCAAAGACATCGGTGCCGAGGCCACCGATAGATCAGCCAGGCCCGAGCCTGGATCCCATGTACGGTTAACAAACTCCATATAATCTCCGTGACTTTTCCACATATTTTCGTACCGGAAGGGTCTTGATTTCCTCCGCCTGCGCTGGTTAGCAGCCTGGACCCTTTCTCGGACCTCCACCAAGATTCCCACGATGGTCAGTCTCAGCCATAGGGATATGGAAAACCTCCGATCCCCCCAACACTTGCATAAACTTGTCATCTCCGAAAGCACGATCGAGGCGCACCTTCACATTCCTGCATCCCTCCTGCCGATTATCCCACGTGTAGGGAAGACCGTGGTAGCCTAGATCAGTCAGGCGGCAATCACTGACAGCCTCCTGGAACGCTGCCATTTGCCACCCCTCCCTGTCATTGGCTCCAATATGTTCTTCCCCCAACAGTACCTCATTGAAATCTCCAACGCACATCCACGGCCAATCCGCTGTGCTCTCGAAACCTCATTAGGTACCAACTGTCCTTTCGCCTCTCTCGGCGAGGCTCTCCATAGAAACCCGTAAGCCTCCACCTGCGTAATTCTTAGCTTATCACACGACAAGAGAACATCGATGTGTGATTTTGACTTACTCGGTTCAGCAATCGTCACCCCCTGGCGCCACAGCAGCACCAGTCCACCACTGAGGCCCTCCGACTTGACAACGATGGCATTCGGGAAGCCAAGTTTCCGTCTCAAGCCAAGAGCACGATCTTCTCCCATTCTCGTCTCCATGAGGAACATCACCTCGGGCCTCTTCTCCACCACCACCGGGCGGGAGTTCTTGAACGCCTCGGGCCGCCCGCGGCCCGGCGATTCACACCGAGGAGATTCATTGTGCCCTGGGGAGGCGCCTTCCCGCGCCGCCGATCGCGCGCATTGTTGGTGGTTCCTCTCTTCTGTTTTTTTCAACGTCTCAATCATATTGCATCCCCCACGCACCGACCGACGACTCGAGACGGCGGATGGAAAAGATCCGTAATTCCCGAAGGCGGAATTGGCGATCCCGGAAGGCGATTCTCTCCCGACCTCGTCCCTAGGCCGTCACGTCGTCGACCAAGGGCTGCTCCCCGCCGGTGTCTCCCTCCGAGCACGGACGTCCACGCCACGCCCACCGAGCCCATCCGGCGGTGGCCACCCGCATATCGACGGTTAGCTGCCTCGGGCGCCGTCGACCACGCAGACATTGTGTTCCCCTAGTGCTGCCGCTAGGTACCTAGGTCGGGATTAAGGTTTTTGTGTCTGCATCTTGTCTCGGGACACGCAGATCACATCGTGGTGCCCTCCGATCCGATCGCATGGCGGCGGCGCGAAGTGGCAGTTCGGGGGGAGGTGCTGACGCGCTAAACCCTAACATGTCGGATTTATTCCAGAAACTAAACCTCACTGAAGAGGAAGAAGCCGTGATCGACTTCAGTGATGATGAGAACGGTGATGAGCCTGCTCCGATTGAGTGGGCACTTATCGGGAAGGTGTTGTCGCCATCGCCGGTTCATGTGTCAACAGTTCGCTCGGCGATGAAACCGGCATGGGGAAACCCGATGGGGCTGAAAATTCGGGCCATTGGTGAGAAGATTGATAATCTTTTTGTCGCCGAGTTTGGCAGCAAGGGAGATCTGGACAGAGTGCTGACCGGCTCGCCATGGTTGGTTGGCAAGCACGCTATCCTGTTAAAGAATTACGATGAGAAACTAAGTGCCTCGGAGATAGTTTTTGACAGCCTTGAGTTGTGGGCGTGCATACTGAATCTCCCACTGGGCTGGATGAACCAGTCGCGGGGTTCTAGGGCCATGAGCCTACTTGGGCGTGTGATTAAGATGGATGTTGATGCGGATGGGAAAGCGAGTGGTGCTTTCTTACGTGCACGTGTGGCGATAGAGATAGATAAGCCAGTGAGGAGGGGAGTTCTCCTACGGATGAGCAAGGGGGAGGAACCTCGCTGGTTCCAGGTGCAGTATGAAAAGCTTCCATACTATTGTTACGCATGTGGTCTCGGCCGGTCATTCAGAGTTGGACTGTCCCAGTCCGGCTGCACGGGATGAGCGTGGCAAATTGCCATATGATGTGGATTTAAGAGCACCGCAGGAAAGGAGACGGAGGTTGCAGTCCTTTTGCCGGGGCTGCTGCAGATTCCTTCGGGAGTGGGTCATCGAGAGCGCTCAGAGCCAAAAGAAGGGAAGCAGGGGTGAGCGAAGCCCACCCTCCAAAGGCGATGGGGGCTCTCGCCACTCTGAAAAGTGATGTTGGGGATTCAGAGGAGGTCCAATCTCCTTTGAAGAAAGCTGAAGAGGACCTCCCAGTAAGAAACCAAACTGGGGGAGGGGCGAGCAGGAAGCTGGACTTGCAAACGGACGGGGTTCGACAGCAGCAAGCCAGGAAGCGGAAGTCAAAAGTGGCATCACCAAGTGAGCAGACCCCAGACTTAAACCTTCCCCTAGGTGGCGGTGGCGTCATGGTTCCAGTTGGTTTGGTGAACTCAAGGGTGAACCAACTAGGTATATGCTACAGTGTTATGTATCTTGGAAATGCTTATTATTGATCATCAGTGTTTTTTAGCAGTTTTTTAGCAGGTTTAGAGATCTATATATAGATTTGACACATATTTGCTACAACTCTATCAAAGCTTGATCCCTGAATTAAAAATTTTGTGTTCGCACCTTAAAAATTTTAGTGAAACTAACTAAAACTTAGTGAAATAACTCATTATAACAGTACTATGCAACTTTGTGCAGATAGATCTATATGACATCAGGCTAGTCTGTGTAGAATGGTGCAACTAGATTAAATGTGGGCCCTGCATTAAAAGCCCAGCTCTAAAATTGAGAACTTTGTGCTGACATTTTTTTTTTTTTTGTAAAATTGACTGACTTGGAGATGGCTCGTTATAATAGACGGCAATTAGTTTGAGGTGACCCGTTATAATAGTCGATAGCTTTGTGTAGATTAATATTGCTATTTATATACCATGTCAAAAATTAGACCCTAAAATTTTAAAACCTCCCATTCACACTTCCTTAAATTGACTGGAATTAGTTGGAGATGACTCATTATAGCAGGCACCAACATTGTGCAGATTATTGCAATAAAATTAAGATATGGGTCCCTGTACTTTGTATTATCCCGGTCCACCTATTTATACTAATAAATGGTTAATTAAGCTAGAGGCTTATCCATGGATAATCCACTTCCCATACCCTTTCGTCACCATTTCTATTGGATAAAAAGAATTATACATAGTTGCATACCCTATCTAGCTAATAAGGTGGATAAGGGTTTGAATAATATATGGTTACCCACCAACAAATATACTTTGAATTGGGTTCTGCTGAAGTTAGCTTGTCCTCGTCCTTACACCAGTGTACGACTAGCAGGATCACAAATTGTCCTCAGGGAAGCAGGAAGATGGTGTGGCCACGTGAGGCGCTAAGGGAAACAATTACTCCTCATTCTAACTTTATGGAAAGTCAAGATATCTCAAGTTTGATTGCATTCCAAGTTATTAGAATTTGTGATTTTATGATGTTAACTAAAGGGTCTGATTCTACGATTCTAGCTAATAGAACCTATGTTTATACAATCTTTAATAATTACAATCTTATCTTTTTTTTACTACATTTAGAATCTACACTTTTTACAACATTGGCCATATATGATCTTGACATAGTTCAAATCTTTGTTGTGATTAGACTAGCCTAGATCGTCTTATGTCGTCACATGAGCTATAGGGATTACGATAGTAGTCGAGCGATGAGGGTCAATAATAGGTCCTTCCTTGCTACTGTTAACTAAGATGGATAGTTAACTAGAGACCAGGTGGGAACCAAGATTGGTTGTGGAGAGGGCAATACAATATTGATTGTGGAGAGGGCAATACAGTGAGACTCCAATTGCTACGGTCACGCCTGAGTCAATTAAGGCATGTGACAATTGTGTTGCTATAGTCAAGTTTGAACATACCAAACACATATTTGGTACTACGGGTGTCACGAAAATCTAGTACCTTCTTTCTCTAAGGTGCTAGTGTGCTAAACTACTACACTACCATGTGGTAGTCGGAGGCGGAGAATGTCTATTAAAAACTCATGGGACTAGTAGGGTGGGTTCTTGAGGGTAGCCAAGTGGGTTCTTCGTATGGGTCGGTGGGTTCAGGGCCTCATGCATGTAAGTTTAGGAATGATGGCTTTAGTAGAAACCTAATGGGGTGCATTCAACCGTATGTTTGGATTTGCCCAACTGGATGTACATCAATTTGAGTCACACACTTCTCAGTTATGGAGAACATTTGTCATACTGCTACCTTCATAGTAGTGACTAGAACGTAATTGTCGGGTACCAAAATTAGGGTCCTCCAAACAGTCAGGCCCAACAAACGCAAAACCAGGCCACATGATAACAAAACACGGCCCGCCAAGGCCCAGCACACTGATCACCATCCTGTCGAACCCTCCCGCCGGGGCCCGACGGGCGCTAACGCTCCGTCTCGTCCGAGCCCTCCCCCGCCGAGGCCTCGGGGCGGGCGCTAACGCTTCCGTCTCGCCCGAGCCCTCTACGAAGACGCCTCGGGGAAGCTCCCACTTTCCGTCCCGCCCGAGCCTCCGTGTCTAGGCCTCGGACGGGCGCGCCGCACTACGGGTCAAACCCGGGCCTGCGATTTGACGTATATCCGCCGCCCACCTTCCCAAAGTTCCTGCTCGGGCGACGTTATCCCCCGGCAGGGATAGAGCCGTCTGTCACAACTCTCACCCGCGCTCATGATTACGTTATCCTCCACAGTGGAGGCGATGCCTGCCACTGTGGGGGACTGTGTTGCCTAACCTTTCTGCCAGGTCAAGTCGCCGAAGCTCCCAGGCGACGACCGCCACGCCAAGGGTCGTCACCCAGCATCATCTTCCGTACGGGAGTCAGGCCAGACGGGGAGCCGGTCAAACAACAGTCCCTCCCGGGTTTTCTGAGCCCGGGATGGGCGGCGATTGCCCCGATGACGGCTCTCTCCTGTGCCAACCGCCCCGCGTACGGCAGCGGGCTCCGAGGCCCTCCGAGCCTCGGAACCGGAGCGAGTCAAAGCTACAGCACGCTACGGGAGTCGATCGCCTCCTCCCCGTCTCTCCATCAACTTCTACAGGGACAGTCGTCCCCTCCGTCGTTAGGATAAGGGGACACGACTCCTCACGGCTGTGACCAGGCTCTACAGTGCCGGCGCCCACTCCGGGACCTCGGTATAAAAAAGGCGGCGGGCTCCGAGGCCTCAGATGAGGAAGGGAGACGCTCACAGCCTCTTTCACGTACACAGGCATCTTTTGTAAGCCCTGTCCTCCCCTTGTGGCTATAAAAGGGGAGGACCGGGCCCCTTATCAGGCAGACTAACACAAGCAACCTTGAGCACTTCCACACACATGATATTGACACTTGCCTCAATCACACACAAGACTTGGGACCAGCTTCCTCTCTCCACACGCTTGTACACCCTACCTACAAGCACTTAGGTGCGATAATACAAGTCTTCCTTGTGTCCTTCTTGCACACCTTCCGGAGTTGGGAGCACGCACCACAAATTTACTCGTTGGTGCTAGGACCGCCAGTTTTAGCACCGACAGTAATGATGAATGTGTGATGGAAAAAAGTTAAGTTGGATATTCTCGATTGTTTATCTCGTTTCAATGTAGCTCAAGATGCTTATCTATAATGGTTAAATAATAAACTTAATATGACTGCTAATAAAACTTGAATATAAGGATGACCTTTTAATAGTTTTTTTCTCAGAAGACAAATAAACCAGCTTACCAAATAGCCTTAGCAAACCGTTTAGAATTGGCAGTGGCGAATCTAGGATTTTACCTTAGGCCGGTATGCCGTCAGAAAAGTTTCATATACAATTTGGTAATCATCGCAAAATTGGCAACATGATTCGATATATATGCTAAGTAACACGATAAAGCTTAAATTCATATATTAAGTTGAAACCATCCATTAAATATAATATAATAGTTCCAAAGCCACACCTATGACTTAGGCATAAAAGACTTTCATAAACTTACAATGCTATTTTTTACTACTTTGTTCGATGCTTTTGAAGGATATAAATGTTTTGATTATATGATCTTTATTAACTTTTTAAAAATCCCGCTTAATGAATGTAACTAGACAATCATTCCAAAGTATCGGTGGCATAGGATTTAACAATTTCCTCAATTTGTTATTTGTGATGTTAGAAAATAGCTATAAAAGTAGAAAGTAATCTTCTACAAGAAAGACAAAGAGCAGGATTAATTTTACCAAAGAGAAATGGCGAATCAGCGAGATTCCTTGACTTCACAACCTTTCAAACTGCAAGTGTAGACGAGTGGTGATTGATCGGAGGGCAGCAGACCAGGCCAGAGGACACTGGCCACCAGGACCAGAGCATCACTGTCCGCCTCACCGCGTCCGCCGGTCGCAGGTCCGCCCGACGGCGTTATGGCGCCACCATGTTTCTCTACTCATAAAAGGTGAAACTGGAATCGTTCACAGCGCACCCATCGCCCCGCCCGCTCCCTCGCCCTGCGTGAGGCACATGGCCCCACCACTCCATCTGTCCGAAACAGGGCACACGGCTCATTCGTTCCCGCGTCTATCCGGGAGGAGGCGCACTCGGCCTCCATCCGAAAGCGGCGCGCGTGCGGAGCCGCCGCATGCCGTCCTCGGAGCAGGCATGGCGGAGGCGAAGCCCGTCCTGTTGTGCCGCAGCCACCACGAACGGCGCGCGCGGCGCTGGCTCAGGCCACGGCCACGGCGAGGGCGAGCTCCGCCCGCGGCCACCGGAGGCGCGCCCGGCGAAGCTCCGCCCGCGGCCCCGCGACGCCGCGGCGAAGCTTCCGGCCACCGCGATGCCGTGCGGGGGGAGCTCCCCTCCCCCCCACAAAGGTGCGTGGGCGAAGCTCCGCCGCGGCCACCGCGACGCCGCGTGGGCGAAGCTCCCCCAGCCATCGCGGCCACCACGACGGCGCCGGCGAAGCTCCGCCATGGCCCGCAGGTGTGGGCGTAACCTTCTAAATTACATGGCCCACAAGCACCCGACATTGCCCTTAAGACCTCTGTCGGCGTGCTTGAGTACCACATAACCTAGAATGTTCTGTCGGGTGAAACCCCGATGAACCACGTTTCCTCCGGGATCGATACTTACGAGAGACATCACAAGATTACAACAGTTTTCATACAAAATACCGAGTAGCGGAAGACTTACAATAACTTATTTTACAAAACTTTTATCAAACTTATACAAACCAGTTAGCATTATTACAAAACAAATGAAGTATCATTACTTAACTTTATTACACTCACGCAACGAAAGTGCCCCGCCCACGGGCCACACAATCTATTCATCGGCAAACTCTTCCTCGATCACCGTCATGCAACAAGGGCCGTAGCACACTTGTTCACACGGTTCACACGCAACAGGGGTTGAACAAACCCCGAGTACAAAAAAGTACTCCGCAAGACTTACCCGACCAAAAATTGGGGAGAAGACTCGGGAATGCTTTGGCTAATAGGAATCAAGGTGAGGCTTTAGCAAGATCAAATGACACCTTTGCAAAAGAGACTAAGCCAGGTCCTTACTTTTACTACATCAATCACTTGTCAACCAAGTATCGGATTCAAAACTTTCCATCATCAACTTCCATTATTACTACGATGTTTGGTGCTAGGATCACGGCTCCCATATCGTGGAGCACACGACGATTCGAATCGCTTAATATACCCAAATGGGGCTTCCTAGCCACACGATGTATGCGAGGACCGAACATCTTACATACATCAACTCACGCTTGTATTTCTCCCGACCGAACGGGTCCTAGCTACGAGGTACAAGTACACCATCTCCCTACGCCGCGGTCCCCTTCCACGGTGGCCCTGTAGGATGGGTACACGCTACTCTCGTCCCTGGTATCCGTTCGTCAAAGATAGTACAAGGGAGCTTACCGCCATTAGCATGCGACTAGTACTATCCAATAACCTCATGATCCCAGGGCCAAGGCAACGAACGGTGCTTAACCGACTCACAAGTGGACGACACTACACCAGGGCACTAGCCCCTCCTGGTGCAAGTCACTCCACCCGGTCTCGATTTACTCATCATCATGCTCTTGTTGCGTACCCTTGACCCGATCAAAGTGAAGGGATACCAACAAGTAACATCAGGTTTTCGTAATTGCCCTCAAGGGGGAACTTTTGTTATCACACCTTTAAAAACATTTCATTTGTAAAGCCTAGGCTATCAGCAAGACTAAGCATACACTAGCATTTGCGAAATCAAAACAGGTATCCAGGGTGTATAGCAAGGTACGGTAAAATGCACCAAAGTAGGATATCACACAACTCCTAGTACCTAATGCATCATATCAGGAACATACAATATAAAAGCTTTTCGAAATACAAGGAGGTGGTTGAATGCATCCGGGGCTTGCCTTGGGGCTCGACGAAGTTAGAAGCAGTGATGACACTGTTGAGATCAGGACCAACCTCTTCACGCCGAACACCTTCTTCAGACGGTACGGCTACACGATTGAAATGCATGATTACGATGCAGTAATAAAAGAGCATGCGATAATGATGCAACGATTGTTAACCTATCTTGAGTACAACTTTCCTTCACGGTATAGTTGCACTAAGAAGGTATAACTACCGTCGACGACGGCGGATTAACGATACGCAATTAACATGAAATGCCGAAAGGTCATTAGGGTTAATGACCTAGGGTCATCAATCAATCCCAAAATCGCAACTCTAATAGTGATTAAGGGTGATTACTAATTTATTGACCATTTTTACAGTCGTTGAAAGCCGCTAATTAACTTGCTAATTAGGAATCAACTAAACCCTAATTAACCACATGATTAATTAATTAAACATTAATTAATTAAAGGGTTAATTAAGCATAATACAAAAATTAGTCAAATCATGATCAAACTTCATAATTAAGATCATTATCATCTAATTAACACACAAAACAAAATTCATAATTTTTGAACTTATATTTTAATTATTAAAAATCATGGAAGTGGTATTTCTTAATTAAAAGAGTAAATTAAAGCACAATTAATTTTTATTGAAAAACTATAGTTAGTATTTTTCCTAAGTAGATCACAACACAGGGGAGCATACACATATTTTTGTCACATTTTATCTGCCCAAAATTAATTACAACAAAAAAAGATGAAAATCAACATTTAAAAACAAATAAAGAAAAAAGGAAAACAAACTTCCCCTTTGCGGGCCACGGCGCGCCCGAGGCGGCCCAACTCCCGCGCCCGCCCGGCCGAGCCCACGCACGCGCCTCCTTCCCTCCTTCTCTCTCCCCACCGACGAGGGGTCCCCACCCGTCGGCTCCTTCCCCTCCTTTTTTTCTCCGTAGGAGCCAAGCCGGTGGCGACGACCGGCGGCGTTCTTCGCCGACGCCGACTTTCCGACGCAACATCTACACCAGCAGACTCCTCTCTTTCCCCCGCATCCAACGAGCTATTAAACAACCATTCCCAACCCGCCGAGCTCGCGCAAAGGCATCCATGGCGGCTCGACGGCGGCGGTGCACTGCGGCCGGACGCACCGGACCTCCTCCGACAAAACCGAGCACAGCAACAGACCCAGCAACGCAACGCGAACTCAGCGCACCCCAAACACGACTCCCCACGACCTTGGACACACACAGCGGCGAGCGCGGCAACAGTGGCACGGCGGCGATCACTGACACGCCACTGTTCCGGCTAAACGACGGTGACATATGCGCAACCAACACCCTATATAGATTCAGGAGCTCACCACGGCTTCCAAACAAGGGAGAAGCGGGCGTGGAAGTGGGTGGAGCAAGGGTGGCGGCGGTGACCGGACGTGCGGCGGCGCTGATGGACGGAGACGAGAACGACGATGCGGTTCAGGCTACTCCGGTGATCTCAGTTTGCCCAACACAGCTCAAACGATGCAGGAGAAAGTGGCGGAGCTAGGTGCAGATGATTGGGGACAGTGGCAGTGTGTGGTGCACAAATTTCTTCGTTGAAGCACGGCGGCCGGTGGTGACGGTGGAGAAGGAAAGAAGAAATTGACGGCCAGAGCTCGGTTTTTATGGAGCATGGATGGCTCGGCAAGGTGGCACGGGCCTTCGCGACGATGGAGAGGTGGTTGGTCGCGCGCGAACCCCGGGAATGGCCGAGAACGTCCACGGCGGCGTCGGACAGCCGGCCGGCATGGGCAAACCGACGAGTCAGCCCCCCCCTACATGCAATCGTAGCGGGGACACCTATTTTTTTCAATTTCCAAAATAATCCGAAAATTTGAACTGTTCACAAAAATCTTCCAAAATATCAATTGTGTAACTTTTCCAGCTCTACAACTTTGATTTAAGGAGTTTGGGCAGAATCAAATTAGTTTTTGAATTTGAATTTCAAATTTGAAAAGGGACAAAACCCTAACTTTGGGGATTTCAAAATTACTTTCAATTTTTGAATAAAAGATGAAAATCTCTAAAAATAAAAAGTTGTTCCATTTCTCAAGGTCTACAACTTTTATTTAGGAAATTTTTCATGAAACCAAATAATTTTTGAATTGTAGTTTAAAACTCAAAAGAGGACAATTTGAAATTCAAATTACTTTTGAAATTACTCCAAATTTTATTCAAAAACTTGAAAAACTTTGTATACCAAAGTTGTAGAGCTCAAAGAGATGCACAAACTGTATTTTGGAAGTTTTCCCAAATTTTGAATATTTTGAGGTGAAATTATGAAGGGGATAAAAGGCTTTTGAATTTCAGCTTTTGAAAAAGAATTTCAAATTGGATTTTTGGGCAAATAATTAATGAAGTTGTGGCACTTTTCAAACCCAACCAATGGCATATTTTCAAAGTACAAACTTCATACTTTGAAATGGTGCCATTGGTTAGCAACTTTTATTTACAAAATTAATTACGGTTAGCTCACCAAAATTGAAAAATGAAATTCGAATTCCAACACTTAACCAACTAGGGTTAGGGTTTTGGGATTCGGATTCCGATTTCAATTTTGGTTCTCGCTTTTGCATCATTTGACTTGTAAAACTTGGTTAGGTTGTAAGCTAAGGTTAGCCAAGCACTTGTACACACCAAGGTTGCTTTTATTTGGTTGCTTTTATAAACAAAAAGTAAAATTGTGAACAAGGTTTAATGACATGCACATACGCATACGATATGAAAGAGCTCAACCAACCCTAGAAATTGATAAACTCATTTTGGTTGTTTGAATTAGTGTTCTCTAATTATGAATGCTCATGCAATGATGATGATGACATGGCAGATTTAGGCTAACGTAACACCGGGGGTGTTACATTATATTCCCCTTAAAAGGAATCTCGTCCCGAGATTCAAAGCTTAGGGCTAAGTAATGGAAAAGGAAATGTATCAAGTAGACACATCTTACATGGTTTCATAAGGGAGGTAGAATGGTTCATATTACAAGTCTCATGTTTTCAGAAAGTCACAATTCTTAGAAACGAATCGTGGCTTAGGAGAAGGAAGGAAAAAACTCCGGAAAAGGTTCATTCAAGAATTCCTCAGGGAATACATCTGAAAACTCTCGGACCACGGGTATATCCTCGACTTCTTGTACTGAGGTGGCATTAACTGTCTCCACTGCTCTCTTGGGGTCGGGAATTGGATCAGAAGTGGGGACTGGTTATCGGGTGAAAATAGCTTAATGGTTCTATTCAATGCATCAATCACAAGTACCATCTTGTAGAAAGAAAGAAAGAAAAGATAGAACCTATAAGAGTGAGATCCTTAGGGCTAGCAAGAATAGGATTGATTTTTACTTAGCCCAAGCACTTTTCAACGGGGATATGATTTTAAACAAGTGAATTAAATATGATGCATGATCGAACCTACGGATCAAGCAAAAGACTTTTTAAATTTAACATAAGCATACTTTTAGTAATATAGGGCAAAAAGAAAACAACACGATACTCCGCTTAAGACTCCTTTAAATAGCACCTAGAAAGGCTACTAGAAAGAATTAAGACGGAGCAGAAGCAATTTGGACCAAACCACATTTAACTTTTGGATCCAAAATATTTTGAAGCTTTTGAAAAGTAATACTGTGAGTATCTTTGTAAATACCGCTCTGATACCCTCTGTGGCAGAACCTTCTAAATTACATGGCCCACAAGCACCTGACATTGCCCTTAAGACCTCTGTCAGCGTACTTGAGTACCACATAACCTAGAATGTTCTGTCGGGTGAAACCCCGATGAACCACGTTTCCTCCAGGATCGATACTTACAGAGACATCACAGTATTACAACAGTTTTCATACAAAATACCAGAGTAGCGGAAGACTTACAATAACTTATTTTACAAAACTTTTATCAAACTTATACAAACCAGATTAGCATTATTACAAAACAGCGGAAGTATCATTACTTAACTTTATTACACTCACGCAACGAAAGTGCCCTGCCCACGGGCCACACAATCTATTCATCAGCAAACTCTTCCTCGATCACCGTCATGCAACAAGGGCCGTAGCACACTTGTTCACACGGTTCACCTGCAACAGGGGTTGAACAAACCCTGAGTACAAAAAGTACTCCGCAAGACTTACCCGACCAAAAATTGGGGAGAAGACTCAGGAATGCTGGCTAATAGGAATCAAGGTGAGGCTTTAGCAAGATCAAATGACACCTTTGCAAAAGAGACTAAGCCAGTCCTTACTTTACTACATCAATCACTTGTCAACCAAGTATCGGATTCAAAACTTTCCATCATCAACTTCCATTATTACTACGATGTTTGGTGCTAGGATCACGGCTCCCATATCGTGGAGCACACGACGATTCGATTCGCTTAATATACCCAAATGGGGCTTCCTAGCCACACGATGTATGCAGGGACCGAACATCTTACATACATCAACTCACGCTTGTATTTCTCCCGACCGGAACGGGTCCTAGCTACAGGTACAAGACACCATCTCCCTACGCCATGTCCCCTTCCACGGTGGCCCCAGAGGATGGGTACACGCTACTCTCGTCCCGGTATCCGTTCTCGTCAAAGATAGTACAAGGGAGCTTACCGCCATTAGCATGCGACTAGTACTATCCAATAACCTCATGATCCTGGGCCAAGGCAACGAACGGTGCTTAACCGACTCACAAGTGGGCGACACTACACCGGGGCACTAGCCCCTCCCCGTGCAAGTCACTCCACCCGGTCTCGATTTACTCATCATCATGCTCTTGTTGCGTACCCTTGACCCGATCAAAGTGAAGGGATACCAACAAGTAACATCGGGTTTTCGTAATTGCCCTCAAGGGGAACTTTTGTTATCACACCTTTAAAAACATTTCATTTGTAAAGCCTAGGCTATCAAGAAGACTAAGCATACACTAGCATTTGCGAAATCAAAACAGTATCCGGGGTGTATAGCAAGGTACGGTAAAATGCACCAAAGTAGGATATCACACAACTCCTAGTACCTAATGCATCATATCGAACATACAATATAAAAGCTTTTCGAAATACAAGGAGGTGGTTGAATGCATCCGGGGCTTGCCTTGGGGCTCGACGAAGTTAGAAGCAGTGATGACACTGTTGAGATCAGGACCAACCTCTTCACGCCGAACACCTTCTTCAGACGGCACGGCTACACGATTGAAATGCATGATTACGATGCAAGAATAAAAAGAGCATGCGATAATGATGCAACGATTGTTAACCTATCTTGAGTACAACTTTCCTTCACGGTATAGTTGCACTAAGAAGGTATAACTACCGTCGACGACGACGGATTAACGATACGCAATTAACATGAAATGCCGAAGGTCATTAGGGTTAATGACCTAGGGTCATCAATCAATCCCAAAATCAGGCAACTCTAATAGTGATTAAGGGTGATTACTAATTTATTGACCATTTTTACAGTCGTTGAAAGCCGCTAATTAACTTGCTAATTAGAATCAACTAAACCCTAATTAACCACATGATTAATTAATTAAACATTAATTAATTAAAGGGTTAATTAAGCATAATACAAAAATTAGTCAAATCATGATCAAACTTCATAATTAAGATCATTATCATCTAATTAACACACAAAACAAAATTCATAATTTTTGAACTTATATTTTAATTATTAAAAATCATGGAAGTGGTATTTCTTAATTAAAAGAGTAAATTAAAGCACAATTAATTTTTATTGAAAAACTATAGTTAGTATTTTTCCTAAGTAGATCACAACACAGGGAGCATACACATATTTTTGTCACATTTTATCTGCCCAAAATTAATTACAACAAAAAGATGAAAATCAACATTTAAAAACAAATAAAGAAAAAAGGAAAACAAACTTCCCTTTGCGGGCCACGGCGGCGCGGCCCGAGGCGGCCCAACTCCCGCGGCCCCGCTCCGGCCGAGCCCACGCACGCGCCTCCTTCCCTCCTTCTCTCCCACCGACGAGGGGTCCCCACCCGTCGGCTCCTTCCCTCTCCTTTCTTTTCTCCTACGAGCCAAGCCGGGTGGCGGCAACCGGGCGGCGTTCTTCGCCCGACGCCGACTTTCCGACGCAACATCTACACCAGCAGACTCCTCTCTTTCCCCCGCATCCAACGAGCTATTAAACAACCATTCCCAACCCGCCGAAGCTCGCGCAAAGGCATCCATGGCGGCTCGACGGGGTTTCTTGGCCGGGCGCACCGGACCTCCTCCGACAAAACCGAGCACAGCAACAGACCCAAAGAACGCAACGCGAACTCAGCGCACCCCAAACACGACTCCCCTTTGACACACACAGCGGCCCAGCAACAACAGTGGCACGGCGGCGATCACCGACACGCCACTGTTCCGGCTAAAACGACGGTGACATATGCGCAACCAACACCCTATATAGATTCAGAGCTCACCACGGCTTCCAAACAAGGGAGAAGCGGGCGTGGAAGTGGGTGGAGCAAGGGTGGCGGCGGTGACCGACGGCGTGCGGGCGGCCGATGGATTCGAGACGAGAACGACGATGCGGTTCAAAGCTACTCCGGTGATCTCAGTTTGCCCAACACAGCTCAAACGATGCAGGAGAAAGTGGCGGAGCTAGGTGCAGATGATTGGGGACAGTGGCAGTGTGTGGTGCACAAATTTCTTCGTTGAAGCACGGCGGCCGGTGGTGACGGTGGAGAAGGAAAGAAGAAATTGACGGCCAGAGCTCGGTTTTTATGGAGCATGGATGGCTCGGCAAGGTGGCACGGGCCTTCGCGACGATGGAGAGGTGGTTGGTCGCGCGAAACCCCGGGAATGGCCGAGAACGTCCCACGGCGGCGTCGGACAGCCGGGCCGGCATGGGCAGCCGACGAAGGCGGGCCCCTGTACATGCACCGTAGCGGGGGACACCTATTTTTTTCAATTTCCAAAATAATCCGAAAATTTGAACTGTTCACAAAAATCTTCCAAAATATCAATTGTGTAACTTTTCCAGCTCTACAACTTTGATTTAAGGAGTTTGGGCAGAATCAAATTAGTTTTTGAATTTGAATTTCAAATTTGAAAAGGGACAAAACCCTAACTTTGGGGATTTCAAAATTACTTTCAATTTTTGAATAAAAGATGAAAATCTCTAAAAATAAAAGTTGTTCCATTTCTCAAGGTCTACAACTTTTATTTAGGAAATTTTTCATGAAACCAAATAATTTTTGAATTGTAGTTTAAAACTCAAAAGAGGACAATTTGAAATTTAAATTACTTTTGAAATTACTCCAAATTTTATTCAAAAACTTGAAAAACTTTGTATACCAAAGTTGTAGAGCTCAAAGAGATGCACAAACTGTATTTTGGAAGTTTTCCCAAATTTTGAATATTTTGAGGTGAAATTATGAAGGGGATAAAAGGCTTTTGAATTTCACTTTTGAAAAAGAATTTCAAATTGGATTTTTGGGCAAATAATTAATGAAGTTGTGGCACTTTTCAAACCCAACCAATGGCATATTTTCAAAGTACAAACTTCATACTTTGAAATGGTGCCATTGGTTAGCAACTTTTATTTACAAAATTAATTATTTTAGCTCACCAAAATTGAAAAATGAAATTCGAATTCCAACACTTAACCAACTAGGGTTAGGGTTTTGGGATTCGGATTCCGATTTCAATTTTGGTTCTCGCTTTTGCATCATTTGACTTGTAAAACTTGGTTAGGTTGTAAGCTAAGGTTAGCCAAGCACTTGTACACACCAAGGTTGCTTTTATTTGGTTGCTTTTATAAACAAAAAGTAAAATTGTGAACAAGGTTTAATGACATGCACATACGCATACGATATGAAAGAGCTCAACCAACTCTAGAAATTGATAAACTCATTTTGGTTGTTTGAATTAGTGTTCTCTAATTATGAATCTTACGCAATGAATGATGATGATGACATGGCGGATTTAGGCTAACGTAACACCGGGGGTGTTACAACAGGGATGGCGCGCGGGCGAGCTCCGCCGCGGCCACCCGCGCGGGCGAGCTCCCGCGGCCATCCGCACGGGCGAGCTCCCCCCCAGCCCCACAGGCGGCCTCCTCGCCGTCGAGAAGAACCGTGATGGCACGGCCGCATCCCCCAACTTCGCGGCCGCTGCTTGATGGCACTGCCGTGACGCGAGCGCCAGGAGGTCCGCGACGGTGTGCAGCTCCGGGACGAGAAGCAGGTCCAGCGACGGGGAGCGCCAGGAGGTCCACGACGAGGAGCACATCATTGGCGAGCCCGAGGTCCTCGACGGGAGCAGGTCGTGCTGGGGCTCCCGCGGCGGCCACCTCGTCCGACAGGAGCAGCAGGCGTGTGCGGCTGCGCGCGGCGCAGTCAACCACGAGCGCCTTGAACGCCTGTCGACCGCTTCTCCATCGCGGCCCTGGCATCGGCAAGTTTCATCTGCACCTGCTCCTCGCGCCAGAGCTCGGCGACGCGCGGCATCTGCCGCTCCTCTTCGACGCCCTCCAGCTCGCGCTCCGCCTCCGCGTGCACAGTACCGGCCTCCTCCCGTAGCGCCCGGCACTTGGCCTCCGCAGCCTCGCCCCGCCGTCGCTCGGCGGCCAGCGCCTCCGCCTTGCGCTGCTCCAACAGCCGCAGGAGGCCAGGGCGCCGTCCGACGAATAAGCAGCCGCAAGGGACCACGGCGGCATTGGCGAAGGATTTGGGATGGGAATTCCCCACCGCCACCGTCCATGGCTCGGCCTGGCCGCCTCCGCTGCCCATGTTGGCAGTCGTGGTCTACTGCATGGCGGCGCAAAGGAGCTGTAGGCGTCGGCGTGGTGGTGCAACCGTGGGATCAGTGAGCTAAGAAAGAGGGGTGACCGCCAGCAAGGAGGTAGGCCGCTGGGTGAGGACACACAGCCGTAGGCATGGAGGTTTGGCCAGCGAAGAGGAGCCATGGAGATCCCAGTGGTGTTGGTGAACAGGGGCTCTTCCTCCCTTGCAGTTCAGACCCATGGATTGAACTATCTCCTCGTGAAAAGTCTACAACGCTAAAAGCTTTTGAGTTTTGATCTTTTTCTTTCTTTTGTTGCTGACGTTGGATTTGTTTCTGCTTTGCTGCTAAAACATGGCTTAATTGGCTTGCCTTTCTGGTAGCTGCAATCAAACCCAGCATTGAATTGGCTATCGTCAGGTTAGTTGATTTGAGCAGTGGATCAACATATTCATCGTGCTGCTCTACGGGGACATTGTAATTGGACACTGATGGGTGTTTGTGGATCAACATTGTGCTCTGCAGCGGAAGGTAACTGATAGATGAATGAGCCTCTCTTCTGTCACCGTCTAGGTGTTTTTGGCTTTGCTTCAGTGGGCATTGGTTTGAGTAATTTTCCCTTTGTTGTACCTTGTTGCCTGTAGAAACTAGGGACTGATCATTGGAGGCATGATCCTGTTGGGCCTATCACATGATCCTGTTGGGCCTATCATTGCACCCCAACGTTGTCAGGTTCATGCTGCAGATCAGCTTCATCCTCCTCGGGCTGTATACCAGGCGGTACAGCCCTCAGATCCCTGTTGCATCGATGCTGTGAGCACCAGAAGGAGGAGCAGCCAGCAGTGGCAGCTGCTGCTAGAACGAAGGTGCAGGTCCACAGGTTTTGCAGATCCTTTTCAAGGCCTCGATGCCACCGGATGTGTAGGATGGCTAGCGGCACCCAGCATAACTCGTTGTCGACGCAGGAACAAGGTGGGAGGAGGACTCATCTCTGAAAACCTGAAAAATGTGGCATCTACATTCTAACATGTTGTGTGTTATTAAATTTTGGAGCGTTCGGACGCCAATCAAGGAAACTGCTGCATTCAAACTTGTATGGTTCTTTCAAGCACAAGGTATGCTACACAGATTCAGGTTTTTATAGTCTTATTCACCTCTTTGTCTAGGATCAACTTTGTCTAAAATGTTCTATTGTTACCAACTCAGAGTTTCTTCCTCTTGTAAATCAGTCCATGGTGCAGAGAAAATCCCTATGTGTTAGGATTAATCACAACTAACTCATGTAACAATCGCTTGGCATGATCAGAAGTGGTGCAAGTTAATTACTTGTAACCAAGCAGGAGTGCAAGCTGACAAAGCTGTTAGTTCCTCATTTAGATTTACTCTTCTTGACAGTGCATGAGCATATTTATCAACCCCCTTTGCTCCTGAAACTTAAGCTCAAGCCCAGCTACCTTTGCCATGGCATTCATTTGCAGCTCAGTAGCTAGAACTGATCCTGCAAATGGCAACTTATTTGAGCAAAAATGTATTTGCTTTATTTATTAGATTCTTTTCAGATAATGGATTCTTTCAACATTGAATCAGGCAATGTTGATAATTTAGAGGATTGACTCTTCCTGAAATTTCAATGTTTTTGAACGGATGCTACAATGAAGTAACAGACTTGACCCTCTTTTTTTTGTGCATCCAGTAAGTAATCAGCTTGATCCAGTTTTTGTAGCATATCTAGGCATCAAAGCTATCCTTGTAATCATTGATTTTTTATATATATTTCTAAATGTATGGATGCATATTGGATTTTCTTTTCTTTTTACACAGGTGAATTTGACTTAACTAAAGTGAGTAGTAATTTCCTAGGTGTGTAAATCAATTAAGATTTGTTGTAATCTAATACTTATGGAGGAGTACAGCGAGCTCATCTCAAACCTACTGAATCGATCACTTTGAGTGCTTATCTGATGCCTCAAAAACTTTACTTAAACAGTTTGCAGCATATTGGCAGTGTTCTACAGTGATGTTCCATCATCGATTTCACACAGCAGCTGCAAACTCGGTTAAATTGGTCCTAATCTCCTGTTTTTTGTTCTGGGGTGAATTTGGCAGAGCTTGGACTGCACACTGCTACCTTAGGCAAAAGGCACTGAAGAAACTCATGTTCAAACACATTTGATGAGCATCTGTTGTTAAGTTTTGGAATTTCAGGAACAACTACTGTTCTTAATTGGTGGTTACCTATGCAGTACTTATATGGGAGACATAACATTTGCAAAATTGGATTTGTTCATAATACTTTAGGCTTTAGGTCTGCTTATGAAAGAGAGCATATAATGCTTCGTAGTGCTCTTTAGGCTTTATGTAGAGAGAATGAAATCCTCGCAATTGATTACTCTCTCATTGATTGATTACAAGAGTGTCAGTGTGTTCCTGTTGAAATGAAGTTACTACTATCTTCATGATGGCATGGGCTGTACCTATGCCCCATGGCAATTTTAATTTGTTGGACTGCTTGACTCTTTTCACGGACTCAGTATATGTAATTTTAAAGGAGTTGCCACCAAAACACTATATCTTTTTGTAATATAATCGTTAGTTCATCCAAGGTTTGTATGCCCGTAGCAACGCACGGGCTATTAGCTAGTCTAACTACTAAGCTCCAAACGACGAATACAGATTAGAATACGAAAAGCCAAAAGTAAACGCGTGTACGTGCTGAGGTCCAAGGACAGCCTTTTGCCCCATGGGCCGCGTCCTGGGCCTTTTGATTTCCCACGGAAGTGATGCATAGCGTCCAGGTGATTTCTTCTTTTTTTCTATAATAATATGCATGTTGGTTAGTCGCCAAACAGACAGGGTATGGCTCCGCCACTAAAGTCTAAAAATTGGGAAGGTATTTCCACCTAGTTGGATAGGTCTTACGGAGTATATTGTGTACTCAAGAGTTTTATTTTGCAATGCTGTTGTAGATGATCACGCGGAAGCTTAAGCAGGTCTTGACCACTTGCCATGTGTATTCGTGTGGTTTCAAGCTCTCCACCATAGTTGGCTTAATAGACTACCATATTTAAGTTATTCTCTTGCGTACTAATAGTGGACAAGTATGCTTAGGATTACATTAAATCAGATGGTTCTAGCACATATATCTAGCTATAGATAATCATAATAAATATGAAAGGTTATTTATCACGATAGAGGAACTTGTAAACAAAAAAAAGTAAAACTGATTGTACATCACAGATATAAATGAGACTTTAAGTATTAGTGATAGAAGATAAGAACTTCACTCAAAGTTGAGTTGCATCCTTGAGATATGAAGTGGATGAGGAGCAACCGATAGCTATGGGTTCTCACGGGCACTCTCACCTTGCCTCTAGTCCTACTTTCTAAGTTTATTGTGGTGGGGCTTAGCCTACTTGTTTCTTCTTTTTCGTGCTTAGAATAATGTCCCTATCCCATGGGATATTTATCATAGCCATAGGTCTGTTGGAATAGAGTGATGCAAAAGGTTGGCCCCATACATTGATGCCACTTAAGTGGGCTGGATTGGGATCTTCACCATGTGTCACCTCCTTTCACATTAACACTCCTGGTCGCTTACTTTTTGTGTTGATAGCAATGACGGTTAATCTGATAGAATAGGTTGACATGAGGTTGCCTGGACCATCAGATTCACTGACTCAACTTGTTAACTTACTTGGATCATTTTGTTATGCTAATCATGTGGTTCCTAGGTATTTCCTCCGCTTTAGATTGTAAGTCATTCTAATTTTTCTAGATGCATAGTTTTTATTATATATCTAGACATAATAATATATATCTAGGTACGTAGCAAAATCTATGTATTTAGAAAAGCCAGGGTGACGTATAATTTGGAATGATGGGAGTAAATCACATGTCGGAGGAGGGGTGACCAAAATGAAGACATAGCAAATCCGTCTCTCTGAGCCTAGTTTTGCTTAGATTTTGTATGCTATCGACAATATATAGTTCTACAAGTTCATAAAATTGCACGTCAAATGGGTTGTTACTTGAGTTTTGACGCTAGTCATGTAATGACTCGTATTGACTAAGTGGTTGATATTAACTACTTCCTCCGTTCTAATAAATTATAAGATATTTAACTTTTTTGAAGTCAAGTTTGACCACTCGTCTTATTCAAAAAATATAGACAAACATAATCAAATTTAAGTCATTATTAAAAAAAAATATTAATAAAGCAAGATACAACAAAATAAGTGATAATTTACATAAATTTTTAATAAAACGAGTGGTCAAAATTAAAATAAAAAAGTCAAATGTCTTATAATTTAAACAGATTAAATATAATACTGGTATATATCGAAGCTAGAATAGGATGTAACTACTCATGTACTGGTCTATAGACTTAGGTACCGGTACCAGATATACTGGCCATTTTGGCTGATACTAGAATGATATTAGTTTGAACCATTGTGTTTCTTACCATAAAATTTTATAACAATTCTCCTCTTAGGTACATTTGGACCATGTTTTCTTAAAGAATTCTTTCCAATTAAATTGAAACATTTCTTTATTGAGCCGTACATTGTACTTGCTTTAGGCCTTATGGCATAATTGTTCCATATTTAGAATAAATCTTCCATGTTCATATTCAAGAGAAAAATGTTCAAGGTTCATGAGGAAAAAAATCCCAACTTAATAGAATATATAACAAAACATGTTCCCTTTACTTATTTGCAATGTTTAATAAACACTACCATCTTTGTTCCACTAATTTAAAACCAAAAAATGTTCTGTGTTTCAGGAAAAGTAAATACAAATTATAGGACTAATAAATATTGCAACATAAATACTAACTAAAGAGCGCACACGCTCGGCACACTTGCCGCACACCTGCCCGCCCACCCGCCTCCTCCTGCTAAGGCCTGTCCCTCTCTCTCTAGCGAACACCTCACCGGTGGTCTCCCCCTTGCTCTCGTGCCCCACCCTGCGCCCGCGTCCCACCAGCTCCCCTGCGTACCATGGTGGATGTAGCATCAGCGGCGCCAATGAATCAACCACTAGGTAGGTCTGTAGTCCTCCTACCGCTACACTGAATCCGGTGTTTTTTAGGGTTCCGATGAGCTCTATCTCCCTTCTCCAACTCTGGTGGGCTATAGAATGGCTGGCTAGCAGGGAAGACAGGTAGGCTAGACGGTAGGGATGCAGGCGGCGGCTTAGGAGAGTTGGCGATGGTGGAGGCGGCTGGGCCTAGTTAGGGTGGGGAACTCTGACAATGGTGGTGGCTACGACCATGGCGGCGACAGGGGCAGGGGAGGGAGAAGATGGCGTCGTAGGCGAGCTAGGGTTTAGTTGAAGCTCATTGTCGCGGCCACGACCCGCGTAACTCCGATGAAACCCCGGATCACCGCGGCAGGCCGGTGGCCTAGGCGCCCGAGTTGGTGAAGAAGATCTGGCGGTGTTTTCCGTTTTCGTGATTAAAACCCGTTGTGGGGAGGTGTGCATGCTGGAATCCAAATCTTGCATGTGGCTGTAGCAAAGTAATAAGCTAATAATCATGTACCGGTGATGCCAAATCATACTCGGACTCCACTTCGGCTTTCCTTCCCACATCGTTTTGCATTCAAAAGCAACGGATACGAAATCCAAATCTAACACAAACTCCTTTCTATAAAGACTCGATTTAACATGAATTATTTTTATAACCGATTTTACACTTAAAGTAATATATTGTTGTGATGTGATGTTTCCATACAATGGATGGATATTTATATATCTAGTATAAAGTTTAAAAAACAGAACGAAAGAAAGAAACAAGAAAAATCTTCAAAAGAATTGTTTTGAAACCATAAACAGCCCATGTCCAGGAGAAGGCCCATTCGATTGCGTTTCCCCTCGACTGGGCTATTCTTTCTCCCCGCGTGCTCTCTCTCTCTCTCTCTCTCTCCCCGACGACTACGCCGCCGCCGCCGCCGCCCCGCCGCCGTGCCCAGGTCTTCGTCGGCCCACGAGCACCCAACAGATGGTATGCCCGGCCCTTATCTTCCCTTCCTGCTGTGCGAAACCGAGCAGCACCCAAAGCCTAACCTAAGCTATTTGTGTGTAATCGGACCTGATCTAATCGCAAGTGCATACATGAATTATGCCTACTAACTTCGATTCTTAGTGCCAAAAAAAACTATCGGGTGTACATGTGCACACCCATGTGCTTTTTGGGGCGCCGGTGGTTCGATGGTTAGCTTAATCGGAGAATTGGACCTAATCTAACTACAATTGTATACATGAATTATGCCGACTAACTTTGATTCTTTTTGGGAAAAAAAAAAAAAAAAAAAAAAAAAACCTTATCGGGTGTACATGTGTACACCCCTGTGCTTGTTTGGGCGCCGGTGGTTGGATGGTTAGCTTTGATAAGCAAGTGATCTGCTATTGCTTTGGTTGACTTGTTTGGGTTCTGGTTTGAGGATTGGGAATGCGGCCATATCTATGGAGTATTGGAGTATGTCGTGAACATTCTGGTCCATACTTATTCCCTTCTATGATTTATAAAAAAGTACTTGGTTATAAGCTTAATATCCTCAGATGACTCTGCTTCTATTCTGATATGTAAGGTTATAGACTTATTTTAGTTGTATGAACATGCTGCAATGTGTCATCTGCTAACTAAACTTTGTATGTCAAACTTAATTTTCTTTTGAGAACATGAAATCAAGTGTTCTGAATGTTCAGGTATAATATGTGGAACTGTTGTTTTGTATTTAGACAGCTGTATTTTACTTTGAGATATGATAGTTTCTCTTTTTTTTTTTGTAGCTTCTGATATTTATGCCAAAAGTTAGCAGATGCTTTGACACTGAAGCTACATCACAGCATGGCACCATAGGAGTTATAATTACTAGATAACAAGGTTGCCAAACAAACCTGAAAACCCAATGTGATGCTTCATGGATAAGAAAAGGCTGCACAAGCTCATCCACTACCGACCCTGTGCCAGTCTATGCCAATACCCTTGATTTCATTGCTTCTTACCTTATTTCTGATGTTCCCCAACTACTCAAACTTGCTACACCGTCAGCTCACAGACTGCGCACTGCTGGGAAATGAATGTCACTAGGTCTTTAATAATGACTTGGCCTGTATTGCTGGCTAGCAAATGGCACAATTACTAACTTGCATTTTATAATTTCGTCTATTGTGATTGGTGGGACTCCGTATACCAAGGAAATCCCTGTATCCAACTGCATTTTTCAGTCTCTGATTTTATGCTTTCCATTGTCTTATTTACTATTTTAAGCTTCAAATAAAGATGTGTTTGTTATACTTCATTCTGCATCTAGTTATTTTATCAATGAGTTTTACATACTCAACTACTCATAGGTGATAGGTCATTGTGCATTTTCCTTTGTTTCAAGGATTATTGTTCATAGACTGGTGACATGTTAGACTTTTTTTGTGCCTTATTTAGGTTATTGCTTCTAGTTTGTAAAACATAACAAATTATTTACTGTTCCTTTGTGCTTTTCCTATAGGATGCTTCTTTACTTAGACGTGCACTATAGGCATCTAGGGAGCTAGGCTATAATCTATAAACCTTTAAATAGCTGTGCTCAGCCTTCAGTACTTGAAAGGAGCATTTAGAAAATCCTTCTTATCCTTCTACTGAATCCTTTATTTTCTTCAATCCTCGTGTAGTTCTAGCTTAACACCTTTTTTTTCTGTAAGAAGTAACAGAAAATATAATAAAGGTGTCTACCTTGATGTTATAATAGCTTAAATGTTGTTCATTACATAATTTCGGAAAAAGACTGTTGTTTGCATGCAAAGTGAGATAACACCATTGATATTGATAGGCACTGTGTTGGGTTGGTGTCCTTTCATTCCCAGTATATGGGTCTTAAAGATCAAAAGTTTTTAGATGCCATAACTGTGTATCCTGTCCAAAGCCAACTTGATGATGACTATACAAATATTATTATTGCTGCTCTAAATAAAGGAAAGGTAATAAAAAGTATTTGTATTGGGTAGCTAATAAATGGGTTATATGGTAAATCTTCACTTTTGTGTTATTGCTCCTTTCATGAATATTCCAGCATAGGAGCTGCCACAGGGAATATTCATATGTTGTTAATATCCGATGTTTAGCACTTTGGAAGAATCACCACCAGTTTATGCACTGATACTCATGGCACTTGCCATGCGCTAATGTATGGATCTGACTGATTGCTTTTTTGCAGGCTGGGAGGCACACTATTATTCTCATGCAGCCATCTCAAAACAGGGCTTCTAGAACATTTATGGATTATAATTCAGTTAATCATGCATTGGATGGTATGTATGGTTTGACAAAGAACTTGCTCCAGAAAAATTCAAATTGAACTTCCTAGTTCGCATTATTTGTATGACCATGGTGGTCTTCATGTGATCCTATACACAGGGGAAAAAACAGTGATATTTAACTAGTTAACTATATCTTATAGAAACATGATATTAATAATTAATTTATTTTAGAGGTTTTGATCGGATCTAGTCCTCTTTGTTTAAACTTGTTGGGTGGCCTGATGTTATACCCACTATCTTTACTGTTCTACTTTGATGTGGATCCAGGTTATGCTCTTCCAAAAATCAGATTTGCAAATCTGCAGTGATTCTGCTTGATTTATGTCCCT
Organism: Chrysopogon serrulatus; assembly: GCA_015844335.1. Lineage (NCBI taxonomy): Eukaryota > Viridiplantae > Streptophyta > Magnoliopsida > Poales > Poaceae > Chrysopogon > Chrysopogon serrulatus. Next base: position 42,360 of record JADLZL010003513.1, on the reverse strand, counting down.
TCTAAAGTTCATAAGTTACTTATAACATTCAACTTTAATTGCAGGGATCTGTGGGCTTTATGAAAGGAAAATTAGGGATATCAACCCAATGGTCCCAAACATAACTTATGATATCAGTGACCTCTATAACTTCATTGATGGCCTAGCTGACATTAGTGCGCTGGTGTGAGTATGACTTTTTTTTTAAGATTTTCGAAGTTGCTTGAAGTATATTTATACATGTTCGTGTTCAAAACTAACAACATAATAACTGTGCTTTCCCCCTCCATATGCAGTTATGATCACTCGATTCAGGCATTTCTGCCATATGATCGACAGTGGATAAAGCAAAAGTTGTTTCAGCACCTAAAGAAACTGGCTCAGCGGTAGCACGACTGTTGTTTGGTCTGATGCCTTTTATCCAACAAGCAAACATGCGTGGTAATAGGTGTCCAATCAGTGGTGTTGGGAGGTGTTGCTTGTAAACTTATGAAATGTTACATGGCAGATTCGCCCCCTTGTATTCTGGATGTTGGACTCGGATTTCATTGGTGGCGGCTTGCTTGTGGTTCTTGTGGTTGTGGTACCCTAAACTGACTTGTTTCGGAGTGTTGAGAATGCGATAACCCTGTGGCCTGTTGTCCGCCCCCCCCACACCCACCCATTTCTGTCTATTATTGTTCTTTAGAAATAAGCCTAAGGTCGTAAAATAAGTCTTCACTACAAGTTTTTGTCAGAACTTTATATGCTACAAGCGTCAATGACTCACCGTTGAAACCAGCTTAGTAGCCAATATGAACGGTTTTTGATAGTCAAATAGCTAAAGATTTTTGGTCTTTTAAGTTTCAGTCAAAATTGGACCAAAAAATGGACTTGGTAAAATCTCAAATTTGTGTAGATTTAAGAATATATTCTAGAGCGAAGAAATTGGTGGTAAAAAAATATCCAGTTGAATGTGATTTTTGAGTTGAATACATTGGTGGGTCTTGAGTGTTTGTACCGCTTAGATCCATGAACTTGCAAGAGCAAAAAAATAGGCCTCTAAACTTGTCTAAGTTGTTTGTCATAGGTCCATTTCTCTTGGGTGCGGCATCTAGGTGATATGGCATTGCCAATGTTGCGGTTGTTTGGTTTTGGTGGGATTTTTGCCACTCTTCGAGGTTGGCAAGTTTGCAACTTGTATTGAAAAGAGCACCTAGCCCACCATGTCGTATCTATCCCCAAAACAATCCGCCCTCCCTCGTCTTCTTTTTTTTGCGTCTCATTGCCTTTTTTCAATTACACAGTACAACGCAGACGCTCACAACACACATCCTCATCCCTATGAATGTATACACGTAAACCTTACCGCTGTGAGCACCTCTAAAAACCGAGCTGGCAAATCCTCGAAATTGACGACCCGCATCAAATCGAAGGGTGCCAACGCTAGATCTAGCTGACATACTAATGATCTTGTGGAGACTGCATACGGGCAAGGGTGGTGTGACGGGTGTTGAAGGAATCATGGAGCTTTGGACAAGTATTCTATTGTTGCCTGTGCTACAAGGTTAGTGGTTTAGTTAAGATCAAGTTTGTATGTGATGTTGGCAATTTCTGTGGTGAAACGATGTCTGTTCTTAAAAGATACCTCTTAAGTGATCTCATCGATAAAATATATGCAGTTAAAGAAAGGATTAGTAGGTAGGCATGTTACCAAAGGGACATGTCCTTCACTTACCTTTTTACATGTATATATATATCCAACTCCAAGAGATCTAAAGTGTTATGCATTCATGTAGCGAGATGGAACCAGATGCCCTTTCTGTAAGTGGGAGCAGGACTATGTATATGGCTATGGTGCTTGGCAACGAGAGCCTATGCGATGGTAGAATGCAGTCGGATACAGATCGCCGTCGACTGTTCTTTGCGCAGTCACGCTCGGTTGCTACTTATTGGTGAGCAAGTGCATTACTCTTTACTCTCTTTTTTTGAGAATTATAAAGTACAATGCAAACAGGTTAAATGAAAGAAATATCAACTTGCTTTCATAAAAAACGGATAGTGAAAATGAAAGAAAATGTGCAACTCCATGACTATTCATTTTTCTCCATGCAAATCTACACATCTACTACACATAATTTGTAGTTTTAGTGAACCACTGTGACCAGAGGCCGGAGGGAATATTTATTAACTTACATCTTTGAGGGAATATTTATGAACTTACATAATTGTGTATGTCTGAACAGAGCAATAATCGCTATTCGCGGATATATGTTTTGCTTGGAACAACCTGGAGATGGATTAGTGCTACAATCACTTCAAACCTCATCTAATACAAGTGAAAATCCTGATCATTGAAAACAACAAAATCATGAAGCCAGGACCTATTAACTCCATAGTCTATGGAAGCAACGTTGTGCCTCGAGACAATTGATAACCAGAAAAAAATGGCCAAGCTGTCTTTCAGCACTGAGTTTTGTAAATTTGACTGTGCCGTGCCAGTGCCACAAGGTTCTCACACCAGAATCTCTCCTTGCATGCCTGCGTGCCAGGTAGATCACTGCCACTCTACCAGCATACAGGCCCTAACCTCAGTTCCTACCAGTGTGACGAGAACCACCCCTAATCCTGAGACTAGCCTTAACACCAACCTCGATTGTTTCTGATGGTTCAAAGCCACAGGATTTCATCATTTTGTAGTATTTATTTGCCTCTTCTGAGAACCCACCATCAAGAAGGCCTCTTATAACCCTCTCAAACTGATCAGATTTCAATAGTTTCTTCTTCTCTTCCAAGATCTTGAGGGACCTGCGGGCTTTCTCTTCCTGGCGAGACTTTGCATACATATCGGCAAGGAACACATGGACTTCTATGGGCTCTTCTCCAAGCTTCCTTATCTTCTGCACAAGTTGTTCAGCCTCCAGAACTAGCTGCAACATAGACAACCAATCCAGTAACGTGAGATTCGTCTTGACGCCAAGTTCAAGTCCGTCCTTCTCCAAATTCAGCAGCCACTGCAAAGCCTGGTCTAGTTAGTTGTTTGTTCTTCATGTGCGCGCCACTACACCAGCAATTGAACTGTCATCTGGTTCGTGTTGAAACCTCCTCCTGATTTGATCAAACATGGTACAGGCTTTTTAGGGTCACCAATACGTCCATATGCTTCTATACATATCGCATAGATCTCCTGTGTAGGCTCGATTCCATCATGTGACATCAGCATAATAGCCCTCTGTGCACAGTCCATCATGCCTCGCTGAGCATATGCTCGCATAAATGTCTGTGTAGATTTTTGTAGTGGGTTTGACATGTGTACCCCTCATAAATTTTATCAGATTTTCTGCTTGTTCTGGTTCTCCATTGTTGATATAGCAATTAATCATTGAACTGAAGAGTTTCAGATCTGGTTTAAAACCCTCCCTTCGAATAAACTCAAAAGCCTCCTTGGCCTGCTCTAGATAGCCTGCCTTGCTATACATGTGGACCAATATGATGGATGTGATGATATCAGGTGCAATACCCTTCTCTTTCATTTTACCAAGTATTCTCTCTACGCTTTCCACATGATTTGCTTTAGCGTGAAGATCAATTAATTTTGAGTAATCTCGGACGTTTGCCTCAAAAGATTCTTGAGCTAGCAGAATTTCAGCAACCTGTAAGTTTAAATACGTAGCATATGTTAAGTGGTGTGAAAAATTTCATTTTTTTAAAGGTAACTGAACAATTGATTTAACATATATAAGTATAACCATGGCTAACAACATATTTACCTGACCAAATAAATTTAAATGCTTAACTCAAACAGTGTTTTCGACGAGAGAGTGGTTGGTTGTGTGTGTGTGTGTGTGGGTGGGGGGGGGCATGACATTAAGATAGTGAACCTGACTAAATCGTCAGTGCGTGCAAACGACCTATCATAAGAGCATCTCCAGCAATGCTACCCACCTATATTTTGCTTCCAACTCCAGCAATAATACCTAAATCGTGGCTCTCAAATTCATTTTAACATTCAATGACATGTGGATTCCACAAGTCATCCTCTAAGCTTAACTGGTTGACCCAAAGTGTGTTAAGACCACTTGCACCCACTAGACACCAAAGATGGTGCTCCTCATTGAAGACCTGAATAACGGTGATGTCTGGGCTGGCAACCTCAAAACACACACAGATTTCGGTGCTTCCAAAGTAGCCAAGCTCCCAAGATAATGATAGTATTCACTCCCTTCTTGTCCCTCTAAACTTTCTAGATTGATTTGCGCCACCACACTGCAAACGTAGATTCATGTCGTCGGGGACCCAGTTCCTGCAATCTCATCGGTATAAAGATTCTGGACCAGAACAGTCGTGCAAAGACACAGGACGTGAGCAGATGTTGAACATCTTCGTCAGCCTGATCGCATAGGGGAGTAAGGGACACTGGCAGGATGTCGTAGGCCTCCTCACCAGACTTCGGCAACAATAAGTAGGCCCCGCATTTCGCCAACCCCCAGGCCACTAATGCTCTCTGCCCCACCCGCCTGCAACAGGTAACTGCTATAGCATCCCCACCTCCCTCTCCCCCAATCCACATCTACCTAAAACTCCCTTTCCATGCCTCGATCCAGTGGCTTGCATTGCCTAATCTGTGCCCATCCTGAATGTAGGAAAGGCTTTGCTGGGACTAACATATCTCAAAATCCCCATTGACATGAACAATGCCCCTATTTCTCCTCGAGCTCAATGGCGACCATGCCTGACCCTCCCTGATGACAGCCCTCTCTCGTAAATAACACCCTTCTGAAACACCAGGTCGCTGACCAGTGGCACCCATAGCATCCCCAGCGAAGCCTCAAATCAATGCCCTCCTCCCTCCCTCCCCCGCAATCAGATGTGCATCAAACGATATAACTGGTGAACATGAATTCCTGCCAAATGTGTGTCAAATGATAATCACCTCGTGCGAGAGGACATTACGAGAACTACTCAATAAAATCTTCAGAAATTCTAGAGTCATAACCCTTGTCTGAAGTGAAGGGAATAATGATCTCCAGAAGTTATTCCAACTTTTTTCACTCTCTCTCCATCACATCAAGTTTTTACCCACATGCATGGAGCATTAAATGTAAGTAAAAAAAAAATAACTAATTGCACAGTTTAATTGTATATCACGAGACGAACCTATTGAGCCTAGTTAGTCCACGATTGGACAATATTTGACACATACAAACGAAACGTACTACAGTTGCAAAGTTGAAAATTTTCCACCTTTTTGCGCAATCTAAACAAGGCCCAAATTTGATTGCACTCGATAGACATGATAAGACAGCAGCTCAGAAGAACAATGGAAAACACCATAAATCACTACGCAGACAATTTATCAATCTGTTTTGCCCAAGCACAATAAGTTTGGAATGAAATATTTCAGTGTAATCTAGTATTCACTTCCAGTAAGCCCACGGACAATTTCAGAAAGTTGAGATCCAAATAGGCTTAGTGTCACTAGGTTCAAAGGACGATATTGAGTTGCATGCACCGACCAGTTCAACCCAAGAACTTAAGCTGATGGGGAAAGGTGGGCAACTTATGCTCGAACACTCTCCATCACGTGGAGGCTCCCTCACGCCTCAAACGTGGAATAAGAGCGGACAACAAATATTTCAGTGCCTACCAGGATTCGAACTCGAGACCTTTGGCTTTGATGTCATATTGCTTATACTCCAACAGACGAAATGGCCCAATATACACCTTAACTCCCTATGTCCCCAAACTATTGTTTCAGAGAATGATTCTCATCATAAAAATTTCTTTTCTCTAAGAATGAAAATGTCGAACCACACTCTACATTTCTATCCAGGTTAAGCTATACTAATGCCCAATGGTAATTAAAAAAAAAGAAGCTATACTATGCACCCAGTGAAATTCAAAGTAGTTTTCAGCAAGAAACTTGTGGAGAAGGAAGACTTTTACTACATGCAGAAAGGAAAAAAAAAAAAAAAAAAAAAACACTAGCAAACAAACATTGCAGCATGATGCACACAAGCATTCAGTGTTACCAAAGATCTCACCTTGAGGTACAACTCAACATTCTGTGACTTAATCCGCTCAAGCAGTGCTATCCAATCAACACGGTTTGGCCGGAGATCCTCGTTCCACTCCTCAATGGCAGGCACCGGATCTCCTCTCCTCGGGTCAACTGACAGCAGCCGCTCCTCAGCCTTCTTCGCCTTCCCTTCTACAGCCTTGGCCTCCTCAGGCACAAAATGCGCCTCAGCCTCGGCCGCTCGCTCTGCCACCTCAGCCCACTTTGGGTCAGACATGTCCAGCCCGTACATCGTGAACTTCACCTCCCCCTTCCTCTTCGGCAAAGCGGTCAGCCTCGGCACCGGGGCAGGCGCCGGGCTGGCGCCGGCCTCGGCCTCAGCGCGCTTGTCATCAAGGCCGCGGTAGAACTCGACCTCATCGAGCTTCTCGCGGGCCCACTTGAAGCGGAGCTCCCGAAGCATGGCACCGCGGATGCCGACATCGACAGCGAACCGCGTCATCTCCTTGACCTCGTCGCAGTGAAGGTATTGGCGGAGGTCGGCGCGGACCTGATCCCGGCGCATAGCCTCGCGCACGGAGGCGCTGACCTCCCATACGGCCGCCCAGAGGTCGTCATTGAGCTCGATAGCGTCGGGCCCCGGGTCGGCCTCGGTGAGGCGGCACAGCACGGCTTCCGCGACGAGGCGGAGCATCTCGTCGAGCACGTCGCGGTCATGGTTGGGGAAGGCAGCCGCGAGTCGCGGGCGGAAGGCAGCCACGAAGCGCGGGAGGAACTCGTCGAGGGTCGGATCGGATGCTGGCTCCGACTCGGCGTTAGGGGTCAGGCTCGGCTCCGATTCGAGGATGCGGGAAACGAAGGGCGAAGTGTCATGCGGCGGCGGCGGCGGCGGCGGAGGGGGGGCATCGGCATGGATGTGCCGGAGGAGGAATGTTGTCGGCGCCCTTACAGGGGCGAGAGAAGCTGGAAGCCGTCGGGCGAGACGGGAGAGGGAGAGGAGGGGCTCTCATGGCGGCCGTCGCCGTGGGGGGTAGCGGCGGCCTGCGGGGCAGGTGGCTCTGGTAAGAGAAGCGAGAAGAAAAACCCTACGGCGACGGGGAGAACTGCGCCTCGATCTGCACCATTGATCCACCGATCCGACGGATGTTTCTGCATGCTATTGCTGCCACTAGCTTTTTTTTTTTTTTTTTTTTTTTGACAACACTGCCACTAGCTTTGGTTTAAACTAGCATACTGCGTACCGCGTCAACGGGTTGATGATGAGATAGACAATTGATAATTCGATTATTTGATGAGATAGCACTCATTTTTTTGTTCCACCGCCTGCTCTAAAATATATCAACTTAATTTGGTTATATTCTTATTATTTATTTTCTTGGTCACTACTTTAATACTCGTGATTTCAATTACAGTCTCCTAGAACTCACATCAGTGTACTAATTTGACTTTTGAGAAATACTCTATTATATCAACTCATGGATCAGTAGTGTCAAAACTCAAAAACACAAACGAGCCCATTAGAAAGTTATATGGCTCCCCTTTCTTATATTAATGATAAAAGGCTATATATGATAAAAAAAATTATCACCACCACTTTATTGTGAAGGCGAAGCTTATCACTGTGAATTAAGGGCATATTTGCTCCTAAAAATTGAGTGCAAAGAGAATAAGAGTTTTATTAAATCATGGTACAGTACATTCCAAATTACATATAAAAGGACCTGAAATAATTAATTATTTTAGAAATAATATTCTATTTAAATTATTCTATTGTCTTCTCCTCTAGCGATGCTGGCTGATGTAATAGATATTCTAGATGAAGAGAGCTCTATCGAACATCAAGGTCGAAGTATAGTCCTAAAACATAATCTGCCAACTAACCCCAAAATCTAAGACATGCCATAAGATCAAATGTTTTAAAAACCAAACCAAACATATGTGAACCGATAAAAAATATAGACGATTGAATCGTTCGATACATCATAAACGGGACATGCACACATTCAATCCCTTGATTTCTTCTCGCCCATTGACGACCAAAATTAATATCCTCATAAGAAGTTGTTCAGCAAGACTTATAAGGCGGTGATAAACTAAAATACAATAAAGCAACGATTGATTTTTTATAAGAAGAAAAAATACCGTTCGGGCTGTTCGGCAGGATTTATAAGTTGGTGATAAGCCAAAAATACTTTGTTGAAACAGCTAATTTTCTATAAGAAAAAAAATACTTTACGGGTGATAAACTGAAGCAACTTTTTAGGCGAACGAACAAGATGGTTGCTTATAAACTGAAATGACTTTTTAGCTGAAGCTAACAAACTATTCTATACATATTACGGCTGTGTTCGGTCGCGATTGTCGCCACTTTTTCTTCCGGTGAGTGGAGAAAAAAAAAACTGCTGCTAGCCGCAACACAGTGATATATACGGATGTGATTGCTAGCGCTAGACCTAAAAAATCATTCCAACCAATTTGCGATTGAAATTTGAAGATTTACCGAAAATATTCTCCTTGTCCCTGGATAAATAGACTTTTACAGTTGTCTTATATCAAAATTTTAACCTTTAACTGAATTTTAAGAAAGATCAATCAAAATTTATAACATCCAGTTCGACATTGCTATTCTATAGCTCTAGCTGTAGAATAACCACAAGCAAACCGACCAAAAAAATACTGAGTATTACTAAACCGCGTTCAAGATGTCACTACACTTAGACCCGACTCCAAGAGTGAAGATGCAAATACGATAGTCATTTCAACCTTTGGGTCACGCACAGGGAGAGAGAGGAGCACCCAAAATCTTCCTTCTCCAACAGATAGCGCAAAAAAAGAGCCCTAAATCCCACCGTCGCGGAGTGTCGTCGTCGTCCCGGGGCGGCTGCTCCTCGCCCGCGCCACGCCCCATACCGCGGCCGCTCCTCACCGCCCCGCTCCCCATCTCGCCCGCCCGGCCGCGCCTATCCACAGATCCTCCATGGCCGCCGGCCCGAGCTCCTCCATAGCCGCCGGACGAGCTCCCGTGACACCTCGGACCACCTCGGTGCGTGGAGATCGCCCGCTTCGGGCTCGCCTCGCCCCACTGGCGTGTCTCCTTCAACCCGGCGACATCCTCCGCCCGGCTGCTCCTCCCCCCTCCCTCGGCTGCGGCTTTGGGCCGGCCGAGCCAAAGCGTCCGTCGCCCGCGCCCCTCACGCGCCACCTAGGACCCGCCTCGCCTCGCCCGCTCCCCGCCGGTAGGGCAGCCTTGGCGGCGGCCGTCGGACGGCGGCGACACCTCCTCTCCGTCTTCGTCCTCGTGGTGGTGGGCCCCGCCGGTTGGGGCGCGCAAAAAAGCACGGGAGGGGCGTGTTTTGCCTTCCATCTACCCTCGCCGCAAAATGGGTCATCTCTTTGCCTATTCCGTTGGTGCGTGTTTTGGGAACCCATTCTCCCTGTGCCCAACGCATTTTTGCGTTTGGGTCATGTTCTGCGTCTGGCGTTGGGGACAGCCTTAGGACCACGAAAACACTTGAATAATATTGACACGCTACTATTAAACGATACTCCCTCCTATCGAAGTTATAAGTCGCATTGACTTTTTTGATACATCTATTTAAAAATGTATCTAGATATAATAATATGTCTAGATAAGGGATGAACCAAAAAAGTTAAAAGCGACTTAACCAAAAAAAAAAAAAGCGACATAATAACAGAGGGATTACTTTGAATTTTGTTCAGTTTGGTGTAGAATAACGTGTACTCCCTCCATTTTAAATTATAAAACGTTTGACTTTTTTTACACCAAGTTTGATCACTCAGCTTATTCAATTTTTTTTTTTTTGTAAAATATCACTTCTTTTGTCGTGGCTTGCTTTATTAATGATAGTTTTTAAGAATAACTTAAATTTGACAATATTTACATAAACTTTTGAATAAGATGAATAGTTAAAATTATGCTTAAAAAAGTCAATATTTTCACATAATAGATGTTATTACTCTTATTTTATTTAGGGACACAGGGGTATGGAATTTTTTTTTGAATTGAACAGGGGTATGGAATTGAGTGAGAAGTCTCGTAAATAAAGAGAAAACCCCCAATCACTGCACCAGGCCACTCCTAGTCTTCGTCCCCACAATCTGCCTCCATGGCGAACTTGTCTCTCCACACCGACGGGGACGCCGTCGGCCACCGCCGTGGAGATGCTCGGACGTTTGAGGAGCACATGGACAAGTGGGCGGCGCGGAGGATACTGGCCGGCGTCCCTGCCCGCCGTTGTGTGCTGCCTTTCCTCACCGGCGCACCCAAGGCGGTAAGGGCTTCGAGTTCCGCCGCTTCCGTCCGCTACCATGATTGGTTGTTTGAGTTACCGCGATGATGATTTCGGACGGCTGGTATTGCTACCTGTAATTTCCACTTGACTGAAACGGGTCGTCTCTCTGTGGTGGCGTGGTGGTCGATAGGGGTTCGGAAATTGAGATTGTGAAGCAGATTTATTTCTGATGAATTGGAGTGTTGTTCCTGCACAGCAGGGATATCGAAGCAAAACCGTTGCTGGGGGCAAGATGAACAAAGAAAACTACACACCAGTTTGGCAACAAACAAAGTTTGACCAAAAAAGAAGTGCATTGTTCTAATGGAAAACCATGTGACACTTCGGTCAGCTTGTGGCCAAACTTTTATAGATTTGAACTATAATAATATCGACTTAATAGTAAGGGATTGTGAGGAATCAAAAAGCAACTTATAATTGTGATTGTGGAACTATAATAATACTGACTTACTAGTAATGCATGATTTATGTTTTGTAACGTCCAACATATTGAATCTATTAATAGAGATGTTCCCCTAGATACAAAGTGTGCAGCCATCTTATAAAGTTTTCCACCTCTGTATTGTTCATTGTCTCCATACAACCATACCATAACTTTAAGTCATCGTCCTTGGTATGTCTGTCTATCAGTTAAAATTTGAAGCTGATGTTCATTACTCGTGAAGTTGTTCTCCTGTCATACATGTAAGTTGCTTAGGACAGTGATCTGGTCTATAAGGTGAAACTTTGACCGGCAGTCTATATTAAAATATCTAACATACAAGGGATTGCATATTATGAAAGTGATTTTCGTGATGAATCTATTGATATCAGTCTTCCATTGTTATCAGTGTTAGTTTGACAGGATCCAGCCCCACCCCCACCCCCCACAATCTGCTTAGCATCTCATACCTTCATTTGTGCACAGGTCGAATGTCGTTTGTGCTCCAGGATTATTTATGCTGGCGAAGGAATAGCATGTTCAGTTAAAAAATGTCCACAGATGTTCCATCTCAACTGTGTTGTGAAAGATACTCCAAACTTCACCGCAGAAAGCTTCAGGTGCCCTCAACATGTAAGTTCCAATTTTATGGTATGAGGTGCTTTTCAATCTGTACTACTTTACGTTGGGGAACATGTAACACTTCACCAAAACTACTAGTTAGAACTCTAGAATAATTATAATCTTCCCTGATTATCGTACTCCGGTGTCTTTTATTTTATTATAATCTTTTCATCTCTATCTATGTTTTTGTAGTAATGCATTATGCATATTATGTTCAATATACAATTGCAAGCTTCGATAGTCCCAAGGCAGGGCGTGCTGCGTTAAAAAGATTGTAACCGCGACAAAGATATAGAATTTCATCTGCAGTAAACTTGGGTTTTGTCATTGCAGGCATTTAAAAAAAAGATTAATAGATACAGTCAATGCTGCAGGCGTAAACCTGTATTTTTCTTTGAAATTATGTTTGATTCCTATTCCTGTTCATTGACTGGTTATATTACTTGATCCTTGGGGAACGGGGACATCGGTTTAACTTTCTGTATCCCATTAGGGCTGTATCGTTTGTAAGCAAAATGTGTTCTTTTGGCGCTGCGGACGTTGCACGGTTGCAGCACATACGAGATGTGTACCATGGCCAGTTACTCGCCTGAATGATGATCAAGGCAGTGCAATTTGCTGGAGGCATCCTTCTGATTGGCACCTGCAAAATAAGGTCTAACTTTTTCCCTCCCTCAAAATTGGTCACTTTATATATGATGAAACAAATAATAGCATCTTATCCAGTCTGATATGATAAATAAGCAAGAGGGAAACTTCCTAGCATATGCATTCAAAAAATGCATCGCCAATGTCACTCCCAAAACTGAGTGCTGATTCCTCCATTATATTTCCAATATCTTTTTATTTCGTTCTAGACCCTTGGAAGATTAGCACCAAACAAGAATGAGTCACTAATGAGGTTTAGCTTGGACAATATTATCACAGTACACCCCTCATATCCTTTTGTTAATATTTGTATAGTTGAGGTCACTTACTTGAATATTTTTGTTTGCTGGTGACAGAATGCTGACTTGACCAACAACATAGAGGTGAGCACATGCATACCTTTGATATCTTTTCTTCTTTGATTATTTCATGTAACCTGTGCATGTTCTTTTCTTTAATAAAAGATTTTTAGAGGTTCTTTAGCAGCTTGTCCATGTAATGAAGTGTTGGGTAGGTTTAAGAATGTGCTTTTAGTGGCATTTTTGTTACTCTTAAAGCAGAAAAATGTTGTTACTCAAAGTAGTAATATTTTAGGACGTTTTCCATTATTTGTTTGCACATTTAACCGCAAATAAGTACTAGAACGGTCACATGAAAATTGTATTTGTAAATATGATAAACACATTGGTTTCAGACTTTCAGTCTTAAAAAATTATGGCCATGTTTCATCTTGGGGGACTGGGAAGTCGAAAACACTGCACTTTCAAACTGATGAGCCATTTTTTTATTTGTACATAGCTAGTTTTTTACTTTTTAGTACTTAATGGCATCTGGAATGCGTTTAAAATGAAGATTTTATGAGGAACATGGTTAAGTTTCTAAGACTAAAGCCTCAGGAAAAAAGAAATCCAGTGACTTGTCTTCCTTGGTCAAGTGTCACTGTCTTATCAAAATGAAGTGCATTTCCTTTGCAACGTTTATTCATGACTACGCTAACATGCTTATTTGGCAGGAAGTGTTCTGCCGGCTACCTCTACCATATGTTAATGGAGACTTTAATATGGATTCAACCATTAGGGATTTTGCTGGGGATGTTTGCAGGCCACCCCCTATACGTCCATCAGGCGCAGTATCCTAAGCATTAGTACTTGTTACTAAATGAAGATCTCTTATCTTTCTGGAGCTGTGCAATTAATTGAGCTTTCTGTTTACCTGTTTTTCATGCTTACACAAGTACATCATGTCGTCATGACTATTTCCTTAATTTGTAAAAGATTTATATTTGATAAAAAAAAGAGGCGCACTGGTGTTCGTGTGGATACTGGGTGCACAAACTGCAGGGCTGATTCTACTTGCAAAGAAGACTGTGAATGCAGGTTTTCTTTCTTACTCTGCTGGAACATGCCAAAGACATGTGAATATTTGCGCAAAAATGTTTTTTAAATATTCATCTGAAATATGGAACTGAATTATTTTTGGAAAATCGAGGGCATAAACACATTTATAATATTTTTGAAAGCAATGGCAGGAGCTCTGCCTTTCAATTAAGAGAGAAAGAGTTTATGTACAAGCACACGACAGTTTTAGACGCCCAAACATGAGGGAAACGGAGTGGAACCACTCTCCTAAAGGGGAAAAAACATCATAGGCTACAGACAAGCGAAAGCTCTTTTTCTTTGCTTCAAGTCTTCCTTTATTCTTCCAGCAACTTGCAGCACCGTTTCTATGGCATTGCTGAAAATTCTTCTGTTTCTCTCTTTCCAAATGTTCCAGAAAGTATAGACCACAACCCCATTAAGCCGTCTTCGTTCAGGTTTGGGCACTTTCCTTTCCGCCTCCTCCCACCAAGCTCTAATATGATCAGGATCATCTTGGTGCCATGGCAGCAGCTGAGTGAAGTTTTCCCAAGCAAGTATTTGCTCCCAGACTGCCTTTGCAAAGGGACAACATAAGCATAGGTGTAGGCCGGTTTCCAATGGTCCGTTGCAGAGCACGCAGTGTTCTTGATGCGGCCACCCTCTTTTTTGTAGGTTATTTGCCGTAAGAATTTTATCTTGCACTAGGATCCAGGCAAAGATCTTGCATTTGTTCTCCGCTTGTGCTTTCCAAATTAACTCGATGCGGAACACGCCGAAGGAACCTCCGAATTGTGCCCCAGTAGGCGGAGCGGGTGGAGTAAACCCCGTCTGGGTCGGGTGATGGAGTCACGAACACCTGCTGCAGATGCACATCCCGAATACGAATCCGGAGGGACACAAATTCCTCTATGTGAACAGCTGTGGTGATTTTCCCCCGTAGCGCACACATCCAATTGTTGTTTAAGTAGTTCATGCTTTGCACTGCTCGCATTTTTTCGAAACAAGATGAAACAAATTCGGGGCTAGATATGTTGGGGCTTCTCCATCAAGCCAGTTATGGTGCCAAAAACGAGTCTTGGCGCCATCACCCAAAGTTATTTTGATTGAGGAGTTGAAAAGTAGGCGGTCAACATCAGTGCAAGGAAGCTCTGTACCGATCCAAGGCTTGGAGTCGTCCATCCATTCTTGCCAGAGCCAGCGCAAACGAAGAGCCCTTCCAAATCTATCAAGTTCAAGTACACCTAAACCCCCAAGGTCTTTGGAGTGCAGTAACTGTTGGCCGATTAACCGAGGCGGTGTCCACCATTGGCATTTTCCTCACCCTTCCATAGGAACGATCTTCTAATTTTATCGATCTTCTTCCTAGCCCATGTCGCCAAAGGAAAAACTGTGAGGTGGTAGGTTGGCATGGAGGAGAGGGACTGAAGTAACTAGAGTGAGGCGGCCTGCTTTGTTTAACCATCTCCCTTTCCATTTGGGTAATCTTTGTCCAATACGCTCGATGAGAGGTTGCACATGGACCTTCTTAAGCGCTCTGGTGTGGAGTTGCAGCCCCAGATATTCACATTTATAATATAGTCTATATCATTGTTTTCCCCTAAAGTGCACTTATGCTGTTTAGGGTTTTTTCCCCTCAAACAACACAGGAAAGTTGTGTCTCATTTCATTAAGAAAGGAGACAAGCACAAGGGAGATGGTAGAACAGCCCCACCCCCAAAAATTACAAAACAAGCTTAACAATCACCATAGACAACACAAGAAAACAACCAAAAACACCAGGGCACTACCATGAGACTAAGGCACTGGACTAAAAGACACAAGTGTCCTTGTGCTTGCACAACTCCCAAGTAACTAGTGTTGGAATTTCTGATAATTCATTATTGGGCATAACCCTAGACCATATAGTCTCATACATGGGCCTCATGGGCTTAGCCTCATGGGCCTAATACACACATACTCCAACACCCCTCGCAGCCTCCTGAACTACCGGGCGGCAATGGAGTTCCGGCATCGACATGAAAAAAAGTACACACACGAGCCCCCCACAGCAGACACAACTAGCCACCGGTGATGTTGAGGCCGGAGCGAAACTCAGTGAACGCCGAGGTTGGGAGGCCCTTAGTGAAGATATCGGCGGGAACTGGGAGGTGGTTGGTACGTGGAGGACCCGCACCTCGCCGATAGCAACCCGATCACGGACAAAGTGAAGGTCGATCTCCACATGTTTGGTCCGTTGGTGCTGAACGGGGTTGGTGGAGAGGTAGACCGCACTGACGTTGTCGCAGTAGACCAACGTGCTCCGGTGGAGAGGGCTATGGAGCTCTCCAAGGAGCCGGCTTGAGCCGAGGAGGCCTCGGCCACGCCATTGGCGACCAGCGCGGTACTCGGCCTCGGCCTTCGAGGCGGGGAGGCCACCGGCTGGCGCTTGGACGACCAGGACACTAGATTGCCGCCCAAGAAGACAGCGTAGCCGGAGGTGGAGCGCCGAGTATCCGGGCAGCCACCCCAGTCGGCGTCCGTGTAGACAACCATCTCGGTGGAGGAGGACCGCCGGTGGAGGAGCAAGCCATAGTCGACAGTACCCCGGAGGTAGCGAAGAAGACGCTTGAGAGCAGTGAGGTGAGGCTCCCGGGGATCATGCATATGGAGACAACTGCTGAACTGCATAGGTGATGTCCGGCCGGGTGAAGGTGAGGTACTGAAGTGCACCAGCAAGACTCCGATAAGCAGTAGGATCTGTCACTGGTGTACCCTCGGTCTCTGACAGCTTGCCTTGTGTGTCAACCGGAGTGGAGCAGGGGTTGCAGTCAGTCATCCCAGCTCGCTCCAGGATATCAAGAGTATACTTGCCCGGTGAAGAAGTAACCCTGCAGGATGGGGCTCAACAAAGTGACCCCAAGGAAGTGGTGAAGCACACCCAGATCCTTCATAGCAAACTCCTGCTGAAGAGAGGTGATGATGCGGCGAAGAAGTGACTCACTGGAGGCTGTGAGGACAATATCATCAACATAGAGCAGCAGGTACGCGGTCTCAGCTCCATGGTGATAGATAAACAAATGAGGTGTCGACTTGGCCTCCACAAACCCCCAATCGGGAGGAGGAAAGCGACAAACCGATGGTTCCACGCCGGGGAGCCTGCTTGAGGCCGTAGAGACTTGTTGAGCCGGCACCCATGTCGAGGCGAAAGTATCAACAAAGCCCGCCCGGCCGACCGCAGTCAATTGTCTCGGTGAAAGACCATGGAGAAAAAGCATTCTTGACGTCCATCCGGTGCACGGGCCGGGGAGCGAGTGAGAGCCAGTGAGAGCACCGTGCGGACGGTGGCCGGCTTGACCACAGGGCTGAAAGTCTCATCATAGTCGACCCCAGGGCGCTGAGTGAAGCCCCGGAGAACCTAGCGAGCCTTGTACCTCTCGAGAGTGCCATCAGCCCGGCGTTTGTGTGTCCAGATCCACTTGCCGGTGACAACATTGGAGCCCGGTGGACGGGGCACCAGATCCCAAGTCTGGTTGGCGAGGAGGGCTGTGTACTCCTCTTCCATCGCACGGCGCCAATGGGGGTCGGACAAGGCCTCGCGGACGGAAGAGGGTACCGGAGGGACCTGCGAGTCACCGGGCGTCGCCACAAGAGCCCGGGGCTGCAGGGTACCAACCGCGTGTCGTGTCACCATATGGTGAACATGACGCTGGTGTCGGTGAAGAAGGGGGTGGTACAATCGGCGCCACGACACGGGTAGCCGTGGTGGTCATGGCGGGCGCGCGTCGCCCGCCGGAGGAGGAGCCGCCCGGTGTAGAGATGACCCCGGGCGGGGGGCCACCGGTGGTGGCGGCGGCGCGCTGGCCGGCACGGCGCCGGGTAGACGGCGCCGGCTGGGCGAAGCGCCAGGCAGGGGCCGGAGTTGACGGCCCGGGACCCGGCCGTGGGCCGGCCCCGAAGACGGCGGCGGGCGGTGGCGGCGGCTTGCACGCACGGGGTAGACGGTAAACGCCGGCCGGGCAAAGCGCGCAGTGGTGCCGGAGTCGACGGCCCGGGCGTCCGCCGTGCGGACGGGGCCGGCCGGAAGGGGACCCCCGATGCCCGGCAGTGAGAGGGCTGTAGGAGTCACCGATAGGTGTCGAGCCGGGGCACGGTCCCGTCGAAGAGGACGGTGTAGCGGTACCTGCAGGAGACAACTGTAAAGGTGGCTCGACCACCGTGTCAGTGGGAAACAACAAGGAGAGGTCAGACTCAGGAGTGGAGGTGGGTGTGGTGGTGGTGGAGTAGGGGAAGACGGACTCATCAAACACCACATGGCGAGATGAGGACCCCCGACGAGAGGTGAGGTCAAAAGCATCGGTACCCCTTGTGATCCGGGAGTACCCGGAAGACACAGAGAGTCGATCGGGAGCCAGCTTGTGCGGAGCGGTGGCTGTGGTGTTAGGGTAACACGCACACCCGAAGACTCGAAGGTGATCGTACCGAGGAGGGGTACCAAAGAGAGCGTGGTGTGGTGTGGGAGCTGAGCAAGCAGCGGAAGGAAGACGGTTTAGGAGATAGGTGGCGGTGTGTAAACTCTCAGCCCAGAAGCGAGCAGGAAGTGACGCCTGAAGCAGAAGGGTGCGCACGGTGTCATTGGTGGTGCGAATCATGCGCTCAGCCTTGCCATTCTGAGAGGAGGTATATGGGCAAGACATGCGCAACTGGACACCGTGAGAGAGGAAGAAGGCACGTGAGGTGGAGTTATCGAACTCACGGCCATTGTCGCATTGGACGGCCTTGATGGTGAGGCCGAACTGCGTGGACACCCAAGCGAAAAAGTGGAGAATCGCAGGAAAAGCATCCGACTTGGCACGTAAAGGAAAAGTCCACGAATAATGAGAGAAATCATCAACAATCACAAGATAGTACTTATAACCAGAAATGCTGATGACAGGAGATGTCCATAGGTCGCAATGTACAAGATCAAAAATGCGGGCCGCATGAGAAGAAGAACTATGAAAAGGAAGACGAACATGACGGCCCAGTTGGCACGCATGACACAAATGCTCATCGTGAGCCCGAGTACATCGAATATCGGAACTACGACTGAACTACATCAGGGCATCACGTCCAGGATGGCCGAGGCGCCGGTGCCAAGTAGAGGAAGAGGTAGTGGTGGCGAAAGCAGCTGACAAATCAGATGGCGAAGAAGGCGAGGCAGACGCCGGGAAGCGAAGAGTGTAAAGGGGCCCCGTGCTATCACATCGGAGCAGAGGACGCCGGGAAGCCAAATCCTTCACAAGAAGACGAAAGAGTCAAACTCCACGTAACAAGAATTGTCACCGTAAAACGACGAATAGAAAGAAGGTTGTGAACCATCGAAGGTGCAACAAGAACATCGAGGAAGACGAAAAGGAACCATGAGTGCGGTGGCACCCACGTAAGGACAGGAAGACATGAACCATTTGCGACCATGATGGGCCGAAGGGTGAGAGGAAGAAGGAGGGTGAATGGACGAGAGTATACCGGGGTTGGGGGTGGTGTGGTAGGTGGCCCCCGAAGTCCGCGATCCACTCTGGGCCGGCTGTGGAGGTGTCGCCCATAGTGCCGAAGGAGTGTGCCAAGTCCGCCTGGCTTCAACCGGGAGGCACCTGGACGGGGTGCCGGGAGAGAAGGGGGGGTGGAACCCGGGAGGAGCACCAGTGAGCATGGCAGCCGGAGGGGCGAGGCACACCACCGGGAGCTGGAAGGGCCACATGGAGATGCGCCCGACCATGGGTGGTGGAAGGATGGCCGGGGGGCGTCTCGTGGTGGCGGTGGAGCCTGATTGGCCCCACGACGCCCCCCCCACCCACCCCCCCTGCCCACGCGGCACGCGGCCCCCACGGCCCCCCCCCCCCTCGGCCGGGAGGAGGAGGACCAGAAGGGATGACGGCGGGCCGAGGAGTCGGGCGCGGCGGTGGGAGGGCAGCAAGAGCGCAGGGAGGTCGAGGGATCCGGCGTAGAGGCAGGCCCCAGGCGGGGCATACCGAGTGAGCTCCTCCAGGGGCAAGGTCGTCCCCGGACCTCGAGGAAGGTGGGGGGAAGGGCCGCTTAGGGTGAGCACGGAGGCGGGAGGTGGCCGTAGCGGTCGCTGAGCCCGCGGAGGACGTTGAGGACCAAGATGCGGTCCTCCACGGGCCAGCCAAGGTCCCCAAGGGAGTCCGCCATGTTCTTCATCCGGCGGCAGTACTCACTGACGGAGAGGTCACCCTGGACGAAGGTGCGGAAGCTTGCATCGAGACGGAGGGCCCGGGCTTCGGCATTGCCCAGGAACTGGCCCTCGAGTGCCAGCCAGGCTCGGCGTGCGTCGGGGGCGTTGCGGACGATGTCGTGGAGCTCGAGGGAGATAGTCCCGACGATCCAGGACAGGACGATGCTGTCAAGGCGGAGCCACGCCGGGTTCTGGGCCGCAACCGAGGTGTCGAGGAGGACGTGGTCGTCGAGGGCGTAGCGCCGGAGGTGAGAAGGGAGCAGGTCCCGCCCGGGCGTAGGAGGGCGACTCCGGCTCGAGGACGAGGGGACGAGGTTCGAATGTTCCGACCCCGCCGGCCTAGTAGTGGGAGCTGCGCCACGAGCGGATCGGCCGGATCGTGCGAGAGGACAGCGGTGTGGGGCCGCGGGGCCCCGCGAGCCGGAGGAAGCGGCACCGCATCGCAGGGGGGGAACGCCACCGACGAGGGAGCTGCTCCGCCGCGGCGATACGGCGAGCCAAGGCGTTACGCTGCCGCGCCAAGGCTTCCACACGAGGGCAGCGGCGCTGACGCACGCTGTTTCCCCCCGCCCGCGCCGCAACCGGCAGCAGCGGCGGCGGCGACGGTGTTGGAGTCGAGTGGTGAGGTCGCCGCGGCTGTGGAGGAGGTGCCGGAAGGGCCCGGGCGCTGGCTGTGGCACGCCCGCGCGGGGCTGCCGATGGGGCTGGCCACCGCAAAGGGCCGGAGAGGTGGCTGGCCACCGGCAGTAGCCGGAGAGGTGCCTGCACGCCGGGCTGGCCACCGGCAGGCGGCCGGAGATGCGGCTGCGCGCCGGCAGCCAGGCAGCGCTGCTGCGGCCGCGCACGCCTCGCAGCAAGGGCGCGCCCGGGCGCCGGGCGCCGCCAGCCTCTTTGGCCGCCGCGCCGTGGCTACCAGCGCTGGGCCGCTGCGCCAGGCCGCCAGCGTGGGGCGCCAGCGCTGGGGCAAAGCCCGCGCCCGGGTGGCTGCTGCGGGCGGCCGGAGGCCGGCGCCGGGGCGGCGGAGACCCGCGCCGCCGCTGCCCGGCAAGGGCGGCGGCCTGGGCGGCGCCCGCCCACGCCGCCCACGAGGAAGAAGAAGGGGAAGGGGTGGGAACCAGGTGTAGTACGCCCGGAGGGAGGAGGAGGAGGCCGGCCGGCCATGGTGGTGGCGGGCGCCGGGCCGGGGAGGGAGGGGGGGAGGAAGAAGAGGAACCCTAACCCTAGCTTGATACCATGTTGGAATTTCTAATAATTCATTATTGGGCATAACCCTAGACCATATAGTCTCATACATGGGCCTCATGGGCTTAAGCCTCATGGGCCTAATACACACGTACTCCAACAACTAGGACAATTAGAGAATTGAGTTCTTTGCACATTTCTTTACCAACTCATGATATCATTGCACCACAGCCAGAGAACCTGATTGTAGTGGCCATTATTGGAAAGATTAAGCTTTTGAAGAATCAAGCTCTAGGCCTGCCAAGATACACAGGAGACAAGGATATGTTGGATTGACTCCTTGGCTTAGCCACTAAAGTGGCAGGTAGTGGATGTGGCAGCCCATGTTTGTGCAGCCATTCGTCAATTTTTGTTGGCTAACCAAATGAAAATTTTGCATTTTAGCAGACCCCAACTCTCCCATGTCTTACTTTTTTTTAGAAAAAAACTCTTCCATGTCCTTTTCTAGGGAGCAAACTTGATTGTTCCCATGGAAAAAAGGCACATGCTGACTTTTTGGTATAAGAACCTGATTGTGTCGACTTCCACGGTGGTGGTCAGGGATATCATGCTACAAAGGCAACCCATCAATCAAGTCCCAAACCTGTAAGTACTTGACTAGGACCTGAACAGATAAAGCGCTTTTGATATCTGCCACCCAATCAGGGTTGCTTAGGGCGTGAGCAACCATCCTTGATTTAACTATCCTCTTTGGAATTGTCCTTGTAAGCGAGAATATGGCATGAGGTTGATGTATTGTATTGTGTCTCATGTGCTGATTATATAGAGTACAAAGGACTGACACCCACACTGGAAAGCAATATGGTACTATTCCTATTTACTCGATAGCCATCCTAATTACATATTGGCGCATGGCCCATAAGGACATCAGCCAAGTGACCCATTGAACCAGCTATCTTGTGTTGTCTAACAACCCCTCGCAATCGAAGCATT
This sequence comes from Chrysopogon serrulatus, assembly GCA_015844335.1. Taxonomy (NCBI): domain Eukaryota; kingdom Viridiplantae; phylum Streptophyta; class Magnoliopsida; order Poales; family Poaceae; genus Chrysopogon; species Chrysopogon serrulatus. Next base: position 20,633 of record JADLZL010003513.1, on the reverse strand, counting down.
GGTACCACAGATGTTGAGACTAGACGTGACCTCGATGAAGACTAAAAGCGTGGCAACCCCTTAGTAAAGATATTGGCGTGCTGCAACATGGTAGGAACGTGCAGAACATCACCAAGGGCAACACGCTCATGGAGGAAGTGAAGATCAATCTCGATTTTCTTGGTGTGCAGATGTTGGACAGGGTTGGATGACATGTACACAATGCTAGACAACTGAACCATGCCAGAGCAGAGAGTGGAGCTTGATTTTCTATCATTTAGTTATTGTGTCTACGGGTTGCAAGAAACTTGGACAAGATCTACATCTCTCACTTCATTTTTTTTTTTTTGCTAGTGTATTATGTGACTGTGTTTATGGAAACTTTTGTACTGTTCAACTGATAGCATTCTAGAGCATGTTCAATTGTTCACCTCCCCTGTGACGATTCTGTTCAGACTATGCTAAGGCGGTTTGTAGGATAGGATGTTCACTGGAAAATGTAACCAAAATGAGCACTATTTGAGCGGTCGAAACATCATAATGGCTAAAAGAGTTTCACTTTGTAGGATTCCTTTATCTGGTTTTTGGAGGGATTGCACAGCAATCTGAAGTTAATTTTTTTTCCCTTGAACACTCATAAGAGCTATTTTTTTTATTATGTTAAGAATAACAAAAAAGGTTAGAAGATAGAAAGTGAGGTTGGAATGAAGAGCACGTTGGTTATGTGAAATCTCAGCTTGCTCTTCATTTCATCCTCATTTTCTGTCTTGATAATGTAAGACCATGGCAATATATCCTGTTACCCACAATTTTCACTCAGAAACCTGCGGTTTTCATTTCACTTCTCAGCTTGCTCTTCAGTTCATCCTCATTTTCTGTCTTGATAATGTAAGACCATGGCAATATATCCTGTTACCCACAATTTTCACTCAGTTTCAAACCTGCGGTTTTCATTTCACTTGGACTCCTGTAGTATTCCTGCATTTTACTTGGACCTCAGTTTAAACATTTAAATACATACCTAGTAGGTTTTCATTTTGTTTTCTGCATCACAAGCTAAGCAAATGCAGTGCTGTATGAACTGAATATTAAAACTGATACTTTTGTATATTATGGATGCTTGCATTACTAATATAATAATATTTGATGCATTAATTAGATGAGCATTTATGAAGTTCTATATCATGTATATGGACTCAATAATTGTTTACTTTCCTCCTACATGGTTGTTTAAATTTTATTTCAAATTACCAGGAGTCTTTCCCTGAGTTGTTCCAAAAATTGCCGCTGCTCGGATCTATGTACCAACAGGCCGTTCGTTAAGGATAAGAAAATTAAAATTGTGAAGGTAGTTTCCCAGTCAGTGATGTGCTTACTTTATTTTTTAGCAATTTATGTCACCAATTTACTTCCAGTTTACAAAATTTTCAAGTCTGTAAGTTTGTTCTTTCTCAGGAGTGTGCCAAAGGGTTAGGAGGGTGGTACCTAATCTTTGGCACATTGATTTTTTTTAGGAGTGGTATCGAAGGTTATTGTTACCCTAGTGTGAGACTTCTAATTACTGCAAGTTACAAAAAAGAATCTAACATATTTTTTTTAAGTATCATTCAATGCACCAAGGATATGGGCGTTGGATCCAAACCCTTAAGATTTTGTCAAAATTCCCTTCATCCAACAGGCCCTTTTCTTACCTTTGACTACCAAAGTAAACCCTGTCCATTCAAATCAAACCTTAATATGCTGTTGTACGTATTTGTTTCTGGATGCAAAAACAACATTTGCCAGTGATAGGGTGCTCTTTGGAATTGACCTGGCATTGGTTCTGTGAGAAAAAAAATAAGACACCTGCATGTATGCACCTCTATATGGGTAACAGAGCCTAGAGGTGACCTGGTTTATTGCGGTGAGAGTGATTACTTTTCTGAGATTTGCGTATTAATTGTGAAATTTTACTTGCTCAAAGATGTCATTTATTTCATTTGATTATGACTGGGCAACATTTTTTCCTTACAGGCAATGCAGTCTGGATGGGAAGCTGTTGCATTGGAGCCACTGCAGAAAGATGATTTCATTATTGAGTATGTTGGTGAAGGTAATGTTTTTTTTTTTTTTCATGTTATAATTATTTTCTTTAATAGAGCAAGCTATCATGGCTAACCTGAAAGGGCATGCTTCTTGATGCTTTTGAGCAACTGGGTACTAATAGAGGTAGGAGAAATTCAGGCTTGTGAGGGGAAGGGAGGATTTTCCTGGTGTTGTCTGGTGAAGACGGGAGCAGGTGCTGGGGCTGCACAGATTCACCATCTCGCTGTGTCTGCCGAGCGACAAATGGCCGTCGTAGCCGCTTGGTCATGGCGGTCAGCTGGTTCACGTTGTTCCACGACTTAATCTCCAATCGTCAATCTGGCCAAGGCCTATATGTAGTTAGAGTGCTGGGGGTGGGGGGTGGGGTTGCGTTGGTTGAGCTGCAGCTTCTGCCAGAGTGCAGTTGGGGACTCACACCTTTTTTATAAAAATGATTAGCTATACAGTTCTATAGTTGGATGCTGGAGGGAAATTTTGAGCCAATATCATAAACATATATGACGTACCTACAGCTCAAAACAGGGACACTTATTCGTTATATGTTGTTGGAGCTAGCGAGACTGTGTAGGGAATAGGAGTGGCTGATCGGAGGACGGGGCTTGAATGCCCGTCGTCGAGATGGCGGCGCCGTGCTCGACGCGGGGTTGGAGGCAAGGCACACGTACGTGGTATAGATGCAATCGCCAAGAGCGAGAGAGAGATTAAATCTCAATCCTGGCTAACCCTTCTCATTAAGCAAAGCATTGTACTTATACATTGATCTTAACAAACTCCAGCTAAGTTTAAGGAATAATAATGAATAATAAATAAACTGGACTAATACTTCTAAATTCCTGGATGATGATAACTACTGCCGCAGCTCCCTGACGACCAACGTCCAGGTGCACGCGCAGCCGTGGTGACCACGCTCTGCTCGCGTCACCTTCCTCCTGTGTGCGCCGGTGTCCATCTTCAGCCACTGATCTTGCTGCGACGCTTGTATACTTTTCCCACCATAACATCACTCCCCTCCTCGACGAACAGCTCGTCCTCGAGCTGAAAGGAGGGGAAACGCACCTTGAAATCTTCCACGGGCTCCCAGGTGGCCTCGGCGTCGCTCATGGCCTCCCACTGGACCAAAACGTGCCAGGCACCACGACGCAGACGAGCTCGCAGCACCCGCGCTGGACGGTGAAGTACACGACCATTGTGGAGGGGCGGCAGAGCTGGCGTAGTGGTTGGCGGTGGCCCCTGATACGGCTTGAGCACACCCACGTGAAACACATCATGGATGCGTGCACCGTCGGGCAGGCTCAGGCGATATGCAACCTGCCCTATGCGCTCGATCACCTGGAACGGCCCGGCGAAGCGTGGGCCTAGCTTGCCGCGAGGTCCGGCCACCAGGGACTGAGCTGGCCGATGCAGGATGCGCAGCCAAACCCAGTCATTGACGGCGAACTCCAGCGCGCGATGGTGGGCGTTGTAGTGCTTCTTGGCGTACTCTTGTGCCTGGAGCAGACGTTCCCGGACATCAGCGAGGAACGCGTCGCGCTTGGTGAGGAGCGTGTCCACCGTGTCCGTGCGCGCAGATCCTGCAGTGTAAGGGACGATGGTAGGCGGGGGCCAGCCATATACTACCTCGAATGGGGATGTACGAAACGCCGAGTGATACGAAGTGTTGTAACAATATTCCGCCCATGGAAGCCAATCCAGCCAAGCGCGAGGACGATCACCCGTTACACACCTGAGGTACATGGCAATGACTTTGTTGACGGCCTCCGACTGCCCGTCCGTTTGTGGATGAAAGGCCGTACTCATCTTCAGTTTAACCCCTGCAAGCTTGAATATGTCTCTCCAAATGTTGCCCGTGAACACCGGGTCGCGATCATTGACAATAGAGGTTGGGAACCCATGGAGGCGGACCACTATGTCGAAGAACGCCCGGGCCACAGACGCCGCTGTGTATGGGTGACTCAGGGCGATGAAGTGAGCACTCTTGGAGAACCGATCGACCACCGTTAAGATGACGCTGCGGCCATGCACCCGTGGAAGCCCCTCTATAAAATCCATGGCGATATCAGACCACACCTGTGTTGGAACGTCGAGCGGTTGTAGTAAACCTGCCGGCTGCAGGCTGTTCGTCTTGTGGCGCTGACATGTGAGGCATGCGCCCACTAGTTCGCGGACCAGACGGCGGTCGTGCTCGATGAAGGAGTCTTGCCGGAGACGCTGTAGAGTCTTCTGCACACCCTCATGACCTGCTGCATGCGCCATGTTCAGGACGTCCGGCAGGATGGACGACGTGGCCGGAACGTAGACGCGGGCGCCGCGGAGGATATGAGTCCGTCCACGACCCTCCAAGGCGCGCCCTGTTCTGCAACCACCGAGTCACGGAAGTCGCGGAGGGCAGCGTCATCTTGCAGCTCGCGACGCAGAACGTCGAATAGGTGGAACGCCGGACCGCTCAGGGCGTTGAGGTGCACGTCGTTGTCGCCGCGGCGCGAGAGCGCGTCGGCCACGGTGTTGAGACGGCCTGGGCGATACTCCACTGCAAAATCATACCCGAACAGTTTGCTTACCCAATGATGTTGCGGCACGGTGGATAGTCTTTGGTCGAGGAGAAACTTCAGTGCATAGTGATCCGTCCTGACCACGAATGCCCGGCCCCAAAGGTATGGTCTCCAGTGGCGCACCGCTTGGACCAAGCCGATCAGTTCGCGCTCATACGCAGCCAGTTTCAAGTGGCGGGCGGCGAACGGCCTGCTGAAGAACGCTATCGCGCCGGCACCCTGATGCAGCACGGACCCGAAGCCGGAGCCGGACGCGTCGCAGTCCACTGTGAATGGCCTGCTGAAGTCTGGGAGATGCAGCACGGGCGCGGTCGATAGCGCTCGCTTGAGGGCTTCGAACGCCGTAGTAGCCTCCCTCGCCCGTAGAAAGGCTTCCTTCCTGAGGAGCTTGGTGAGTGGCGCGGCGATGGAGCCGTAGTCGTTGATGAACCGGCGATAGTAGCCCGCGAGCCCGAGAAAGCCGCGCAGCCCACGGACCGAACGCGGCTGCGGCCATGAGGTCACGGCGTCGACCTTGGCGCGGTCCATGGCGACCCCCTCGGCCGATATGACATGGCCGAGGTAGGCCACCGACGGTGTCGCGAATGAGCACTTGGATCGCTTCAACCGAAGGTGATTGTCTCGGAGGGCAGAGAGGACCGCGTTGATATGTTGCAAATGCGTGGACCATGACGGGCTGTAGATCAATATATCATCAAAGAACACAAGCACGAACTTACGCAGGAACGGTCGGAGCACCGAGTTCATGAGGCTCTGGAACGTGGACGGTGCATTGGTGAGGCCGAACGGCATGACCAAGAACTCGAAATGGCCTTCATGAGTGCGGAACGCAGTTTTCTCAACATCTTCTGAGTACATCCGCACTTGGTGATACCCTGAGCGTAGATCAAGTTTGGTGAAGAAGCGTGCGCCGTGTAGTTCATCCAACAGCTCCTCGACCACCGGTATTGGAAACTTGTCCTTGATTTGTGTCTTTGTTCGTATGCGGTAGTCGACGCACATGCGCCAAAAAAATCGTGCTTCTTGACTAACAGGACCGGAGCCGAGAACGCCGATGTGCTTGGCCTAATTATGCCTTGTTCCAACATTGCTGCACACTGCGCTGCCAACTCATCCTTTTGAAGTTGTGGGTATCTGTACGGCCGGACGGCAACTGGAGCAGTGTTGGGGAGCAAGTGAATGCGGTGATCACAAGGTCTTGCCGGTGGTAGGCCGCGCGGCTGCTCGAACACATCATCGAACGACGACAGCAGACGGTCCAGCATGTCGGGCTCGTTGTGACGGATGGTGTTGAGGCGGCGCGTGGACTGCACATCATGGCGGGTGGAACCAATGCCACGCCAAAAGACCCTGCGACCCTCCTTCCAAAAGGCCATGCATAGATCGTCGAAGTCCCACAGGATCGGGCCGAGAGTCCGTAGGAATGTGATGCCGAGCACCATGTCATATGTGTCGATCGGGATGGAGTAGCGATCAATGGTGAAAACCTCATCAGCTATGCGCATTCCCACATCTCGTGCGAGGCCGCGACGCCACGCGATCTCCGTTGGCCACGATCACACCTGCACCGGGCGCTTTGAAATCGGAGGCCGACACGGCGGGTGACGCCGCCGCTGATGAAATTGTGCGTGGAGCCCGAATCCAAGAGGGCCACAAACTGCTCATTGCCAATGGTGATGTACAGCTGCATTGTATCTTCAGTTCGGATGCCGGCTATTGCATGTAGAGATCATAGGTGTCTCCTGGATCAAACGTTGCCGGCGCCGACGGGCCCCTCCTCGGTGCTAGGGGCCTGGTCTTCATCATCGGGCTCCTACCACGTAACTGTGACTTCCAAGTAGAACAGATGCTGGCACTTGTGACCGCGTACATACGCCTCATCACGCTTGTAGCACAACCCCAATTTGCGGGCGCTCCGCCATCTCCGCGGGCGTCCGCGCTTGAACGGCCTCGGCGGCGTTGGCATAGATGTCTGCTGGGTGGAGCTCGCCGGGGGCTGGACTTCGCCGCTGGTGCTGAAGCAGCGGCCGGCGGCCCGATGGCGCCTGGGGACGACGCGCGCGGCCTCGACTGGTGGCGCAGTAGCGCTAGCATCGACGCCTGATTGCGGGCGCTGTAGGCACGGGCCAGTGCCATGGCCCGTTGGAGGTCTTGAGGGTCATGGAGCTCGACATCAATCCGGATGTGTTCCGGAAGGCCTCCAATGAACAGCTGCGCCTGCTGGTACGGCGTGAGACGGCCCGTGTGCGCCATCCGCGCCTGGAAGTCATCCCGGTATGCCGCCACCGTAGATGGAAACGGCAGCCGGGCCAAGTCGGCCAAATGATTGGTGCGGAGCGGCGGGCCGGGCGCTGATGGCAAAGTTGCTTGAATTCCTCCCAGCCAGGCTCGCCCGCATCCCGTTCGAGGACATAGTACCATTGCTGCCCTGTGCCCGTGAGGTGAAACGAAGCCAGCCACACCTTCTCGTTCTCCGGTGTGCGTTGGGATCGGAAAAAACGATCACATCGATTCAACCACCCCAGCGGATCTTCTTTGCCATCATACATGGGGAACGAGAGCTTGTGGTAGCGGGGAACGGCGGCCGCCGGGGCCACTGGAACATGTGGCAATGGCGGTGACATATGCATGGATGGAACGATGTGGGGCTGCTGTGGTGGCATGACTGAGGACGGTACGGGCGATGGTGAGTGAGGGAATGAGATCTGGGTGATGGGCACGCCCATAGTAGGCTGATGCAGCTGCGTGGATGCTGCGCAGCCACCGTGGCTGGCACGGCCGACACGGTTGTGGGCGGGACGATGGCCGGCGCTGTGGAGACGAGAAACGGCCCCGAGATGATCTCTGAGATAACCGGACCGGACGCTGGGAGCGACGGGATTCCGCCATAACCCGGCAATCCATACAGCAGTAGCTGCTGCATGGGCACCACGGGCCGTGCCTCGACGGCCGCCAAGCGGGCGGCCATGTCGCCCATCTGGTGTTGCATGCCCATGACGGCGGCAGTCAGAGCGTTGAGGGCGTCGGTGGGCACAGAGGTGAAGGGTTGCTGCTGGTTGGTGAGCGGTGCGGTGGGGGCTACGGTGGCAATGACGGCAGCGGAGGAGACGACTGGTGGCACGGTGGTGGTGGGAGCGGCGGTGGTGGGCGCAACAGGTGGAGAGGAGGTGCCGGAGCTAGCCATGGTCCCTGATACCAGGTTGTTGGAGCTAGCGAGACTGCGTAGGGAATAGGAGTGGCTGATCGGAGGACGGGGCTTGAATGCCCGTCGTCGAGATGGCGGCGCCATGCTCGACGCCGGGTTGGAGGCAAGGCACACGTACGTGGGATAGATGCAATCGCCAAGAGCGAGAGAGAGATTAAATCTCAATCCTGGCTAACCCTTCTCATTAAGCAAAGCATTGTACTTATACATCGATCTTAACAAACTCCAGCTAAGTTTAAGGAATAATAATGAATAATAAATAAACTGAACTAATACTTCTAAATTCCTGGATGATGATAACTACTGCCGCAGCTCCCTGACGACCAACGTCCAGGTGCACGCGCAGCTGTGGTGACCACGCTCTGCTCGCGTCACCTTCCTCCTGTGTGCGCCGGTGTCCATCTTCAGCCACTGATCTTGCTGCGACGCTTGTATACTTTTCCCACCATAACATATGTGCAGCATAGTCTTCTGACGTGATGTATTGCCAGTAATGGAGGCCTAGAGACAATTTGTTTAGGACATGCTTTAATAATATTGTACATTGTGTTCGAATGGTTCTCTTATTATTCCCTTTCTATTTATGGTTCACATATTCCTCTCTGACATTGCATGCTACCATCTTATTGGGACCATTTGGTCAATGGAAAATACTAGTTTAATGAAATTTTGCTGCTTTATTACTTCTGATTTATGAGCTAACCTTTGTGAAGCTCATTGTATTGTACAGTTTTATCTCATGTATATTCTTTTCCCTATCTTTTCTTTAAACATTGTTTCAGTCATTGATGACGCAACATGTGAAAAAAGGCTTTGGGATATAAGACAGCGCGGTGACAAAACCCTCTACATGTGCCAAATCAGCAAAGATTTTACAATCGATGCAACGTTTAAAGGAAACATATCGCGTTTCCTAAACCACAGCTATGAGCCCAACTGTAAACTTGAAAAATGGTAATGCTGTGTTCTTGACGCCCATCCCCCCCCCCCCACCCACCCACCCACCCACACACACAAAAAAATACATTTTATATCATGTTGCTGGTTGTTTCAATGGGTTTTCCAGGCTGGTTGACGGTGAGACAAGAGTTGGTATCTTTGCCTCTCATTCCATCATAGTTGGAGAACCCTTAACTTATGACTGCAGGTATTCCAGACAATAATTCTGCTTTACTCCGCTTATAAAGAGGGCATGCATGCTTAATTGAGTAGGAGATTGTATGTTTTCTTGCAATGTAGAGAAGCTATAGGTTTATAAAAATGTATATTTGGTGACAAGAAAATGCCTCCCTGCAATCATCTTATTTCAATGACACATGAAGAAATTTGTGAAATCTAGTTTGGGAAGGCATTGAAGTGATCAAATTAGCATCTGGGTTCTTCATCATGTTTTCAAGTGACCAATAATTTTCCCATCTGAAATCTCAGGAATAACCATTTCTTTACTTTTCTTTGTGGTAAATCGCAAGTGTAAACTTTAGCACCAGACTTTGATATCTTGTTTTATTAGCTTTCTAGAGGTTCTTTTTGCTCTATCATGAAACCCCTTCTGCAATGGTTTGGTCATGTGAAAGTTTGAATAAAGCCTGCAAACATAGACGGATAGGAAGATTCGACTTCTCTTTTAGTTTAAACTGCTTTAATTCTTCTCAATGATTCTCAATGATGCTATGGGTAGCCTATTTCATGTGGCTAAATGATTGGGGTAGTTGTTTCAACGTTTTGTCCTTGCAATCAAGATAGCTATTTGTTGGTTTCACAAAAGGGTCTGTAACTGAGTGGGTGAAGCTGAAGCAATCTTAGTAGCACCTCATGTCCTGGCTTTGTTCCCCATGGAAGCAAATTTAAACAGGGCTGGGTTAAAAAAAAATCCATCTTCGGCTGTGTTCTTGAGTTATGTTTGTAACCAATATGAGTCACTTTCAGCGAGATACAAATGTCTGCAGACATGTGTCCCGGGTGCTCGGTGGCACATGCAGGGCAGGGCAGATAGACTTTGGGGGTGTTTCTCGGCCTGCGCACAAGAAGCTTCTTCTTAGTGCAATGCCGTGGGGGCAGTCTTTTCCCCTGCAGATCGAGTTTTCTTTAACTATTTGTTGGTTTCTGGTCTCAACTGTTACTTGCCTTGAGTTGCAAACCCAGACATTGGCACACTTTTCCTCTGTTTTTGTTAGACCAGGATGATATTTGGAGTACATAAAGCATCTTTTGTACTGAACTGTGTAGATTTTATCCTCTTTACTTCTAGCACCAATGATTTGCTTGCTTTTTTGGTTGGTTTGTGCATTTTGGAGACAAAGTGAAGTGCCATTGCGAGGCATTAAACTTCCAGGGATACCTGGGCAACCAAATAAAGAACCCAACTCAGAACGCTCTTGCAACTCAGAATGATCTTGCAACTGCAGCACAAGCGAAGTTGCGTGAATATTCTCCCACAGAACAAGGCAGCTCTGCTCCAAGATTGAAGTCAGTGACTTGTTTGTTACCCTGGACCAACTGTACTGAGGTCTCGTTTAACCTGAGAAGCAAAAGAAACATAAACCGGCTATGCTGGGCTGACAAGAGAAAGAGAACATCCCTCGTGGCATCTCCAGCAAACATGCAAACATCGGTGAGTGAAGATCATGCTGCAGATATCTGATTGCCCTTCTCTTGCAGCTCCTGCTGAAAAAGCAGGCTCTCATTCTTTACGTGCATTTTTTTTTTTGGAAACAATCCTTTCACATTGCTCATCTATGCTTTTATAACCTGCAACTGCAAAATTCTTTATTCGATCTCATATGGAACTCAGTTTGCAGTTGGTAGTTTGCAGAAACCATGTTCCCAGATCTCTTCTATGCAAGTGATGCTATCATTAAGCATGACCTCAGTTACTGGTTTCATAGGAAGTTTCCTGCCAGCCACCTGCTCCATATGCTAATGAAGAATTCACCATCAATCCAACCATTAAGGAATTCCCTGGAGCTGTTTACAAGCCACCCCCCTATACACACATCAGGTGCAGTATCCTAATAAAGTACTAGTGAAATGAAACTTTCGGGGTCTATTTAATGATGAATTTTTCACTCTGAAATGACCTTTGCTATTTTTCTTTCTTCATCTCTACATATAATTGTTATTTTCTTAACTAATAAAGATGTCTCGGTGAACAATATGAAACATGTTGGTGTTCCTGCCAAAGCTGGTTGCACAAATTGCAGTGTTGATTCTTCATGCAATGATGAATCTTTATGCAGGTATCCTCTTACTCTATGACTGCATGACTGCATTCACATGTTATACAAAATGTTCTCCCACAGTATCTTGGCAAAGGGCAGGAGGCTGGGCATGCTTAGTTCCTGAGCAAGCCGCTTGCCTTGTCTTGTGCAGCAAAGTCAGATGTTTGGCAGCTCCCAGAACCTTGCCTCTCGTCTTCCTCTGCTCCATTGCTGCTCCAGTGAAGTCCGTGGCAGCCGTTGCTTCTCACAACGGGTCTGCACCAGCATCTCCCCACTGAATCAACCACCTTTCCCTCCAAATCATGATTGTGCACCACCAAATCCACCATCTTTGATGCTGCAAGATCAGTATCTCCCAAGCTGCCCTCATAACCATCCAAATCGACCATACTCCATGCTGATTCAAGTTTGTTGGGATCGAACACAAGCTCACCACCGTCCAAATCCAACTTCTCATAGTCTGAATCGACCTTCCCAGACTGTGCTCTTGCGGCTTGGAAGGAGTGTGGAGTGAGGGAAAGAGAAGAGGCAAAAAAAAGAACCAAACAGCAAAGGCACATTTGCCTTGCTTTTCCAGGTTAGGTGAGCAGAGCGAGACAAGGCGAGATGGAAGGAGGAACCAAGCATGCTCGTGGTTTGGTTTTGTATAGCCAATCTTAGCTTTGAACTTTCCTGAGACTAGTTTGACTGATTTAAAAGATGCCTTCAGTACATCTCATACTCTTTGCAAATGATAACCCATTTTTATATTTATACCAGTTTATTGAGTCCTATACTCCTACTAATTGTGATCATTCAGTAAATATTGTAGGCCTGTAAGGAGGTATAAAAAGAAGAGCTTCCCATTGTTTCATCCATTTGATCGTATATCTGAAGGTAAAGTTCTACATTTTCCAAAATGATCTTGAGAGAGATATGGTATTGTTTGAAACTGTAAGTCTGTACCCTGTTACTTAATGGGGAAAAGTAGGGAAACATTGTTTCTTCAAATATAGACTGATGCGAGACAATAACTATGCACTTTCAGCTATCGCTAGAATTCCAGACAATGCAAGCATTGGTGACAAAGCTCAACATGTTGCAAATGCCGGTGAAGAGCAAAATAATATGGATTCCTCGCGAGGAATGGTTGATTCTGGAAAGCTGGGTTTGGACCATGAGCTTCCACAAGACCTTGATGGATCATTGGGTGTCTCAGCTGATGATGTTGATAAACAAGCCCACAGAAGTGATGAGCATGTAACTGAAAAACCTTTGACTAGATCAAAGAGAGGAATATCCAAGAAACACAAGGTTATAGCAGCAATGTTGTGCATCGAGGAAACTGGGTCAGCTCATCCAGACTCCAGAAGTGCACAAGCGTGAACGAACAAGAAACTAACCAAAGACAAAATTACTCAATATCAAGATGCTAGGATGTGCTACGTCCCATTGATGTGCCAGATGGTATCAAGCCATGCCTCTGGTGTTTTGTGGGACTTAGCAAGAGATGGTTTTGTGTTATGGATCGAGGCGTGGTTGTGGTAGCAGAAAGATGTTAACAGGCTTCACAGATCACAGTTCATGCCTAATTAACTAGCTCTATGTAAATTGTTCTGTTGACCTGACCTTGTATATAGGTGGTATGTATGATATAGCCGTTGAATTTTATTTGTATGGTGACACCGTAAAGTAATATATATCTTTTCTCACATCTCACAACTAAAAAGACTAAAGAGTGGATATATTTTGAATGCATGCATGCATTCGGATATATTTTGGTGCGACAGTTGTTTCGTCCTGCCTGCCTCCCTTCCTGTGCGATCCCGGTCCCTCCCTCTCTCTCTGGTTTTTTTCCTTCTGCAACCGATTTTCTTTCTTTCTGCAGCTGTCTTTATTGCCAAATCACGGTTCATCGCCTCCCTCATGTCCTGTACAATTGCTAATCACGCTGATCCCGTGATTTGACCCACCCAGGTATATTCATCCGCCCTTGTGTGATCTTTGCGTACACACGAGGTTGCAAAGGAAAGGAGTCGGTAAGAGAAATCCCTATGCGATACCTTCCTCTAGATCTATTCGCTTGTCTTATCAAATTTTTTAATAGTATTTCTCCCACAACAAATCAGTCGAAATCAATTGTTTCGGCTTATCAACCGGCTTATAAGTCAAACTGAGCTAGCTCTGCCCTGGCTACCCAACTCTCCCGGGCTTCGTGGAAAGGTGCTAGCAAGAAAAGGAAATCCCCCTTCTCCCAACAATCACGCAGCTGGCCACTTGCGAAGAAAGCCAGGAGACTCCAGCCCCCTCTACGCGGCGTGCAATCGGGAACTATGGAGTCTTCGCCAAGTCTGCAGCTTTAGGATCCGCCACCCCTCTCCAATGCCGCAACCTGGCTCATCCTCGGCTTCCATCGCCCAGGTACTTTGGCCTCGCCTGCAGGCTAATACCTCACCCGTCTGCTCCTCCTTCCTGCTCATTATATATCGCCATTTTCTACAGGTACGAGTGCAGGAGCGAGTTATAGCTTGGAGCACTGGAGCTTCTAGTTGGTCGGTAGTTGTACCAGAGTTGCAGGGAACTGTACCCCATAATTCTGTGTTTTTTGGGAGGTCCTTATTTTTTTAAAAAAAAACTAAGCTCAATTTACGCTAACAAACTGGACCGTCAGTTATTTTTTACTTCTTCCGTTCCAATAAAACTAGCGGCAAATTGAACTGTTTTTATTTGTTTCATGTTCATAGTGAGCCTTTTATGCGCTCTTCTAATCTAAATTATAAATCGTTTTAGATTTTTCTAAACAGAAGTTTTTGTTACGCATTTAAATATATGATAAGAGTTTGATCGGTTGTTTACATTAGTCTTAACGTACATTGAACTCTATGCATCATAGTAAGCTAAGAAACATATGAGTGTTTATTCTACACAGGCAAACCGTGTAGAATTGTATTTCATTGTAGTCAATTTCGTGTTCTAGTTATGATCTCATGTTTCTTGTAGGGGTGCATGGAATAGGTCGGTTTTCCATACATATCAGCTTGTACAAGACTGCATTGTCTAAGGGCAATTACATTGGTGTTATCTTGTAAGTGGTCTCATGTGGTGCCACATAATTTTAAGACGACATAATAGATAATATATACAATGGTTATCTTTTAAGTTATCTCATAGTAACTCATAATTCTATGATTTATGCTAGAATAAAGGAAAGATTTGTGAGTTGCATGGCAATAACTACTGTATAATGGTATACTAGTTGTCTCATTGTCCTAAATTTTAGCTCATGAGGTGATTGTTTCGCGAAACAATGATCTCTTCCTCTCTCCACTCTCTCTTTTCTCCACGTCAGTAAAAATCTTACGTGACACTGCATGAGACAGAGTATATGAGACCGCTCATGTGTCACAATGTACTTGCCCTAATACAACCAAATTTGGTGTGCTAGCTGATGCAACATTCAACCTACCTTGAGCACTATGCAGGCTTGCATCAATCTTTTAGTTTACCTACACTAGCTTAAACAATATCATTTAAGATTGGGGTGTCTTCTTATCAAGGCAACCAGTTCGTTTAAAAAAAAGATGGAGGGTGTATGTAGCTTTTAGGATGCAACAGGACGTGCACAACCCACGTTCATGATATCAGCCAATTTAATAATTAGGATTATATTAATCACATTTGTAACATCCTAGGTTTTCCAAACACCAAAAATCTGAACTTTTTAAAAACTTTTCCTGCAATCGTGTGAAACATGTAATCATTAGGTCGAACCTAGGTCAACTTGAGAGAATTTGCTAGTAAATCGTTGCATTTCATATAGCAATGCTTGTAGAAGAGTGCTAATGCTCTAGAGTTTGTTTCGGGTTCCGTGTTTGGAGAGCACAAGTCCATAGCAATTCCTTTCGATCTTCTAATTCTCCCGCAAAACTTCCGAGTCACCAAGGAAAATTTCTTTCACCTATTCTCCGTCAAACTCGTGTTAAACGAATCTCATAAATCTTCTCCATGTCTTTCTGAAAATCCATTGAACCGACCTCATAAATCAAGGGGGAATTCCTTTTACTTTCTCCTTTCTTCCCCGGTTCCTTTTTGAATTCTCTTAAATCCTCTTTTGACCCCTCTCAAACCTAGGATCGGGAAAGAATCCCTCTTTCTCCATTCCATTTCCCCCTTAAAAATACTATCCCGGGATCGTAATTGTTTTCCCTCGCAAACCTCTCCTTGCTTTACCCTAAAATTCCTTTGAATCCTTCACTAATCACTTTGGCAAAATAGCAAAACCATCAAAAAATAGAAAAGGGAAAAAGAAAAACCCTTCCTCCCCCTCCAGTAGGCTTGGGCCCGGCCATTTCGGCCTCACTCTCCCTCCTCCCCCCCTCCCGCAGCCCACTCGCGCCTCTTGGCCCATGAGGCCCGCCAGGCCGCCACTTGGCGAACCCTAGGGGCGCTTTGCTCCCAAGCCCCGCCGCCGCCTGGGGTACCGCCGCCGCGCTCCGCCGGCGGATGCTCGACGCAGCGTGGGCCGAGGGGGACGCCGAGGTTGCCGCCGTCCATCACCTCGGTGCCCTAGGCGCCGCTCCCCATAAAGCCGCCACGCCCGCCTCGCTCTTCTTCTTCCGCCCATCCGCCCGCCACCTTGTTTCTTCCTCCTGCCTCGCTCGCGATGCAGGCGAATCTCTCGCCAAGCCCGAGCGGCCTTGCGTCGACTCTGCCAGCGGCGCCGCCGGGCTGGCACGCTAACCCGGCCTTGCGGCCTCCCGTGGAAGCGCGCTTGGCGCGCTGTGACGCCGACATCGGGTCGGGACGAGCCCCGCCGGTGCACCGCATCACCGGCCCGCCGTCATGCCTCCCGGGCTAGCGCAGCAGCTCGCGCTCGGCCGCCCAGTGCGAGCCAGCCCGGGCTGCGGCCGCTACTGCAGTAGCCGCGCTAGGGCGTCCGGGACGATCACGGGCGACCCGAGCCGCCCGTGACGACGTGCTACGTGCTCCGCGCTCCGCGCCCCGCCTTGCCTTTCGCGGTGTTCTCGCCGGTGCGGTGCCGGAAGCCTGCCGCGTCGCCGCCTCGCCGCGCAGCTCCGCCCACCTCCTCGCCGACACTCGCTCTCTCGCACCTCGCGTCGCGCCGCCCTCGTCGAGCCAGCAGCGCCACGGTGAGCTCATCGGCGCTTCGAGCGCGCCCTGCTCGATTCTCGCCGGCGTCTTCCTTCTTTGAGCCATCCACGCCGCCGAGACGTCACCGGGCCACCGGCCACGCTCCCCGATCGCATGCGGCCGGCCCTCTGCTGCGCCGTCCGGCCCAGTAGTAGCCTCGCCCGGTCGGTGTGACCCTGCTTGGCGACCCCCTTTATTTGGCGGCCAGCGGGCGAGCAGGCCCCGGCAAGGCAAAGCGGCTAGCTTTCTTTGCTCCATGACGCCACCGCCACCTTCTTTGAACCCTCTCGCTACCGGCCCGGTGAGCTACCATGGCCCAAGACCCCACCTTTCTCCCTTTCAAAGTCGACGTTTGGGTGAGGCCGGCCTTCGTGCCGCTGCTGTTCTTCACCTCCGCGAGGGGAAGCTGGCCACCCTCCGCCGCCTTGCTGCTCGTCCAGCCAAGCCCGGCCTCCTCTGGCCAGTCGCAGCCACCGCTGGCCAGGCTGCGGCCAGGCGCAGCCAGCCACAGCCAGCCGCTGTTGGCCAGCAGCAAGTCACAGCCGGCCAGAGCTGGCCAGAGCTAGCCAGACGTGGCTACAGCGAGCCGCTGCTGGCCATCAGCCTCCTACCACCTTCGGCGGCGCTCCACGACAGTCCTACTGGCTTGCCTTCTTACCCGCCAAGGTCCAACTTGAAACTCGCCGACGCCAACCTCGACGTCGGCAAAGCTCATGTCTTTTTCGTTCATACTCTCGATGTTGCACTCCATCAATTTACATGCCTGCCTGTGCCGTGCCTTCGCGCCGGTCTATTCCCTCTCGTGTTATGGATATGTGCTCTCCATGTGGTCGTTGTCTAATGTGGTTCGTGTGTTTGTGCGCCATTGTCTGTGAGCTATGCCTTCGAGCCGGTTAAGGGATCGTTCCTCGCTCGGCCGTTCGGTCGTGGGTTCATTCCACCGTGACCGCAACGCCGAGTGTAACTCATTCCCTCTTGCTCTTTAGTTGTCTTCGTTGTACCCCGAATGTTAGCTTCTACCTTCGACCCTAGGACGTGGTCATGATGTACTCGAACTTGTTACCAATACGGATCTTACCCGTACCAACGAGACCTTCGTGACCTAGTCCGGTGGGAGGCGAGATAGGAAGTGACAGTTGTGATACGGCGAGAGCCAACCCGTGTAAGTAAAGCTTATGGCCGCGAGTCATCTCGCTATGACCATCAGGCTTCACCTCTTTTCTTTCCTTTCTTTTCTTGTGCTATTTTCCCCACCACCTCGTATGCTTGCACCACTTAGACCGGAGCATTCCTCGGTTCTCATGATGACAACCGCATCGCTACGAACCTGAGGAATAGCTTTTGCCGCTTTGGTTGCATGGAGGTCATGGTGCCCTACGAGTTGGTGTGGATCGCGGAACCGTGCAAGACCTTCGTCTCTTCTTCCGACCACTGTCCTTTGCCATGACGGGTAGGTCGAGAAGAGTGCGGGACCATTCTTTTTGCCCTCCTTTGGTTCTTGCTAATCTAGTAAGGCGTGAATCGAGTCTCTCATTCCAACTTCGATTCATGTCTTTCCCCATGACATGTGGATCGAAGTGCTGCGGGGTTAAAGCCCCTTTTCTCGCTTATCTGTGTTTGTTAGTGTTCTTTATTTGCCTCTTGTTCCCATTCCTTTGATTCCCGTTGATCGCAATGGCGAGTGGGTCAAAGGGAGGTGAACCTCGCATTTTCCCTCTCCTAGTTCTTCCATGCTTAAGCCTTTGTATGCTTGTACCTGTTGAGGCCGTAGCATCTCTTGGGTTCTCCCGGCGACAACCGTACCACTGAGAACTCTAAGAATGCCTTAGTGCATATAGTACACCTTGGTCGAGGTACCCTACAAGTGGTTTAGGCACTTGTGATCCATCGTGCATCGCTCCTCTCCGATGCCTAGCCTTTTACCGTGGCATGTGCATTGAAAGGGGTAGACCACCGCCCCCTCCCTTTTCTACCCTTTATTTTTCCCCGCTAGCTCGTTCTGTTCGATCCCGTCTTAGCCATGACGATTGGATCAAAGACCAGCCTATCTCTTCTAATTAGCGAAGCTATGGTCTATGTCTCGTTCTCGGACTGTGAGTCGACCCGATCGACCGTTGGAAAACCATCCCCGTCGAGGATGTGACCGAGACCGTGACATGGACATGCCTAGCTAACTCTCTTTCTCTCTTCCCCTGTTGTGCTACTCTCGTCTTGGCTCCCGACGTTGTCGTGTCGTGCGGATCGAGGGGACCGGTAGCCACTCCTCTGTTGTTCGTGTTCCAATCTCTTTTGCTACCGTCGCTACCATGACGGGTAAGCCAAAGAGGCTCGGAACCAAGTCACAATTCCTCTATTTCGTGTTAATCGTTCTTACTCGAATCCTATATAGTAATTGTGACTTGCGGGTTAAAGGCCGTAAGGGGCCAAACCCTATTGTCCTATTTCCCTTCCCTCTTGCTTGTGATCCTCTGGTCCGCGCCAATTTCTATGACGTTCGGATTGTGAGGCCACAAGCCGTGGTGTTTGTTTAAGTTAAGTTAGGATCAAGGCCTCTTCTCTTTGGAGCCGCATGTGCGACATGGTTGACCCAGGAGGTACTGGCTATTTCGAGGCCTCGATCCAAGCTTATGCTTAACAAACAACCACTTCTGTTTGTTTGGAGCCCGAGGATCGGACACTCTCCGCGAGGGCTAAGTCTTTTCAGTGTTTATTCGGAGTTATCTAGTTCCTTCTATATCTTGTTGCCTTTCTGGGGAGTACTGGATTTTGGTTAGGGATTGATTGCTCTTTTGCCTTGTTTGTCGCTATATCGAGGTAATTGCATCGTAGTGACGATGGATAGACCGGAGATCCGCTGGGAGGAGGAGATGCGAAGAGCAACCAGAAGTGAATGACCATGGATTGCTATAAACAGGTGCCACGTCCCACCCAACCTCATAGAATCCTATTAGGCATGCAATATGTAGCCGCTAGCACTTTACTTTATGCAAATGAACTATGATAGGATGCATGGTAGATTGCTTGATAAGCCATTACCTTGACGCAACCTTTCTCCTGCACACCTGCTGCTAGGATGGATGCTCGCCCACTTCATGATACTTGCTACACACTTACACTTTACTCATACAGTGTGTGGCTAAGGCACATGGTGCCATAAACTGGATAACTGAGAATAACTTGGGAGACATCTTGGCGTGTGTCTTGGGTGTGTGGTAAGGGTTGCGTCGACTAGGCAGGATCTACGATGAGTCAGGGGACAAGTCTTGCCGGAGAGTGTGATCTGGGCACTCCCTATGTGAGAGAGTACCTGTGGCGGGTACATGTGATGTGAGAAGGTTCCGGGGAGGAGTGTCTTTGTGGGACGAGTCCTCGGAACAGGAGGTGCCGTCGAGGCACGGGGCATCGGGCCCCAAGGTGAAGATGTCCTGTCTAGTCAACCCTAAGGACTGGTATGTCTTGTGAACCGGTTCATAGGACCCCTTCGTACACACCACTCGTCTCTGAATGGGCGGGGTCCGACTTGACGACTAGCTGGCCCCATGCTGCTACTACTAGGTTGATAGGTGATAGTGTAGGGAGGTACAGGTCTTTGAGACCCACACCCTCCCGAGACAAATGGGTATCCACTAGGATCCGGTACTACGCCTCCGCCGCCTCGGCGTGCGGTGGATCTCCTGGGGTGCCCCAGGCCGAGTGGTAGAGTGGCATCGGGCCGCTTAGGCGGCGGCTTGGTATCGGCCTAGACGAGGCATCGTCGATGATGGTGATCTTGTGGTTCCAGTGTACACGCCTCGCAGAGTTGATTGATCTATACGTATAGCCGTGTCCACGGTCATGGACATTCCTATGATCTACGCCTCACTTGACTAGTGAGTGGAGTCCTTTTCTCTTCTCTCCCCCTGGGTGTTGTTGGATTCCGGCTTAGGCCGTTGAGGCAAGGAGGAGCGGGGAGTCTTCTTTCTTGACTAGAGAGTGAGAGTGTGGTGAGATGTGTGGACATGGATGTGGATGTGGATGTGGGCCGGGATGGATGGATGTGTGGATGAGATGGGTTAAAACTTGATGAACTATATTATATTTACATTATGAACTGGCATAGGAAAACTACAGCCAAATATAGGCCTTTTCTCTCTATCTTTGCATTCCACTTACTACATAGCGAAGCAAAGCATAGGGTGGGAGTCGGTGGCCGAAAAAAATTGTAATCGATAGAGTTGAGCGTGTCCGGGACCCGAAGATGACTACAACGACAATGGAGCCGGAAGGATTAGGTGGTCTCGTTCCTACACTCAAGTTTGGTTAAGGAGATCAAATCTACGCCTCACCGATACTCTACCCCGACTGTGATGATCGTTTGAGAAGGAGGAGCCTTCACCCGCGGTGACGCTACGCCTACTCTGATGTTGACCCGCACGTATACCGCTAGGATACTTTGTACTTAAGTGTGCCTACAAGTGTTGTAAAACC